>OV121098.1:27765573-28365573 GCA_921293015.1 Phorcus lineatus | reverse complement strand
TTCCTCCAGACGAATCACGCCAGAGTCTTGGTTTTTATCTGCAGTAGAGAACTGTTCTACTCGCAGTAAGGTTACGGTGCAATGCTACATTGATATTCAGCGCACCATCATGATTCGCTACTTCAAGCTGATGCTTACAGGCGGTAATACTGGCAGTCGTGATATACTCTTTAAAGCAGCGTTAAACGCCTAATCATTTCATCTCACCTCATTGGATTATTAATCCCTAAATTCCTTTGAGTACAAATTTTCCTGATGAAAATATCAAGACCTGGGATGTGACATTAAGCCCCTGGGGACAGAGGATTCATAAAATGCAAGACATGGCTTCTTCAAGTTCCAATGTTTTACGCTAATAGAGTTTTAAAAGTACGATTGTTTCGTTTTGGAGAATCATATTAAAGTGAACTTTCCATATTTTCACGTACGTAGCTGCATTGTAAAATCAAGGTTGAAGTTTTTGTAAAGGGCGATTCGAGCTAAACAATGTAAAGCAATCCATCTTAATTATTGAGGCGGTCAAGTTCAACTTACCGAGTTTCCAGCTCCACCATACACCTTATTCCTGCAAACGATTGGCTTCCCTTTCTTCACCTTTGCGTAAACATCTGCCAACAAAGTGCATTACAATTGTAATCAATCTACCATCACAAAACAGGCTTTTGTACTTCAGCCTACGCAATTGTATAAACCTATTCCAATTTAACAATATATTCCCTCTCAAATTACGTACAATATCACTTGCGTCTTAAAGGTGATAGTATCTACACCGCAATCCTGCAATAAGGAAGTTGTAAATCCATAGCACCTTTTTTTCTATTCATCTCACCAACTTCTAAAGTCACTACAGGAATTGAAAAACGCTTGAACTGCCACTACTTGTGACAGAATACACAACGACGTCTGGACGTCCACGTCTAACGACGCCTGCGAATTATTTGCATTTTCACAAGGTCATGGCTAAAGCGAAAAGATGTCCAACTCCTCTCGCTCTGCCCTCGACATCACAGCCCACATTTACTCTTCTAATATAAACCTACTGCGGGAAGTTTTGATAAGCCAAGTAGGCAGCTTCAAAATCGAACTAAAGATAGTGGCAGTGACCCGTCATGTGTACAGCAATGAATTACCTCCTACTAAACGAAGACAGATCATAGTTTAGTTTTGTTCGAGCATAGTTACCACACACAGTACATTTAATAAATCGTGTGGTCAATCGATATTTACTGTAAGAGTTCCTAAAGTTTATATGAAAGGTAAATATGAAATAATTGTAAGAATAGAATTGCAGAACAAATTTTATCATATAAATAAATTATCGGTTTAGAGAAAATAATCCGAAAGCGATTTCTGTCAAGCTTTGCTAAATTGAAAGCGATGGCATGTATCCGAAACTATCTCCAACATTTGTTTTATGTTACATATATAATATGCGTTATTCAACATTCATGAAATTAACAAGCATCATAAACAATTAATTTCACACTCTTGATAACATACATTTGTGGTTTAAGTACTTTGTTAGTGACTAAGGCAACGCGGGTCACTTGATCAGCGTGTGCATGACGTGACTAGGTTTGGATTTATAAGAAAATTATTCTCTCATCTAAGAAACATTTTTAGTATTTCAGAGGGTTAGAAAAGAGAGGACTTAATACCTTTCACCTTACAGAAAAGACTGTTTCTAAAGCTTACTTGTCATAAAGTGATAGCAAAAGGATGTAGCGCCCTTTATGATGTCAACTTTCTCAGAAAGCACAATTACCTTTAGCAGGACGATCCGTTTTCCTTGGGACTGTTGCATATTCCTCTGTAAAACAGAACATATTTGTTCTCATGTTGTGCAAATATTATTGATAATTTCCCCGTATATTGTTTCAAATTTCACTTGTTCCCACATTGTAAGCGTGATATTTAATAAGGCGTGATATTTGATTAAGACCGAAAGCTTAAAAACTCGAAACAGGTTTCTGTGGTAGATTATAGACTTCCGAGTAAAGGAGTTATATCTTTAGCTATATGTCCTTGCGAAAAGCTAATTGATAACCTCAAGCTGGTCGTAATCTCAAGCTGGTAGTGTTATCGTTATGTTAAACTATTAACAGATAACTTTTACAAATAGCCTTAACCCAATTAATGGTAAGAGGGTATCTAGTAAACAAACTTCTTTGACGAAGAGCATTATCAACGTTTGTAAAGTCATATACTTACGTCTGAATGTATTGTTGCGTGTTGTGTTACCAGTACGGTGAGGACTGAAATGAAGAGTGGTGAGTTTTTATAATCGAGGTAGAAAATCAATATACTATTCTAAAAATTAGAGTTCTTTTACAATAATTTTTTTTAATATCTGGTGAAATGTCAAAGTACAGTATAATGGGATAGTATACTCCAGATGCTATATCATTACTCAAGTACAGCGCAAAACTACAGTCTCTGAAATTTCTAAAAACGGTGTCAAACTAAAGCATTTGAGAAGAACTCTGTGTTTTAAATCTTACTAAATCCTTTCAATGTTTCCGTTCCTTTGTTTTCAAATATTTAAACTTGAATAATAAGAGCGGCTCTTACATACCTATATCTCCTTTGTCCTGAAACAGGAAAGGCAACGACTCAGTGATAGAGCGATTGTAAGGATAATTTTATAAGGGACCAATCAAATATTTCCTCTGAAAAAATGTACTAACTTTGATACCATATGTTTTCAATTGTTAACAATGTTGCCCTTCTTGTATATGGGAAAGATGTAAATAAATAATAAATTTTGTATGATATTTTGATGAAAGAATGGCATTAGACATGTATCTGATGTTATTATAACAAGGAAGGTGATTAAACACGCTAGACATTTAAACAAGGTGAGAGTTCATACAAAGATGGCGACTTCATTAATGTTATAAATAAAGCTCGAGAAAAAACGTTACACAATGGATTGTTAGTCTTGAGAATGAAAGCTGACTAGGAAGTATGACGGAAATGAAGCTTCCGCCAGGATGTGTTTCCAAGAGTTTTACACCGAGGTGGAGTGTTTTACTAAACTTGAATACCGTTAACATGTTTTGTAAGAAATACAGGAGTATATTACGAATTATTACTATCTATATTATAACTATTTAAACACAAGCTAAAAAAATTACCTATTGGTTACAAGGCTGATATTTAAATCTGAGAAATAACAAAGAACAAGATACCTGACTGAAATTTTTTGAATTGGGATATACGCATTCAAAACTCAACCTCATTGAAAGGCTTGTAAACTAGAGATTATTTAAAAGAATTACTATTCATTATAGTAGTAGCAAGTGTGTTTGCTGAGGGGTCAGGGGAACGTGGGTTCTATTCCGCCGTATAAGGAATAATTATTTGTGAATTGAAAATGTCATTTGGGATAAATTTTCAACAGAGTAATAATAATAATAGTCTATTTATAAGGCGCTTTTCCATGCGCAGTACATGCTCAAAGCGCACAATTTGAAATTAGCAAATTAGTCAGAGCAGAAAGAGAGCCGTGCGACCTGTGAGGCGCTTCAAGCATATCCTTTCAAGTAATAAGAGAAAGTGTTCAAAAGTAAATTTCTTTCAAAAATTTTAAATGAAAGGTAACTTTGAGAAACAGGTCTTACATTTGAAATGTACTATCTTCTTACTAACATCGTCCCGTTTTTATTTCTCACATTTCGAACACTATGGAATGAAAAGCCTTCATGGGGATACCACTGGAAAACGAGATACCCTCAAAACAAAATACCTGATACCTAATCGAGGAAAGACGTATTACAATTACCTGCGCTCTTTCTTCGTCTGTAGATGACTAAACCGGAAGTAAGAAGGATCAGGACCAGGATGATGGTTACTATGACAACCGTGATCATTACTGTAGCATCCGCAGGGGCTGTTTAATAAATCGAATGGTAATAGCAGCATTCAAATTTTCTTACTCGTGTGGGTCACATTAAAGTCAAAGTAAATGTAGAAATTTGACTAATTAGTAAACTGCTCCAGAAATAAAATGCAATTTCTGCTTAGTACACGGACGAATTCCTTGTAATTTAATTTGGTGCGTTAATCTAAGCGCCCATCGTTACATTTTATTCGGATTTTTATGTAAATTTAGGTAGTAGATGTATGAGACGTTGCATCAGTTCAGACATGCTTTTGAATTCGAATCCTTTAATTGAAATAAATGCCTATTGGTTAAAAACAATTGATCCATTAACATTTGTTTTATGTCATTAATTGCAGAAATACACTTTCTATATTTTAGGAGAGAAGGGTGTGCATATAGTAACTTTATTTCTCACAGGAGTTACAAAAACATAAAATATTACCTTTACAGTGATCCTCTTCAAGAAAAAAGCTGATGTTCTTCTTCCCTTCAATGTTGATGAACGTCAGTAGATATGTCTCACCAAGAGATTCACAAGGAAAGTTCACGTAGAACTCATGGAGGTTGCTCTGTGTCGTCAGTCCGTCCTCTGTCTGTTGTTCATTCGGGATGCGTGTGTGAGTAAGACTTATAGCCTTTGCATCTCTTCCAGGGGACATGGAGAAAATGCCTTCCAATGTCGCTTCTGGATAAGCTTGTATCATGAAGCTCCACGTATTATCTAGAGTTTTCACTGGTTTTCGTTTGTGGAAAAGCCTTGGAGAACCTGACAATAGAGATCTGCCATACGTGTATATTAATGACATTATACAATCATAGACTCTTGTAGAGGTCGATATCGGTTTTTATTGACCAGAGTAAAACAATATTGACCGAGCTTGCGAGGTCGATATTGTTTTACTCAGGTCAATCAAAAACGACTCTGAACTCTACAAGAGTCTATAATTGTTTTATTAAATTTACAAAAGACAGCCACGGGTAAAGAGTAATAATATTTAATCCAACACTATGTCATCTCAGGTGTACAGCTTATCAATAGGTTTCATATCGTCCTCAGTCAATGTTGCTTTCCTCGGGTCTATAAAACAGGTATTGACCGAATTCACCAGTCCATAAATATTTAATTATGTTTCAAACTAAAAACGAAAAGAAAAGGAAAAACTACGGTCATGAACAGCAACGTGGATCAATTGTTCAACAAGACTGTCAAATGGCGTCATGTAAGAACGGTTTGACGTCATAACGTCTACTTTTAGTAACTCAAGTCAATATCGTAATTTATCAGAAAACTTAAGTCAATATCGTGTCTTGTACACCACCACGTGATGGTGTGTTGACCAATCGCTGAACAGGAAAATTAGTGCCTATTTAATAAAGGGCAATGTTACTATACGATTGCCTTGTTACGCAAAAGGTTAGTTTGATAATAACACATTAATTAATTATTAATACTTGCGTATCTGGATTGATTTTGATAGAATTGGATGCTATAGTGCTAAGAATTTTGTTAACATGTATTCCGAAAAATGAGAAGATATTGGGGATAAACATTTAAAATGAATTATATCAACCGCTTTGAAATGTATAATAAAAAATGATAGCACTTTCCTTTAATTTATTTACAAATTCATTGTAACACCTGTTTTCAAAGAAAGCTGAAACAAAACAACCCAATATTTCATGAAGTAATTGATAAGTCTCATAAACATGTCATGTGTTGTAACAAACATCATTCATAAACTTGAATTAAAAAACAAAAGTACTTATACATAGTTGAGAAAACTAAATATGGATGTGTCAAAATGGGATGATATCCAGCTGGGTATTTGCTTTATCTTGTAAATTGTCTGCCAACTTTGTTTCTGGCCATCCATCAGTGGATGAGCTTTGTATATATAGTAATGAGGCGGAGAGGAAATTATGAATGAGAGTATCAAGTAAACAGATTAGTTATCACTATACACCATCATGTGATAATTTACAAAATGGAGGCTATCATTTCTTAACTGAAATTTCAAAGAAGAAAAAAACATTAGGAAAACTGATCAACTTACATGACACCGTCACCGTAACAGATGAATTTGTCGATCCGTACTGATTTTCAGCTGTAACCTCATAGAGACCGTGGTCGTCACACTTTGCAGAATAAATCGTGTAAGATATATTGTAGGTATTGTTATGGATTCTTTTCAATGTCATGGGCACGCCTGTTCCATTTGGTGAATGGATAGTCATGTTGGGTTCTGGGTTACTTCTGACCAGCCCAGTGAAGGTGAGGGATCCACCTTCGTGTGTTGTTTTGTTACAATCTTCAAAACGTAGTTCAGGTGGAACTGAATTTATTGAGGAAAAATTCACTGAACGATTTTGTACGCAATCTTGTTATTTGGAATGCGGTTTTTAAAGTTTTGTTTGTGCAAAACTATTAAACGTGGAAACTACTTTATGTTTAATGTCAATGCTAATGTAAAAGCTTCTATATTTAGGAGATAAATAGTATGTAAAATATGAACTCGTAAACTATTAAAGTGCCCTAGCACAGTTTATGTTGATGAATGAGATCACTTTGCTTTAAATGCATTAAGGGACATGGAAACTGATTTAACCAAACGTGAAGTTTATCAAATTTATGTCCCTATCAAAGTAATTTTCTCGCCAAGGCTCGGGACAAAGCAAAATTATTTCATAAACTTGATCTGAAGAGGAATCTCGTTGGATAAAATGAAAAAAAACTGTGTGATATAGAAAGGGAGTTCAAATTGGCTAAAATAACCCTTGAAAACCTCTCCTTAAACCATTTATTTTCATTACCAAAATGATAAAACGAGTAATAATTGATCCCCCAAATAAGTAAATTTTAATTCAGCTGTACAAATTGTCTGAAAGGAGCATTCTTCAAACAAACAAAAACTACCTTCAAAAAAATGTTTTCCAAAAAAGGTTATTTTGATACTCACAAAACACATTGACATTAAAACTCGTAGATATATTTCCATGTATATTCCAGGCTGTACAGTTGATCCGAGACTGACCTCTGTCCATGCTCAATCCAACCTTTCCTGTGGTCACCTGTCCGTCTTGAGCATTCCATGTGATATTGCAGCTGGGGTTGCAATCAGCGCTGCAGGTAATAATTTCACCTTCAAGGACACTGGTGGACGATACATTGATCGAGTCAGGTCCATCTGATAAAAACAATTTTGTCATAAACGTTCTGATAAAAATACAGGACCATTTATGTTTTAAATAATGTTCATTGAGTTTGGGAATTTCCGTTGGCCTGACACGAGGGAATGTCAGCGACATCAGCCAGAAGTTGAGAGTAATTTTTTAAATCTTCTTCTCGTTTCCGTTTCGGTTTAAATTAAGATAAAGTAAAAGCTGTGTCATAAAAGTATGGATCAGTGTGTCAACTGCATCCATAAAGCGATGAAAGAAGATAATATGAATCTGATCACCAAAACACATATCAATTAACTTAAAAGCAAAACATTTCATAGTTACATTGTGGCTGAACTGTAAGAGCAAAACTCCACTTTGAATCCAAGCCATCTTCATATGCTTGACAACTGTAGTTATCTCCCCTGTCGGCTTTGCTTACGTTCCCGGTAAACTTCGACGAGTTTGCATGTGGTTCTAAATCGTTCCCGTTTTTCCTCCATCTATACCCCATGACAAGGGAATGATTTGAAGGTAAACTTCTAGAAGTAGAATTACAAGTCAGGGTCATCTGGGTACCCGCAACTGGAGACTGGGAATCACTTTCTACTTCCGGCTGAGTGGGCTCCCCTGAAACCATTTTGTGAGAGAATTGTATGTATGGTCATTTTGTCTAAGGTTCACTATCGATTAAAGTATTTTTCGTGAGGATATAAGACCTAAATACTTTATTATTTTAACGTGTACTTTACATACTTTGTATACTGCATATGACTGGTTTCAACGAGAAAGTTTAAGTTGCAAGATACATACTGTGATTGCTAACATTTAAACGTTAAATATGAAATGATGCTATCAATTTCTTAACTTCAGTAACAAATAAGCAAACAAATCTTGCCTACAAATATCTGTTCTTTAAAATCGCATATTAAAGAATTATTTTAAACTATCGTATGTGGTAATAAGAACTCCTGGGTTTCATATTATGCACTGGCATTGATTCAATGGGTTAAATATAGATGTGCCACTTACTTAAAATGACCAACAGTAAAGAGTCTTCTGTTTTGTCTATTGTCTTGCACTCGTAGTACCCAGCATCAGAAGAAGTGGCATTCAGCAGAGTAAAAATGAAATTTCCTCCTTTTTGCGTCTGGTTGACATCATATTGAATTCGTTCTCCAAAGCTCTCGTTATAATATTTCAGTGGATTCCTTTCCAAATTAAAAATATTTACCTCATTTTTCCCAATAGTTACAGAAGAATTTCTGATGATGAATGACAATGATATATTGTTGCCTTCTCTCACAACTTCGTAGTTAGCCACACAATTACACGTACCTGAAAAGAAACAAATGTTTAGGGCACCTGCATGTAGACAGTTGGATGAAGTAGTCATATCAAGTGGCATTGTTCAGGTGTTAAAAACGGTTTTACATGAGGAAAAAGGAAAAACCTATAGCCTTGCGTTATTATAATTTATATTAAATTTTATTTTCAAAAGCATTTTAAAAAGGCGTTTTACAAACTCAGCAGTTGACATTCCGGTACAGCATTCAATCAAAGTTCACACGAATAGATTATGACAAGTTGACCAAAATTTGTAGAACAGGCTAACATAACGCTCATTAATCGGGGAACACTGAGAAAGAAATAATATTCCCTTGTGATTAATGGTGGTATTCTTTTATTCAACTTTCTTTTAAATATGAGATATTTCATGAAAAAAATATCATGATTTATTACCCATATGGTTAATTATAAGTGATGACATATGTTCAATATGAGCACATGTGCACATATCCCTTTTGCTTAGCAACGATTGTTTCAGCGAGAGTTAACGCATTTCGTCGTCTGTGACGTCATAAAATCATTGTTCGTGGCGTCACTGTAACGGGCCGTCGGGCCGTTCTTCGCACTTTAGTTCAGAAAGGGGTTACCAATTCCATGAGGGCCAGTGGCTTTTCTACTGTTTATTAAGAGTAACATGTCTCGAACATCACGATTTGATCTTCTTTCGATTGATACATTTTGGGGAGGAAGGGGGCCGATGTGGGTCTGAAAAATGCTGTTACTGACAAAGAATGCAATCAAAATATTTGCAATTGTTTCTGGATCTTACATAAATTGCATTACATATGATGATACAGATATAGAGATTATTACCCGAGTAAATATGTCATATGACTTTTAAGAAACGAGTGTGAATTTTTGTATTACCCGAGGGTTATACATAAATTTTACACGAGTTTCGTAAAACTCATATGGAACACTTCCGAGTGTAATTATTTCTTTATTACCGATTCATACTTTGTCTGCCGTAGAGAACTGTTCTATACCAGTCAGGTTTGGGTGCAATGCTACACTGAATTTCAACGTTGTACCACCCATGGTGCATTGAAAAATTCAATAAATAGAAAACGGCCTCCTGCCCTTGTCGGATTTAAAGAATCAAAGATAAAACCTAAGTTATCACTAAGATCGCTTATTATTGATGTGTTTGTGATATGCTTGCTTTGTGGAATGCCGTTTGTACGTTTCAGTAAAAACAAAGTTTCACCAGTGTTACTTAGTTGATGTGTTCAATCAGCTATTTTTTAATTTGTTGTTTCTCTGTTTTGATGTCAATTACCGTTTATTTTATGTGGAAAGTACAGTTCAGTAAGTTTCAAAACTTCGTGTTTAAATATAAGGGTATGGTTGTTTTCAATCTTATCAATCATTCAGGCTCTTTGTTATAGTTAATATTTAAACGATAAGGACATCATGACAAGCATTATCCGATTGAATATTTTCATTGGAATTCATTTATTAACTCGATTCTGGTTTAACAGGTTTTGATTCCATGTTTCATACTGACAGTGTGCAATGAGTTATTTTTTTAACATTGATATCTTACTACCACTACTAATAATACATGCATATTTTTTTTAAATTGTAAATTTTATATTTCAAAGGTAAATGAATGCATTTTTCAAATTTTAAGACATTTAAACAATTTGTGCCTGAGTTTAATGATAGAAACATAACTCATTGTCTTCATACAGTTTTTAGCATAAGAAAGAAGCTTAAAGTTTTTAAAAAAAATTGAAAGTAGACATAGATATACTGAAGGCACATCTAGGAATCAAAGGAGTTACATATGTTATATTTGTTACATATTACATGTCATTTAATTAATTAGTGTTTGAGCTATGAGAGGAACAAAGAAACAGAATGGAGGGTGGGTGTGAATATTAAATAGCAAATGTTCCCAAATTTTTTTATATGATTTCATATATTTTATATTTTTATAAGTATGGTTAAATAATACATTTGCTAAACTGTTACGATTTCATAAATTTATCAATGAGAAAGTATATTATAGTCATTCAATTATTAACAATTTGACTGTAACAAAGCTGTATGAGTCTATTCAGTGCGTAAAGAATCTATGTTTAATAAACATAACAGTCCAACAGATCTACTTTCTGACTTTCTGTTTTAAAAAGATCATTGAATAAGGCAAAGAACTCAAGTTGATTCCTTAATGTTAGCTTCTGTTTACAAAAATATAAACCTGTCCCGCTCAAATTCTGGACTTAGTTTTCATTCAAAAAGGCTCTATGATATTGGTTCCTAAAGACCTAAAGGAAGATGAATTTATAACTATCTATTTTAAGATGACACTCCCCAACCTCCCCTAGTTTTTTAGTGACCATCCCCTGAAAAGGATAAGGTAAACGAATTTTTTAATTTGATTTTATACAAAAAGTATTTTAACTGATGTGCCTATAATCTTCATATAATTACACACATGTACCGCATTGATAATATCAACAAATCCAAACCAGTTATGAAGAGCGATTTCGATACAAATGCAAATTGGTGAAATGAGACTGACAGTGCCGAACTCACATGGAGTTATTTCCCTTTGCATGGCATTTGGCAGGGTGAAATAAAAGCATTCCTACTGGCTTTTGCCAGAGGGATATCTCTTTGGCTGAATTGGTAGAGTGTAGGACTCTCACCTGGAGGTCCCGGGTTTGAATCCAAAGGTAGGTGATCTCACAATCATTTCTGTTGAATATACTTTGAATTTACAATGTAAAGGGGAAATAGCTGTAATGTAGATTAAGGCAAACTTTCAAGCGCAGCAACATACATTTCTGATTCCACAATGGAAGAACGAAAATGAGCTCGTGAATGTAATGAACAGTGATTGTATAGAACAACATAACCTCATCGACACACACTAATGCTTTTTACTCACATGCTTTTAATTGAGCAATTAAGGTCTAATGAAAACACATACATACCCCATAAAGACACCGAAAGAAGAATAAGATATATATTTTTCATTTTTACTACCATTACTAATAATACATACATACTTTTAAAAAAGTGTAAATTTTATCTTTCTAAGTTAAATGAATGCATTCTCCAAATTTTATAACATTTAAACAATTAGTGCCTGAGTTTAATGATAGAAACATAACTCATTGTCTTCACACAGTTTGTACCATAAGAAAGAAGTTTAAAGTTTTTTTGAAAGTAAATGACATAAAAATT
Source organism: Phorcus lineatus (assembly GCA_921293015.1). Taxonomy (NCBI): domain Eukaryota; kingdom Metazoa; phylum Mollusca; class Gastropoda; order Trochida; family Trochidae; genus Phorcus; species Phorcus lineatus. The sequence goes on along the minus strand of OV121098.1, from coordinate 28,353,980 downwards.
CTAAAAGCACACCTAGGGATCACAGAAGTTACATATGTTATATTTGTTACATGTTACATAACATTAAAACAATTAGTGTTTGAGGTACAGAGAGGAGCAGAGGAACAAAGAAACAGAATGGAGGTTGGGGTATGAATTTTGAACAAATGTTCCCCGTTTTCAAATTACTTGCATATGATTTCGGATATTTTTAAAAGTTTGGTTATCATAAGACATTTGCTAAACTGTTAAGATTTCATAAATTTATCAATGAAAAAGGATATTATAGTCATTCAAATATTAATAATTTGACTTGCTGTTTTAGCTGTACGAGTCTATTTAGAGCGTAAATGCATCTATGTTTTATAAACATATAGTAAACGTCTTTTGTATATTAACTACTTGTTTAAAATCTCACTCCAACAGATCTACTTTCTTACTTTCTGTTCTATTGAATAAGGCAGAGAACCCATGGTGATTCCTTAATATAAGCATCTGTTTTCAAGAATATAATCCTGTCCTGCTCAAATTCTGGACTTCAAATTCAGAAAGGCTTTATGATCATGTTTAATTCCTTCATTGAAGTCCTAAAGAAAGAAGAGTTTAAAACTATCTGACCCTCCCCAACCTCATGAATTTTTGTCATGACCATTCCCTAGTTTTTTAGTAACCCCCCCCCCCCCCCCCCCCCCCCCCCCCCGAAAACCAGGGGATATCTCTTTTGCTGAATCGGTAGAGTGTAGAATTCTCACCCGGAGGTCCCGGGTTCGAATCCCACGGGAGGTGATCTCACAATCACTTCTGTTACATAAACATAATATTAACCATGTACAGAAACGATAACTGTATTATATATTAAGGCAAACTTTCAGGCGCAGCGACATACATTGCCAGATTCCACATTGGAAGAACGACAATGAGCTCGTTAATTGAATGAATAACAGTGATTGTATAGAACAACATAACCTCATCGACACACACTAATGTTTTTCAATCACATGTTTTTAATTGAGCAATGTAGGTTTAATGAAGAAAAATTAACACATACATACCCCATAAGGACACCGAAAGAAGAATAAGATATATGTTTTTCATTTTTGACGAGATGACGCCTGAAACATCATCCCGATTGAAATAAAAATGTGAGAAGTGCTATTCTTAAACGTTGCCTGTATCTATTTCCTTCAAACAAGGAAATAGAAAGTTGATGATGTTTCTTTCTAGTTCAATAAATATCTAAAATAGTGTTTTTGTTTTTGATACTATAACGTATTAAAACGAAATTGCATATGGTATCTATGAATATATAGTGAACGTTAATGTTTGACATTGAACAGGTCGTGCAATTAAACATTTCATATCTATTTCGAAATCGCTTCATTTGCTTGTGAGTGAAACCATTGTGTAGTCTATGTCAGATCAGCCTTTCAGCTATAAAAGCAGTTTTACTGCAAGTGAATGCAAGTGTATATATTGAAAATGCTTATTATGTAGGACATGTACAAACGAAAAGGCATACTAGCGGTTTTTTTCAAATTGCCCACATACATAAATCTGCATTTGTGAACTTAACTGAGTGTGAGTGAGTGAGTGAGTTGGGGTTTAACGTGCTTTGAACAATATTTCAGTTATTAAACACGTGGATGACAAGCATCCAAAAGAGAGTGGACAGATAAGGGAGAAAGGGATCGAAAGGTTAAGGGAAAAGACGGAAAGAAGGGCATAGTGAGAGATAGACAACAGGTTTTAGAAGGACTCAAAGTTAGTCTGGCTTCTACCCGTCGACCTGTCCAGCTTGGGTGTCCCTACCAGGAGCATGAAAACTCCAGCTCTTGGGGTCTCTGAACCACGCAAACCACCACACCGCGATTACTTAACTGAAGAGGATTTCATTAGAATTGACTTTCACGATGCTTACAATGGCTTCGTATTTCAAGATGTGGGTGACATATTGTCCATCGTTGTCCGTTTCACATCTCCAGCGGCTTTTATGTTTTATGGACGGCAATACGTCACCAAACATAATATACTAGTTATTATATTTTAAATAGAGTCTAGAAGAGTATTTTATCATCCTCATTCTTGTTTGTGAACATTCTCAATACCAAATCTTTCTTCGAAGCAGATTTTGTTCGTCAATGTCATCTGATAATAATTTTTACCTTGGATTGCTGCCACATATTAAGGAGTAAGTAATTTGAACGACATATTGTACAAAAAAGGTCCATTAACATAATGAATTGTTTAATACCGAAGTCGTGAAATTAAAGAAATAATCAAAATGAACCTCGCAGTGAAGGCATATTACCTGCCGTCTTCACATTTGTAACGCAATGTCATAGCCAAATGGAAAAGTGATGTTTTGTCCCTAGGGCTTCGCATTGTCATGGTGTAAACACTCATTCAAATTTCTTCAAATTTCATATTTCACATCGATTAGAATATTAAAAAATAAAATATAAAATATATGCAATGTTATTGCCCTCGTAGATAATAAACATAATTTCTTACTTGTAAAATATACCTGCTCTGCTTCACAGAGGGGAGAGTTTGAAGAATTTTTTTTTAGAGAAAGAGCTACTGCCCTTTTTAAAGGGGCTCTTTACAAAAGGGCCCTCTTCAAAACATACGATGAAACAGTCAATCATTTCGAGAAATAGTGCCTTCACGAGTAATGATACATCGTAATCGACAAACCGATCTGTTAGCTTTAACGCAAAACCACGTGACGACCAGTCGGTTATAACGAAAATAGCGGGCAGTGTTTCCCCACCAGAAACTGTGTCAACTGGACTATCGGCAGAAAATCTCCTTGAGGTAATTCTTATTCGTTACTTATGAATCGCGAGAAGCTTACATACTCATAGTAGTCCAAGACGTCTGTATTATATATCCCGTTGACATAGTACGATATGGATTATTCATTTATAGATTTATGTTTACCGAGAGCCAATACTCAGGGATATGAAGCAAGTAGCGTTATTCGTGTTCACGTGTCCCGTTGTTGCATGCCGTAAATATAGAGAGTTAATACTGTCTGTTCTGTTATGTTGAAACTATGTTTATTTCAAGTTAATATTCTGCTTTATCATAATATAAAGGTTAATAGATTTTATTATTTTTATGTTTCACTTTGCAAGATATATTATATCTGTTGTTTGGTGGTTGTTGTTTCACGGTTAGGCATGTACGTTGTTTGGCATTACATACCCAATTTATAGGGGATTCTCAATATTTATGCATGCATGCGACCTCCTCAAATCCAAACCGAGGATAATGCCGCTTTCTACTTCCTGGTTCTCATAACGCATTTCGATAGTGCAATTCGCAGTGTATGTCGAAATTATTTATATTCTTTAAAAATAACAAACTGAAGATTGGTCTTCATATAAGTTCATTACCAACCGGTATCACAACATAGTGATCATCAGGGTAACTTATACATTGTGTTGCTGATGGTATCCTTAACAAAGGCAAGGGACATAATTCATGACGTCATAAGCAAACCACTAAAATATATATAGTAAATGCGACGTCGATATGAATTCATATTAGTTACAGTTCAATTTAGGGGTATATCCATCAATAAAGAATCGTTCTTTTATTTTCCTCAGCTCTTCATTATCTGTGCGCATTTTGTATATAGGACAGATTGTGAACTGGGGATTGCAATTCTTTGCACATTCATCTAAATGTGCGCTAAGGGGTATTAATCTATAGTTTGGCGTTTTAATCTGTTGTTTATGCACTCGGACTCTCGCCCTAAATGTATCCCCAGATTGACCAACAACTAGCGCATGTTATTACTATATTAGATTTCTGGAGGCGCAAGACATATTTTCCATTATTTCGAATTTTGAATTATTCCTAAAGGTGAATGAATTTACCTTCAAAATGTGTGTACATGTGCAGCAATTCTGCCTATTACATTTTGTGATACTTCCACCTAATTAAGGTCGTTTTTAAGAAAGTTATGAATTATTGAATACTTATCATAACAAGGAATTGTAATCATGTGGTCTTTAATAACTGTCAGTTTCATTCATATAAACATTGAGTAGGCAAATAAATTCATAACCCACAGTATCTTCATCTCCATAGCAAAAACAGACAAATGTGATAAGTGTTTTCTTATGTTTGAGTATCCTCTTGTTCTTTTAGCAGGACGCATATACAGGAAATTGAATATATGGTACACATTTCATTGTAACAGTACTTTTATTGAATGAATTTATTGTTACAAATTCAAGTTAAGAATGAATTAATTGTAAATGTTTCCATTATTTTGTTACGAATGAATTTGGAATAGTAAATGTCCCCCAATTACAATTTAATCAATCAAATAATAAACAAAGTGTTTAAGATTACAATATCAAGCTAAGACAAGCTATAATACAATATCAAATGAGTAACACTAATTAGCTAAATTAATATATTCACCAGTCCTTATGAATCACACAGTTGATGAATGTAGAAAAACAGTCAGTGGGTCTTGATAGGAGATAGATGAATCCGGCTTGTAAAGGTATCCAAAAACAGTGGCACGGCAGATGATTTCAAAGTTGATTGTAAGAAGCAAGATGAGTAAGAGTTCTAATGCCAGCCTATATATATAGGTTAGATACCTTCCAGAATGTTCTTTAAAGTTCCACGACAAACTCCAATCAGAAGTGTCCAACTCAAGCAATCAGGAAATAGATATAACACTCAAGAATAGATGATTCTAGACACTGCCAGCTGAGACTATCAAAACAAGTGCAAGTGTGACCCACTAAACAATACAACAATGTTATACAATGTTAAACTTATAAAGAATCACATACTCATAACACTTTCCCCCTTAAGGAAAAGAATGTTACAAAGAAACTTTCAGTTGTAGTAATAATAAACAGTTACTTATATATATATATATATATATATACAACCTATCTATGTAAATGATGAACCTGCACATACTGAATATGATCAAGAGCATAAAAACTCATAAAAATTGTAAGTGTATTTTAATTATAACACAAATAATGTGAAAAGAAGGATTGATAAAATTTGATTTCAGTTTATATTATACTTTCTATTCTAATTACTATCTGGAGTAAGGGAAGACACGACTATATATAAAATGCATTCCATCAGGTTTTCAATTGGAAATTGATTGTATATATTTAAGTTGTCTTCGAAAGTTTTGATGTTTGCATCGTCTACTGGGTGATAGGAGTGCATCTATACCAAACACTTTAAGACAATAATTCAGGATTTATGTTCAGATACTCTTAACATAATTTGTTCCAAATTAATCTACAAGCTGACATTTTATAAGCTGATTTTTTAAGGGAAAAAAACTGAAAGTATATAATGTTTATGTTATTTTATCTGCATTTTAACGGTCTTTCTTATTTCATAATTTCCCTTCATGAAAGGTTTATGACAGTTTGTTAGCTCAGAAATAACATCACTTTCTTATGTCCCATTTATTCTTCATTCTTAAATTGTAGAGATTGGTTAAACGTATTGAATTGTATCCATTGTATCGTGATGATAATCGTCTCTCAGGTTCCTAAGCCATAGTTTCATGGTATATCGGCTCGCCCCAATCAAATGGAATCGGGATATACCGTCTTGCAACTAACGCCACGATACATCTACTGTGTATGGCTTAGTTGCCCGGTGCTTAAACCGAATTTGTAAGCTTATTAAATGATTTAGTTAGCTTATTAAATGACTCAGGAAGCTTACTAAATGACTCCAAATGACTGTACCTCACCCTAAACAATTTTCAAGCTGCCTCGACGAAACCATACAAAAGTCATTTCACTATTCCAATTAACTCAAATTAATGTATCCACTTTATTGTGATGCCTTATTCTTATTCCGTTTTTTGTACGACCATTGTGGACAAAGCGAGTATTAACTTCAGAATTTTTTCTTGGAGAAAAAATACTATAGAAGATATTTTGTTAAAAAAATACTAATATGTTTCCCTGATAGAAATAATGCCAACTTTAAGTAAACTACCAAATTGCCAAACATACGCATTTAAGGCCTATGATTCCTATAAAACTGATACTGTTTTATGTTCTCTAAATTCGGGTATCCTTGTCATTTTCATGCAGCTTAATGTATTCTTTGCTGATACTTTAACCGTTCCGTTTAAAATTTTTTACCTTAATTAAATGTTTCAAAATCATGGAGAATGTCCATAAATAGCTAATGCAAAGATTTGTCGCAAAAATAGAAAGAAACAACTAACTGTTTGTGATACTGATGGATTTCATTGGCTTAAAGAAAAGCTGCAATTTTGAAAATCAAAATAAGAAATCAGTTTTCTTTATTAAGAATTGATTAAATTTGTCAAAGACCAAAAAATTTTAGAGGTTTTGTCCAAAACATTATTGTATGAACGATTTTTTCAAACTGATAGTCTGCTTAGTAGAAATGAAATGAAACACCCTGTAAAGTAATCCTATACTTTACATTAACCGTAACCGTCTGTAATCTAGCACATGCATAATCCATTTAAATCAGGTGTCAGACAAGTTTAAAGAAAGATGAAGTTTTACGTGGTATAAATGACTTTTTGTATTGCTTGAAAACATAATTTGGCTCAATCATTGTTGCTATCAAAACCAGTGATTAACAACTTCTTTTTTGCAGATGCTTGCAAATTGTATAAAGATCTATTACAGAAATTGATTGGAAATTGATAAGATATTAATCCATGAATTCACCCATGTCTCTAAATCATGTCAGAAACATTTTGGATTGCACATATGCAGTTGTACCCTTATATATTGGCAGGGAGTACGTATATCCTTTTAAGGTCTATTGAGACTAGCCCCATTTAACTCCAGAGGGTTTTGAGGCTTGCTCCATATGACTCTAGAGTATTAAACCCCTCTTTTCGTGAGACTGAATTAATCGTCATTGCAAGGATATCAACTTATAGAAAATATAAAAAATAATTGATTTCACAGATCATTTGTGTAGACGCATTTAAGGACGAAACGGCGTTTTCTGGATTATATTATTCAAGGGTAAGAATGGGGCTAGGCCAAAAAAAGCTCTAGCTTTAGGCTGATCCATTTGATGATAGAGTCATTTGAGTCTGTTTAACCCGGAAGTAAAATTTTCCTCTTGCCGACATTATTCATGTCATAATACTGTCATATTTTTTCCACGTGTAGATCCTATGAAACATCATGGTGACTGGTCCTTGGGGGAAACGAAGGGAACGAGGATAGCTAACTTTGAAAAGTGTAGAAATTGTTAAATAATACTGCAGAACAACAATTCGTGGTAATTAACAGACTATGACCTATTATTGTCGTTGTTAATACGTACGCATATTAAAGAAGTAAGACAGTTTTCCATTTTGCCCCTTACGTTGGATATGATTGGGTGTCAAATGGGACTAAAATCGCTTTGTAGTAAGCTTACTAGATCGAATTAGTAAGCTAACTAGCACTTAATAATGGAGAATGAAGGGGAGTGGATTCGTAAAAAATAATTATTTCAAAATTACTAAATTAATTACATTTTACTAAAAGATATAAAAGATTTCCGGTGCTCACTCATCGTGTATGGGATACAACCTTCAGATATGCTTGAATGAGATTCGTCGATGAACGTGCACTGCGAAGCTATTGAGCGACAATACCACGTATTCCACATGCTTAAATAATACTATCTGTGTTCTTCACGTGCTTCAGTCGTAACCCGTTACATACAGGTTTAGTAATGACAAACCTACTCTTTACTAGCGGGCTTAAAGCACTGGTTCAATAATCGGAAGTATGCATATCCGAGTCTTGACTCATATATGTACTGAAGTATATTTTCATAATTGAGACGTTTAATGTGTCATACCTGAACCATATAATTCACAGTGTATAATAAATAGAGATTATTACCCGAGGAAGTGTGTCATATGACTTTTACGAAACGAGTGTGAATTTTTGTATTACCCGAGCGAGAGCGAGTTTCGTAAAAGGCATATGACACACTTCCGAAGGTAATAATTTCTTTATTGCCGATTCCATTTCATTTCAAACGCATGGAAATATCAGAAAACGGCCTCCTTTTCTTGCGACGGCCCGCTTCAGTGACGTCATGAACAATGGTTTTATGACACACAATCGTTGCTAGACAAAAATTATGTCACCGCTTATGTTTAACCATATGGGTAATAACCTTATAACTTAAAAACCTAACACGTCGACTAACCGGGACAGTATGTGTTTTAACGATACTCCACTGTTAACGCAATGGAGTGACGTCATCACCATGCATTGAATATAACGCATTTGATATCTCGTGGAAATTGTGAGCTTAAAATAACCAATACTACTATTTCAGATGATGAAGTGGCATGTTGTAATGCTACTGGCAGCAGACCTGTCTTTTCTACACTACATAGGTGAGTCGTGTTGCTTGTACCGGGTAAGTTAAAGGTAATGTTGGTCTCCAAGGCTTGCATTTGAAAGCGAATCTTGATGCGTGACGGAGTTATTTCCCTTTTTTCTTGGCTTCCCCGTTGGTAAACATTAAAATTGCCATCACTTATGTTATGGGTCAGTAAAAGGCAATTGATACCTGGTTATAACTATGAACATCCCCATTTCTCTTTTTATCAGTACCTGTGATGTTACTTCGAATATAAACTCTTCCAAAAAAGAAATTTGACACTGACTTTCAAAGTTCAATATAAAGACCACAGATGCAAGTTAAACATCGAAATGAAAACTAAAACGCTGTTTGAAGACCTCTGTTCAGTAAATTTTATTCAGAATAAGCATTGTGATGTTGAAATGCACAGGTGCACAAGTGTTTCAACATCACAATGGTGCACAAATGTCAGTATCGGGTATGGCCACCACTGGCATTGATTATTGCTTGGCACCGACGACCCATGGATGCAATCAAGTTGTCAATCACAGTCTGTGGAATGTTCTGCCATTCGTGCTGAAGTGCTGCAAGAAGTTCTGGAAGTGTTTGGGGTGGTGGATTCCTACTCGAACGCGTCTATCCAGTTCGTCCCAGAGATGCTCAATTGGTGACAAATCTGGTGACCTGGCTGGCCATGGCAATATCTTGACATTGTTACGCTGTAAAAAGTCTTCAATAACACGTGCAACATGTGGTCGAGCATTGTCCTGCTGAAAGAGACCACCATGGACGTTGACGTGAGGAATAACGTAAGGCTGTAGGATCAAGTCCCTATACCGTTCTCCTGTGAGATTACGCACAACATGCACAATGGGTGTCCTAACACCGTGACGAATCCCGGGGCACACCATGACACTCCCACCTCCAAATGGGACAACCTCCTGAACACAGTTGGCAGCATAACGTTCTCCACGACGTCGGTATACACGTGCTCGTCCATCACTTCGTCGAAGCAGAAAACGGGACTCATCAGTGCAGAGAACGGTTCTCCAGCTTGCACGTGCCCATCTCATCCTCTGTTGACACCACTGGAGACGTTCCGCCAGATGACGTTGCGTTAAAACGGGACGTCGAACCGGTCGTTGTGGAAAAAGTCCAGCCTCTCTCAGCCTGTTGCGTACCGTTTGGTCGGAAATTCGCCTGGTATCTGCGTTGTTGTTGACGTTGCTGTCCTGGTGCGTTCCCGAATGTCGGATGTACCGATCTTGGGCCCGAGTAGTCACCCTTGGTCTACCTGACCTTGGCCTATCAAGGGTGTTGAAACGGGTCCACAATGAAGATATGGTCTGTCTGGACACGCCAAAGTGTGTTGCAACATTTCGCTGCGTCGCTCCAGCTTGCAGTCTGCCAATAGTGTTGTTGCGTTGCGCTCTGTTCAGTCTTGGCATTCTTCAGGTCGCTGTACCGATGTTGTGTAGTCTGAATGAACAGCGGCTGATATGGTTTTTTATACCCCTAAAGCAGACGTGTCTACATGTAAACCTTCATGATCCCATGCTGCACGTGCTTTGGCAGAAATGCATTTGGACGAATCGCTCGTTTTCGTCCCTGAACATAACGTAAACTTTTTGGGCCATTGTTTTTGGCAAATTTAGACTTTTGAGCAAGCCTTTCTTTAAATTTCAGGTATGTATTATGAAAAAACTTGACCCGTTTCGAAATATTCAATTTCGCATGTCAAGTTTCTTTTTTTGAAGAGTTTAGTTTAAGAGATTAGAAATGGTGGCTATTTATTAAAAAAATAAAACTTTATTAGTGGTGTTATAAAGCGAAGTAAAAAAGGAAGTGCACACCCCAGGAATTTGGTATTAAAGAAAACAGGTCAAACTTTCGAGCATTTGAAATGTTTAATATTAATAGTGAACACTTTTATAACATTGCAAGGACATGTTAAAGTGTGTTGTTCAACACAAAACTTCTCTATATCTGTTTGTGTCGATTGTGGCGTTTATTTTGAAATTCACATGGACAGACCAGGCGACATTACATTGTATGATTTTCATAAATTGGGGAGTTTGTTTCGGGTTAGACCTCTATAATTAAGAAATAAAGTCCTCGTGCTTTAACTTTAATAGTTCAGGGCAAAACTATACTTTATTACAAAACACATTGGGGTAGAGCAAACTTTATTTCTTTTCTAAGCTGCTAAAATAATCTTTACAGGGACCACTCTGATTTTAATAATCTCGAAAAAAATATAGTGTTTACATGGCTCACATTAATAATCCATGAACAGGGCTAACTGTTGGCTATTCCAAGTATAGAAACTAACCCCTAGTTTAATACGACATTTAGTTGGTTAAAGCTCTGATTATTGCAGTTTTGCACTTTAACTTTTCATTTATTCAATTTTTAATTATATTTTCTGCCTATTTTTTTCTTTAAAAACTTAAACAAACAAATTAACACCTCCTGGTTTTTAAAAAACCTTTACTTTTACAAAATCTTGTCGTGCGATTATGCAGTGCTGACCACATTGCCTATATAAGGCTGATCACGTGGTCAACATTCCATAAAGGATTATGGGTAATAGATAAACAACAAATCAAAACTCCAAACTATAGATGTACCCCCTTAGTGCGCACACAGATACATGCGCAACTAACTCAAATCCATGTGTCAAATCTTTAAAATGCTCACAGATAATGAAGAAAACGAACGTTTATTAAAGGATATAAGCCTAAAATTTAATGTACATAATATAAAATTGTGTTGTTGTTGCATTTAACGTTTATTGTCATAGTGCCATAGGAATAACGTAATGAATTACGTCCCTTGCCACATGTATGTCAACAAGTATATAGCCGTGAAACCGGTTGGTAATGAATTGTTATGCAAAGATTCATCTTCAGTCTTTTCTTTGTAGGAATATTTTACACATTAACCATGAAAACTTAATCATACATTAGAATTACGTTAGAATGTAATGAAGTAAAAATCTCTCACAATATAAGTTTCAATAGGATATACATATATAGGACGTCATATTGTACATAAATATTACAAATTGTTTCAATCTTTCCTTCAATGTTGACTAATAAAACAATTCCATTAAAACTTCGTAAAATAAAAAGTTTTGAAAAATACCTGACAACATTTAAGTATTGAATTTGTCCAGATGTAAATTTGGGTATTTACACTTCTCTCCACAGCAGACGGAAAGGACGTGACAACACTGAGGGTGTGTGAAGGGAGTGTGGCAAATTTCCCTAATGATTACGATACGACAGATCATGATGGACTCAAATACTCCTTCAGAGGCATAAGCGGACATCTTACACGTATATACGATAAAGAGACCTCAGGAAAGGTTCACATCATTTAAGTTATGATATATTTGTTTTACCAAGTTAGCAAATCCACATCATTATTTGCAAGTTAAATGTTTATTGGGATTCATGCCTTTTAACTCAATGTAGGCAACTCAACTCAAACACATTCACAATATATTGGTATTTTTCACTAAATCCAAAGCTCTGGTAATTATATATGTTAATATATAAATCTGTTTCAGCAAGTAAGTACATCATTTGTTGTAAGGGATGTGTTCATTGGTACCCTTGCCTTTCTACTCAGTGTGTAAACACATTCACAATGTACTGATATTTCAACTAAAGCCAAAGTAATGAAGCCAGATCTTGTAATTTTTGCATCGTTTCAGAAACCCATCATCCATGACGATTACATTCATCGGTTTAACAGAATATCTCGCTCTGGGGTAGGGTTCACTCTCAGCAAAGTAAGCAGTTCAGACGAGGGAGACTATGCTTGTTTAATCCTCTACTCCGACGGTACTGAAAAACGTTTCGCATGGACCCTGAGGGTGGAAGGTACACAAAGCATATTACTACTATAATCGCATTTTTTTTTAAGGAGAGGTGAATTTTGGAATTAACGGCGTTGGCCTTGTTCCAACACCAGAAAGATGGTGGAGTCCATCACTGATAAACATGATACTCTTGTTTATTTCAGATTCAAGAAATCTTACCAAACCAAAAATACGTTTGGTCGATAAGGAGTCGGGGTGTGTAAAATATAACTGTTCACATAATGAGACTGTTGAAGTTGACGTGTATTGGGTAAGTATCATTTTTAAGTTTTTCACCAATAATTTTCAGATTAATTTTGTTATTCTTATCTTCTTTCATGACTAAGTAATATAAATGGGGCAATTGCAAGACCTGTTAGTTATCACCTAGGAGGCAGAAATTGTCCTAACGTAAAATGAGACCTACAAATAAGATACTCTTATTCTGTTTAGCCGACAAATGAAAACATTTAGTTGTTCTAGTATAATAACCGTGGGAAGATGAGAAATATCGTTGTATGTTACCAATGTCTGCTGTAAAATGTGAACAAAGGTTTTATGTTTTGACTGCAAATCAGGGCTTATATAGTTGTCTCAAGTAATCCAATCTTTTCATTTTCTTGATACATTAAAGCCATGAAATGGAAATTCTAATACAAAGAGACGATTGAACTGTATGTTGTTAAAATTCAGGTCACATTTAACATGATTCAGCCTGTCAAGCCTTCAGACATATGCAAGAATGTAACCAGAGTCAAGGGAGGTAATTACAGTACAGTGCATTCACAAAATATCAGGATGTGGTGTCTAGGGTGTGATGCGCTGCGTTTCATCTAAAATCTAAAAAGTATTTGTCTTCAAGTCACGTATCAACGTCTATACTAATTCTTTTTACATCGATTTTCCATTCAATTCATTAACCTGAACACCTTAGCTGTGTTTAAGAAATACAGTACCGTTTGTTAGGGGGACCGATCATTTTTTTCAACTCGGGGTTATTGAATGCATTCTAACTTTCATATGGTATATACGTTTTAAAAGGTAAAGCTGTATTCAGAAATATGCACAAGTTAAACAATTTGATCTAGTTTAAGGTTTCATAATTTTTTTTCAATGAGGTAGGTTAGTATAATCATTAGAATATTAATATTTTGACATGCTGTTTAAACGAAATTAGTCTATTTGGTTGAAAAATGTATCAAGGTTGTGTGTGATACCACTGTCTTGTGTAAACTGTCAATCCAACAGTTCTGCTTTTCTGCTTTTTGTTCTATAACAATGAACAAGTCAGAGAACTCATGGAATGTTTGTTTTATTATCATCAGTTTTTAAGAATATAAATCACTCTTGTTCAAATTCTCAAAGAAAATAATATTTTGAACCTTTTTCTTTTAACATAGGTTGTGTGATATGATAATCTTTCATTCCCTATTTCAAGTCAGAAAGAAAAATGGTTTTATAATTTTTCATTTCAAAATAAACTCTCTCAAACCTTCCACGATTTGTTCATGACCCTCCTCAGTTGCCTGTATATTTTTCTGAACCACCCATGCATATCCCCCGACGACCACCAGTAATAAATGACCGGTCCCTAAACAGATTCTTTCATCATAGGTATGCGGTTTCATTGGATAGGTATTTTCCCATTTTCTTTTACGAGTTTCTGTTTTCAACTTGTGATCATGCAAATCAGCATCATGTGCATATTACAAAAGCACTTGTCATATTTGAGGTAGTATGACATCGTATTTGTACATTTCATGATCCAAAGATGTTATACCAACGTATATGACATTTTATTGCAGAAGTTCGGTGCAGATAAAAGAGTGAATGGAAGTTCTCTGTACATGTGCGAGAATAATCGTACAGAGACAATCAAATGCATCATCAAATCCTTCTGTAAAGACGCTTATAAGGAAAACAAAACTAAAGGTAAGGTGATAAATATTCTAACGCCCGTTGTACCTTTTTTCTTTAAAAGATAAGATTATTTTCTCAAGCGTTGGATCCGGGGGCCTGGTGGGTCGTCGAACCCAACCTCCCACCGCAACCTTCACCCTATTTTGGAAAATTCCAAGAAGGGTAGTAAAATGGATGACAGCATGGGTGGCAGGGTGCAGGGTAAACCGCCCTTTAAATAGGTGAACGATTGGCGGATATGTGGATCCGCCATTGATTTGTTAATCAACAATCTTAATGTTTCATGTTTTACATGCTTTTAAGTATATTGTAGATCTAGATAGTTACTGAGGGCAATCTCTTGCGCTTTTAAAGAAATAACTTCTTTCCAAATTGTGCAGATAAGTGTATAAATAAAACCATCGATTATGTCAAGTAAAATGCATTCGGAGTGGATTCTAGGAAAAATCATTAATGAAAGCAGACTTCAGATTGACAGACATTACATCGAACATATCAGCCCTCAGGAACTTGGTTATCAAGGCCGAGAGGGGGAACGGGGTAGGGGTCTGGGTGACAACTCAGGCATATGGAATTTTGCATGATAAAGTATTACTAGTGACACCCATGAGACTCCACCAAACCGAAAATCATTTATTCGCCCCTGCCTTGTTTTTTTCAAAGGAACAAATCCTAACACCCCTTCTGACCGGGACATCAAAATGAGCAGAGATGTTTCCGATATGATCCACTTTTCATCCAATAGATTCAGGCCATCACGATGGTTTGAGCGTCCGCGAATCAACAAAAATACTCACAGGCGCGAAGTTTATGCTGGGGTTTACATCCCGGGGTAAGAAGAGTGGAGCGTCAGCTATACGTCTTACCCTGAGACAGGATGAATCGGCACAATATGATGTCACATTTAATTAATTTTGAAAAATTGCACGTATTCAGGTGATCAACATGTTTCTAGAAGACAGTTATTGTATATACAAATATATTCAATACAAAGTTGCAATAGCTCCGCATAAAGTACGATACTGTTTCACTCGCATGTATTCAAATTTGGTGACAGTTTACATTTGGAAATAACGCAGACACCAGTTGTCAATGGTGACCTTTACCTTCAAAGGACCAAGGTCACAGGGCCATGTTACATATTTTAGAAACGTGGCTTTTTATTCGAACGTTTTACAGAAGACATTTTAAATAGGGCATGCGTTCTACTACATTAATTTTAAAAAGTAGAACATATAACTCATATCTTTCGTTTAAGTTTTTCATGATAGACAAAACGATCAGCACTAAACGGCGAACATTTACTCAACTTACCCCTGAGTCATTTTATCCACTTCTACATAAAAAGCAAACCTTAAAGGCACTAGTGCACGCTTTTACGGTTTAAATTGGCTATTTTAAGGTTTAAGAGGACTTATGCATTAACTTAAGCTTTCTATAGATGCAATTATATACTTAAAATTCTTTACAAATGACCTGCAATCAACAATGAAAAAATTTAGACAAACCGCTGTCGGCTTGGACATATAACAAATCTAAGCTTAGCAAGACGGATAAATTATAGACAGTTGAAAGCGGCTGAACTATTATTATGTGCAGCTGTTGAATTTACCTAAACTCTGAACTGAGAACAAATAATGAATTATGTTTTATGAAAGCAATGTTGTAAATAAACCGATTTAATAAAATAGCATTAGCATTGCTATTAGATTGATAAAAGCGGTTGCCGTTTCAGCTTTTTTGGTGTTAAGCAAAATCTTTATATTTCCGATATCGTAGTTCATGCGCATTTATTGTAACGTAACATTAAATACCTCCGGTCTTTAAAAATCAACTTTACTACCTGAATACGTAAATATTTGTTAAATAACTTAGAGGTAGATTTCTTGAGTGAGGATCTTGTATAATATCGAGAGATATGCAGTTTCTGTGCATTCGTTGTGTTAAAGAAATATTGGTGTGCACTAGTGCATTTAAAGAGATGTAGTTATAGGATTGTCAAGATCAGGTGAATCAGGTAAGTCTCTCTACCGACATTTGCTGTAATTTGACTAATAATGAAAACTAGCGACGCGTGAGACCTTGGAGGTGAAAAACTATTTGTTATATCTACCCTAAATGTTTTCAGCTCCGTCCGTGTTTCCATTGTTTCCTTATTCCGTGATTCCGAAATGCGTTTGTGTCCTGGACATAGCTAAAAATATCTTCAATATTTTTTTATGAAACTTGGTATGCTGTTATGTCAATCAATATATATCAAGCTCTCACACTGTTATAAGGCAAATCTTATTACATGATAGTGACTTTATTTGCAGAAAAAGGAGTATTGTTGCTAATGGGTGCTACTTTTGTGATTCTACTTCTATTCAGTGTTTGAAATTTGTTATAATTTCCAATATAAACTGAGTGCATGTTGATGCTAGGACCTCTTTTTTCGCTTCCGGGTTATATATTGTTTTAGGACAAATGGTTTGTGGTTAGACCTAGTGTTTTAGTGTTGACGTTTGGTACTTTCTGGTTTTTCTGATTTTTATTGTTTTCTGGTTTCCATGGATAAAATATGAGCTTAGTGCAGACGGCCTTAATTTCAAAATCTAAGCAGTATTATCTATAATTCTTTGTATGTGATTAGACATAGTTATACCTTGTGTTACTTTTAATAATTGTAGATTGAAATAGTTAGCCATTATGTCAAGTTTATTTATTCTTATAGATTTTCCTCTTTGATATCTCTGGTTTATATTGTTACGTTGGATTCAAAAATTGGGCGGAGACATCTCAATACATATTTCTAGCTTTTTAGCTCATCAGGTTTGAAAGACCTGATGGGCTTATGGCATGGCAAGGCGTCCGGCGTCCGTCCATCCGTCCATCCGTCCGTCCATCCGTCCGTCCATCCATCCGTCCATCCGTCCGTCAATCCATAAACTTTTCACTTTTTCGACTTCTTCTCCAGAACCAATGACTCTAGAGAGCTGAAAATGTATGTGCGTACTCCTTGGCAATGGGGATTCTAAATTGTAGATTTCGTGACCTCATGACCCCAAATGAGGTCACAGGGTCAAAACATGAAAAACCTATTTTCATCTTCTTCTCCAGTTCCAAAAGGTCCAGAGAGCTGAATAGATCTGTGTAGACTCCTTGGGCACTGGAGATTCTAAATTGTAGGTTTGGTGACCCCATGACCCCAAATGGGGTCACAAGGGTCAAAACCTGAAAAATCTATTTTAATCTTCTTCTCCAGTTCCAAAAGGTCCAGAGAGCTGAAAAGTTGTGTGTAGACTCCTTGGGCACTGGAGATTCTAAATTGTAGATTTTGTGACCCCATGACCCCAAATGAGGTCACAGGGGTCAAAACATGAAAAACCTATTTTCATCTTCTTCTCCAGTTCCAAAAGGTCCAGAGAGCTGAAAAGTTGTGTGTAGACTCCTTGGGCACTGGAGATTCTAAATTGTAGATTTTGTCACCCCATGACCCCAAACGAGGTCACAGGGATCAAAACATGAAAAACCTATTTTCATCTTCTTCTCCAGTTCCAAAAGGTCCAGAGAGCTGAATAGTTCTGTGTAGACTCCTTGGGCACTGGAGATTCTAAATTGTAGGTTTGGTGACCCCATGACCCCAAATGGGGTCACAGGGGTCAAAACCTGAAAAATCTATTTTCATCTTCTTCTCCAGTTCCAAAAGGTCTAGAGAGGTGAAAAGGTGTGTGTAGACTCCTTGGCCAACGGGGATTCTAAATTGTAGGTTTGGTGACCCTATAATCACAAATGGGGTCACAGGGGTCAAAACCTAAAAAACCTAATTTCATCTTTTTTCCTACTTCCAAAAGGTCTAGAGAGCTGAAAAGGTGTGTTTAAACTCCTTGGCCAACGGGGATTCTACATTGTAGGTTTGGTGACCCCATGACCCCAAATGGGGTAACAGGGGTAAAAACCTAAAAAACCTAATTTCATCTTTTTCCCTAGTTCCAAAAGGTCTAGAGAGCTGAAAAGGTGTGTGTAGACTCCTTGGCCAATGGGGATTCTAAATTGTAGGTTTGGTGACCCCATGACCCCAAATGGGGTCACAGGGGTCAAAACCTAAAAAACCTAATTTCATCTTTTTCTCTAGTTCCAAAAGGTCTAGAGAGCTGAAAAATTGTGTGAAGACTCCTTGGACACTTGGAATTCTAAATTGTAGGTTTGGTGACCACTTGACCCCAAACGGGGTCACAGGGGCCAAAACCTTAAAATCCTACTTTCATCTTCTTCTCCAGTTCCAAAAGGTCTTGATAGCTTAATAGTTGTGTGTAGACTCCTTGGACAATGGGGATTCTGAATTGTAGGTTCGGTGACCCCTTGACCCCAAATGGGCAATGGGCCTTTTTTATTTGTGAATAACTCGGACGTTGGGACAGGCTATCTTTCCTACACTGCCCATGACCCCATGGTCTAAACCCAAACACCTATTTCCATCAAAAGTCTGATGAGCTACAGAGCCCATGGCTCTATTTTTGTTTTATTCCTTTATCTTAATTTGAAAATGAGACTCCGAAATAGAGAAAAAAAGTAAGTTTGATTAAACATATATGAAGTTGAACGACAATACATATCGACTTTTTCTATATAAATATGGCAAGATGGACATTTTTTTATAAAAATCTTGATTGAACTACATTTTTTAAATAAAAAAGCAGCCTAGTAGCATACGATATTCAAGTATTTTGGATTTGCGGCTTACTTTTTACAGGAGCTAAAATTGTTGTTTTATTTCATCGATACTTTTCAGAAAAAAGGCTGTCCCATTCCGATCCATTCCTAAATTACCGCAAAACCTCATAATAGACAGCTGGCACAGTTTTCTCCATTCGGAGGAATTTGTGGAATATTCATTTTTTAACAAAATGTACTATGTGCTTTTTCAAACTATTTAATATTTTTTCAATAACAACATGGAAATGATTTAAGATGCATTTTTATTGTTTATGGGATTTCTAACCGCATTACCTAGTGTGTAATTCTTAATCGTAAGGCCTATTAGTTCCTTATTGTTATTGGCGTGTTTTATTATTATTATTATTTTTTATTCCACCGATTTTGTGGACACAATTTATCCAAAACGGCAAAAACTATCACAGCCAAACTTGGCAGATTGATTGACCTTCATAAGACGCTCCAATAAGCTTTTGGGCCAAATCGGCTTAAGCGTTAAAGGCACAGTACCACTCAAATTTTCAAAATTCAACATGGGAAATTTTTTCCAAATGCACTTAGAGACCTGCAACTTTTTAAAAACGTTAGGCAATTACATTTGGAGCAAAAAAGTACAATCCATTATAAACATTGGTCGCCAACAGTCATTTCCGCTCACAATAATCGATCAAAATCGGTAAAAATACCTTTTTCAAAATTAACATGGGCTAATTTTTCAAAATGCACTTAGATACTTGAAACTTCCTTTGAAAGAAGGGAAATATCAATACAAACAAAAAAGTAAATCATGACGAATTCGTAAGTATCATAGTTTTTTAGCATTATCAACTTCTTTGCAGTAATCACAGTTTGGTTTTGAGATTTGGACTCTTAAACATCCTGCTGTAGCTTAATGCGTGAGCCAATCTTCATGAAACTTTCAGGGAAGATTGCTAACATCACTATGTATGTACTGAATGTACTGAACCACACTCCTATCACCTATTGTAAAGCAAAGGTTGACAGAAGGACTCTACATTGCTCTTGTAGCAAGATTCTCTAAATGCGTTAGCAAGGGTTCATTTGAAAGTTGAAGGGAAACACCCTTCCTGTCAAGATATGCGACATAAGTTTGAGGAAATACTCTCCGATGTCTTGTAAACAATCACGTAGTTTACAGTCTGCAGAAGGACGAAATTGCTCTTTGAAGCAGAAGTTCGTACGACTGCATGTATGGAGGACGTGTGCGAGAGGAGTAATGCACTTACATGCGTCAAGTGCAGACATTATCTCATCAGGCAGGCAGGAAAACGAGCTAAAAAGCTTGTTTGCCTTGGTTGGCCTGACTGACTGTCATAGTCGTAACTTATTCCATTGACGAAGACCCTCAACCTATGTACCAGCACTCGGGAACTATATTCCAGTGCCAGCAAACCACTTGATCTCGCCAAACGAAAACGCTAGCCCTTTTTCAACTTTCAAACCTCTACTGCCTCCCCTCCAGATACCCCATACATTTTGATCTTGCTCTTTTCTTGCCTGAACTGGCAGCAGGCCGTGTACATCGAGTAAACCTCACTTCCGCTCATATGTCTCGCTACGTACTGAACACGTATACTAAACGTCATTTTGCTTCAGAATACGGCTAAATCAACTGCAGTGTACTAAAAATGTCTTCAAAACGCTATCTAAACTTGGAAAAGCACTTAGTTTGCCCCCAAGAGCCACGGGTGCTCATATTTTGCTGAATCCTGTCATTGTCGTCGCTAGCGACTATATTTTTTATTCAGTCTTTGTCCAATGTCCATTGTACAAATGAGAATTGTGGGTGAAGGAGGTATTTCATCAGCTAGTTATTGTGTCGGACCATTGTAGATTGGGGTTGTTGTCCATGGAATCTTGGCTTACCCAGTGACATCGGCTATATATGTCGGCTACAAACTCAAACAAGAACAGAATTCACATTCTATGCAGTATTATTTTAATTTGTTGGTAAGAGTTTAGGCCGTGCGTTGAAGTGGCGCCATTTGTTACTTCAGTTATTCAAATTAAAACTTTTTCGCTGGTTTCCAAAAACAATTTGAATTTGTTGCATACTTGGATTTCACATTCTATGCACTATTATTTTATATTACTTAGTAAGAGATTTTATCTTGCGTTGAAGGGGCGCAATTTGTTACCTCGGTTAATCTAAATTATTTTTTTCTCTGGTTTCCTCAGAAAGAGTTTGAATTTCAGGCCCATATTTTAAAATCAATGTAGTTTTTTTTTTTTTTTGGGATTATTCTGAATGTTTTATTTTGGTTTCTTGATTCAATGGAAACAATTTGAAGCGGCAGATAAGGGTAAATTAATTGGAGCAGGGTACATCACAGTGCATCATATGCACATAATTCTAGTTGATCAAGTTGAGGAGACACAGTTTATAACAGGACTTATACATTACAATATCTTCCAATAATTGCTAAAAGAAACGATCATTATCTTACTTTTAGTATAATTTGATGATGTAAAATTCCTTTTACAGAAATTGGAAGGGATTTCCCTGGTGGCAAGTGCATTACAGATTCGCAAACTATTATGTGGAAGCTTGCTGCTGGACTTTCATTACTGATTTTACTGGCTTTTGTTGTATTCTTTTGTTGTTATTTGAAAAGGCAACGTCGAAAAAGAGAAACAACGTAAGTGGGTCTGATTTAAAAAAAATGGTTGAACCATAATTCTCGATATAAATATGGCACTGAAAAATAAGTAATTATTAATAATAATCTCAGACCACATGATTTAAAATAAAAAATCCCCGTAATAGCATGCGGCATTCAAGTAATTTAGATTTTTTACTTACTTTTAACATTAACTGAAACTTGGTGCATTTCATTGATTCTTTCCAGAAAAGGGGACGTTCTATTAACTTGAGTGCTGTCTACGTTCAGTTAAAACTTCCGCAAAACTTCGGGCTTGAGACACAACTGGCACCGTTTTCACCATACAGAGGAATTTGCAATATCTTCATGTTTCTCCAAGTAGTTTTTTTAAAAACTATATAACCTTTCATAACGCGTGTTATTGACATTAGTTATATTCAAACAGCATGAAATCGATTCAAGATGCTTGTTGGGTATTTTTGTTTACATGATTTCAAACAACACGACCAAGTGTTAATTATTAGTTCTTAAGGCCTAAATGTGTTTTCTCATAGTCTCCCGTCCAAATGAGAATTATGGGTGAAGAAAGTATTTTATCAGTTGGTTATTTTGAAGGACCTTTGTATATTAGGGTTGTGTTCATTGAATTTTGAGTTAGACAATAACATCGAAGGCGTATTTTTTTCTGAAGCATAGTCCCAATGCTATGCTTGACGGTTACAAAATGAAACAAGAAAGGAAAGAAACATAGATATTTCCCTATGTTACGTTTCTGTGTTATTGCATTCATATAGCAAACAGATTTTGGTGAACGAATTATCAACAATAATTTGAAGAAGTTTCAAAACTGAAACTGTCTATTCAATTGCCATCAACTTTATTAACAATTAAATGTGCGTTTTGCTTATTAGACGAGACCTGACATAAGCTGGAAGCGGGTATATGTGATCACTTGTCATGAAAAAGACCGACGATATCTGTTCATCAATTATCTAAGATGATAAAATTGAATCACTCGTAATTTTATTCTTTTATGCACAAGACATTATTTTGATATAGTTTGTATTAACCCTCAAGCGATCTTGAAGTAAGTCATGTTTTGAAACATATCTGCTGAGATGTGTAATTCTAGTCATTCGAACTCTTTCATCCTACAGGTTTTTATGTTTCATAAAGTATATTAAATGAAATTTGTTCAATATGATAAAAGACGACACCCATTAACATGGGTAGCAAGCATTCTGTACATTGATCTTTGAAAAAATATATTATGTTATTAGTAAATTACCCAAACTCATAGGTAAGCTTCAACAGTTATAAGACTTATTAAGAATTTTTTATTTCCTATTATATGTCGATCACTTTTAAGTCCCACTCGAACGTACTACGTTATGTCTTAAGATGTAGCTTGGTATCACACATGCTACGGACTTTTTTCAGTTCAGTTATTTCAATGACTCCAAGATCTCTCAAAATGATACAAAGTTTCAAACTTGACAAAATAGTAAGGAATTTGTAGACTTATGTTATTATGTATATAACTTTAAACAAGGGTTGAGTTATCGAGATTTCTCTGCATGTTGACATGTTTATGGATGGATGATAACCTGTCTTGATTATAAAACAACATACAGTTAGTTACCGATTGATAGAACATTTAGAAGGAAGTCATGAGTAGCCTAATTACAAACATTTATTGAAAGTTTTTTTTTAAAATTATATTTAATTTTAATCTTAAGATTGCTCTTTGTAATTGAGTACATTAAATTTCATGTTAATTTTCTATAAACATTATATTGTATTCCGGCCAAACGTATGTTTGTGATAGAAAATTTGTTTACTATTGTATACGATTTCAAGTTTATCATTTTTAGCGGACCAGTTTATCTTTATGTTACCATGTCAAATTAGTCTTTTCAGTACTGTGATTAATATGTTTATAAAGAATTTAAATGTTGTTATTGAATGCTATCTTTGACAGGAAATTTGTGTCAAACATTTTGTTAAATAAAACTGTTTAATATTCTCCTCTCTCTTTTTGATTGGCTGGTGATAAAAATCTGTTTATGTCCACGACTTACTGTTGTTGTACTTATCATAACGTAACACATAACGCTCTAGCTTTTTCGTTATTTTTCAGTTGCAGCAGCTCAAGAATCGTTTCATCTAAACTATGACCAGTTTCTCACTTTACTTAAAGAACATTATAGTCGAAGTACACTTTGATATATTTTAGATATGGTTAAATAATCATTTTCTTTGTACTTAAAGACTGTTTATCCCCTCGGAGAAAAAGGAGTACATCGACGGGTAATTACTTCAGAAACATAGTCTTTTTCACTTCTCAACACTGCTCTGTTTTATGCATCCTTGATTAACCATGGTCTACGTTCCGTATGAACATCCTCTTATGTAACTTGGATCCATTGACGTCATTTGTCAATCTTGCGATGATGTTTTTTTTTTTGAGTGACCTTGCTTCACGCCCCTCCTTGACAGGAGCGTTTCAGATGGCCTTTATAACCAAACTTGTATATGAGGGGTCCAAATACCGCAAACTTACAAAAGAGGCGGCAGATGAAATGATTTTAGATAGCAGCCTACTCATCAAAGCGCTTGACTTCAAAGCCTAGATACCAGACTGGATTGAACAACATGCAAGGAAATTTTGTAAATAAGAGTGAAAAGCTATGAGTGGATCCAGGGCATAATTGGAGATTTATCGGAATATATTACCTAGCTTAATGCGGACACACTTAACCGCAATCTTCCTAATTTATTGCAACGCTAGAAAGACCAATACTTGTTGTTTTGTTTTGCTTTTGCTGCAGGACTTTGCATTAGAAGCTAAAGCTTTTGGCCAAATCAGAGTGCTTCACACACATAATCTACATCGGGCATCCAGAAAGATAATTTAATAAGAACGTTCAGTTTCACATAGTATTATATTGAGAATATTTACTATTCATATTTGACTAATAGGGGTCACCATACTTTAATATTCAAAATACAATTATGCATTTTGAATAATGTACATATAATTGTTTTCCTCCCCGTTCAAATTTCAAGATTAACGTTGAATATTAATGGATTGTAGATGTCTACCAATATGTTATTGAACTGTATATGGACATGTGGGTGTAATTTATTAAATGACATGCATTAAAAGAACATATTACAAAAGTCATGAAGGCGGTGTTGCATTAGCATTCGAATAACACTGCTAACACGTGTTAATTTGCTTACTTCTTTCAGACTAACATGTCCCTGAAACCAGAGATTTATTAGTTCTGTACAATGACTAGGACAACTCGGCTTGCGCCCATTAGCTATACTTTAGAAGGCGTTTTTGATATTCGTGCTCGATGGTCTGAATGGTGTAAACCGTCATTACAGTTTACATTTTTTATTACATACGATAAACGGACACTTACGTTTCTTCACTACATTGAATTTACTACATTTAATTAAATATGTTTGAAGTCGACATTTTTACTTAGATAAAACATATAAAACATAAAAATTGAAGCCAAAAGAACTGAATGGCCAAACATTAGATTTATATCAACCCTGTGACTTTTCATCACTCACCTTTCCTACTTAAGAGACGGGTGTTTGTCTATACAAAAGTACCGTGACGCAAAGTCTCAACAGTAACATGTTTAACCTCTTTTAGATACCGGCAATCACTGTCCTGACGGAGACAAGGGTGAGTCTTTTAATAAAAACAACTGACATAATGTGTGATTTAAAAGAGAAACTATTTTTCTTCGTCACAATCGACATCTAGACCCCAAAAATCAGGTAACAGCATTTTGATTTGCGTTCTTTCGACTTTTTGAAGCGTTTTACAATGTTAATGTTTTATAGGTTATTCAACCAGTGTATATGTAACTTTGCAAGTTTGCAATTTTTAGCTTTTCTGTCATGAAAGACCTTTGGGTCCATCCGTTCATAAACATTTTGTTTTGAGATTTATTCTAATGAACCACTGACTCTAAAAGTTGAAATATTGTATGCCTAAACCTTGGTCATCGGAATGATAAATTGTAGATATAGTGATTTGTAGCCTTTATTAAGGGTCACATGGGCCACGTCCGATAATGCCATTTCCCAACTTCTTCTCCAGAAAGAAAAGGTTAAGAAACCTGAATGTTTAGACGATGAGAATTCCTAGTTTAGGATTTGGTTATTCTGTAGCACCTACTAAAGGCACTACTACATCGTCTTCTTAATCGGAAAGAAATAGCCTAGAAAGATGGAAATCTTGTGTAGAGACTAACTAGGAAATCGGAATTCTAAATAATGGATATGTTGACGATGTAGCCCACTATCACACCCTTTAAATTTTGTGCATGGAATTCTTGCCTTATGAAGATTAAAAGATGTCGTGACCTTGTGGTTCTAAATAAAATGTTATAAAAATACGCTTTCACTTAAACTTGTATTTCTTTCAGCCACTGGTTCGGAGTTAGGAGCCGGAATCGGAATCGGAATCGCAACCTGCATTGCTTGCTTGATTATCATTGTATTTGTTTTCATCCTTTACAAAAGAAAACGAAAATTTTCACGGAATGCACGTCAATTTAATCACCCTCGTTATCAAGCCCCTTTAGAGGGACAAGAATAAGTTGAAATTTAGGTTTATTTACGTGATAACGTCTATGAAATTAGACATTGGTCGCTCATTAATAAACTTAAACTACTTTATAAAATGTTTCGTCATCTAAAATTTCTCCAATATAGCTTCAATTATTTGATCTTCCACATCCAGATGAAAATAGTTTTTTCACTAGTTTATATTTAAAAAACTCCACGCAAAACTCGACCATGTTACCTTGATGTACATTTTGGATGTGATACTAATATATTTGAAGTATTTTACATGACCTCCACGAAAGAGACGTTAAGGCAGTATAGCCACCATATGGATATCAATATCAAATATGAAATTGTAAACAAGCACCATCATCGTGTGTAAGTTTTGAATCATTTCATGGGCGAAATATTGTAGACAAGTATGTGGTCATTGAATAATGACAGTAACATGAAGATAGGCTAAATTGTTCATATCTATCAAACTTCATGCTCTATCTATCAAACTATAATATTCAATTTATCAATAACCATAAATGTGCTAATTTTGCTTATTTGTCATCCCTTCTCATGTCACGTTATTCCACTTTTATTTGAGTTTTGTAAATACGAATAATTATGATTAACTTGTCGTTGTTGTTAATAAGTTTGTTTTCGTAGAGTTGTTTTCCTTTCAGATTTCATGTTCCTAATAAGTAAACGTTTATTTCCATGGAAACACAATAAAGAATTTTGTGTCTGCTGTGTGTATTAGAGTCTTTGAGGGGGTTCATCATCTCCCTGCATCAAAAGAACATCTGGCGGGGGGTGCCGGCTAGCGTCTAATCTGTCTGCTTGACATGAGGCCGGTATGTAAGGTCATGGGTTTATTCATAACCCTTATCTGCCCATCCGTCATTTCGAAGAATTTCAAAAACGCTCATAAAGTTTTCACACAGTTTGCACGTTACCAACCTACAATAGTGGTGCCTATTGATTGTTCAGTTCTTGAACAAAATAGTTTCGCTTCAATGAAAAATAGTCGAATTTACGCTCTGTATAGGATTAGTGTCGTTTTTAGAGCAAACCTTTCTTTTAAAACTGCTTATCATGTCTTTGTTTTTATAAGACATTTTAAGAAATAGGGTATGATATATTTGTATCGAATTTAATTAACTTCATTCAATCTGATAAAGGAATAAGCATATTATGATTTATGCGTACTTAATGAATTCAACTCAGGGGGGTTCATTAGACATTTTTATTTCATTATTACAAAAATGTATGTTTCGAATTACCGCAGATAGTTTGGATAAGTCATCTTCAATTGGCTCTTGCTTTACTTAAATCCAAGTCTACATCATCCCGTTTCAGGTAAGACGTGTAGCTGACGCTCCACTCTCCTTACCCTGGGTGTAAACCCTAGCGTAAACTTCGCGCAGTCACCTATGAGTCAGCCAATCAAATACTTTTATCGCGATGGTGTGCGATTAAATTGCAGCCAACCAAAGAGAGCCTCTCAAACTGCAGTTGGCTTTCGCTATTTCGCCAAATAGAAAACCAAACTGGAGTCGAAAGTTTTTTGACCGTTCGACGATGGTGATAACGTCCGTGTCTAAATTTGCGATTCTGTTTAGTTTATTACAACATATCCAGTTTTTAGCGATCGGTTTGAGTTTCCTAAACTTAAGTCAATACTTCATCGTGGTGTGGTAGTTAAGTGCTTCAGATACCGCTAGAACCTCTCACTATGCCTTTCTTTCCGTCTTTCCCCTGATCCTGTCGATCCCTTTCTCCCTGATCTGTCCATTCTCTTTTGGGTGATTTTAATCCACGTGTTTGATAACTGAAATATTGTTTAAAACACGTTAATCCCCATCTTCCTACGCAAAGTTTAACTTTTGCCAGTCTCGAACTGTCCAAGTTAACCCTTGCTGCCGAGACAAGACTTTCGTGTGCTAGCTCTCTAGCTCACTGCAAAGGAATTAGATAGTCCAATCAGAAAGCTCCTAGCAAAAGCTACATCCGGGGACTCGAACAAACATGGCTGCGCCCATGTCGCAGTCCGTCGACTAAAAGATTTTAAATAGAAAGTGCCGCCTCCAAAGGGATGAACAATATATTCAAGTTCATTTATGTTTATAGTCAATTTGCGTCATTGTTTTTCTATAACCCTATAGCGGACAGCGGCCTGTCAAAGAATTTATTCTTAAATTGCTTCGGTAAACTAATGAAGCTCGATAAAATTGACCATGTTTTGAAGCACCAAATCGATGCACTACGCCCGGCAAGACTTTATTTCCTGTCATCGTTCGATTGTTTTATCTTTCGTGCTTGCAAATACTTTATTGAATACCCGTTGAACCGAAACATTGATTAAATTTTAATTTAATTAACCGATAAAATTTGAACATCTCGCGATGTCGTAATCAACACTCGAAATCTAAAGCCTAGGACCTCGTTCTATCGCGGTAGTAAACGTTACTCTCAACAAACTTTACTTCTTGAAATAAAAAACCAGGTATGTTGACATGTACCATTTAAATATCATGTCGTTAATAAAAAAAAATTTAAAAAGTAAAACATTTGTTATATTTACTTCCATTTTCACTGATTTCACTGGGTCATTTTCATTTTTGAAAATACTACTTTGGTACTTGGTATGTGCTTTGATATCAAAATTATTCTCTCTCCATGAAATATTTCCCGTTTGGCTTGTACATGTGTTTGTGAACAGTTGGATGATAAAATATGAGACTTGTGCAAATGATAAAGATAGACAATTGTTATGTTCTTGATATGGTGTCAAAGCTTACCAACTAAACAGGTGTGCCCGGTAAAACTAAGACAAGTTAAGTCCATTTTTGTAATAAATGTTTCGTAGTTGTGGAAATGCTTTTATCTAATCTTAATGTCAACTAAAAATGAATTAAATTTATTGTAATGATAATATTACTTTGTTTCGTTAACATTTATTAATTTATCAATTAAATCATAATTGCCCTGAAATTAGGGCACCTCTGTTGATATACATTGCATAGACAATATACTATTCCTTGTATGTCTAAAAATATTTTCTCCCCTATAAATTTGATTTTCACATATTTTCCAGGATAATTTTTCAGCTATCTAAAAATAAACAATGTGTAAACTGTACTTATTTGATGATAAATACAATTATATAATGGTAACGACCACGATATATGGGCCTATATACTTCCCTTTGAAAAATATAAGGGGCGCAGTCATATGTTACTTATTTACCAAAACCGGTCCTAATAACAACAAAAACATCTTTTCCGTCCATCAATACATTTATTAACTGAATTTTCTTGTTTGAAAGGTTTGCAATGCCAACTTCTTTGTAACCTGATCAAACAGGTCACTTTCAATGGGCGCGTCGCCGATTGGTCATAGTAAGGGAGGTAACTGGAGATAACTAAAACTCGCCAGTGAGGGCGCTGGTATCAAGCCAGAAAAGTCTTATCTCGGCAGCAAGGGTTAACTTGGACAGTTCGAGACTGGCAAAAGTTAAACTTTGCGTAGGAAGATGGTTAATCCCCAACACACTCACTCACTCGCTCGGTTTTATTTACAAAGGGATGGGCACCGTCATATGAAATTTCGGCCTTGCCTTTCAAGCTTAGTCATTGGTTGAAGTTTTTTAGAAAGTTCGTTGGTCATAGGCGACAGCGCGAAGTTCATGATGAGGTTTACACCAAGGGTAAGAAGAGTGGAGCGTCAGTTACACGTCTTATCCTGAGACATGATGGAGTATGTGTTTGAATTAAGGTGTTACCCTCATTACATCTCTTAACCAGTTTGTCGTAATGAGGTGCTTTATCTGTTTTAATGCATATTAGTCGTATTCAACGTTTGTTTGAGATTTTTTTCAATAAATACATTTAACTTGTCCTTTTTTATTGTAAATCTCATGTTTCTAAACAATAAGTATGTATTGAAAAGAAAAAAGGCAACTTATTTCAATCCAAAAGAATGATGCCTCTTGTCTCAAGAAAAGAAAATTGGTATTTGCTAATATTATCGTGGATCATGGAGATTCATTTATTTTACATATTCTCTTCAAATAAAACCCCTCCCAAAATCTTAAGGCCTAGGTCAATCATCGTGTCTATTGGTACCTATTGGTTTACAGCTTCTCATTTTAATTTTGGTCATATCCGTGGAAACACAATTTAGAATGTTGTGTTTGGACTAGAACTCATAGACAATAAGACTGAAAAATTATGTAGAAACCTTCCATGTGTAGTAGAGCCTTTTGGAGTTTCTATTTCTCCTTGCATCAAAAGTACATCTTACGGGAGATGTAGGATAACGCCGACTCTATGTGCTTGTTATCACGCCTAGCAACCAACCTAAAGAAGAAGTGTCTTTTGATATGTTCAGATTACTGAGAAAATAGTTTCGTTTCCATGGAAAAAAGTCGAATCTACGTTTGGTATAGCTTTTGTATAGCTGTAATAGCTTCGTTTTGGGAACAGAATTTTCAAAAACTACTTATCATATCTTCATGAATTTTAAAAGACATTTTCATTTTATTATTTTAAAAATGTATGTTTTAAATGACCGGAGAAGGTGAGATCCCAAGCTATTCCTTTACATTACTTAGATCCGAGTCTACATCTATGTTACGGTTTTTAAATCAGTTGAAGGAACACAATTATAAGAAAGTAAGTAATGTTTAGATGAACATACAAAGTATATTAGAAAAACTAGATTTTCTGCATAACAAATTCACGACGTTTCGGAAAATATATGACAAATGATATGAATTAGGGCCCTTAATGATATAATTATTATGATATGAATATGAAATTGGGTATGGAATATTTGTATCCCATTTCATATTCATTTTATTCCAACTCATGATGGAGTAAGCATATTATTTCATACATGTACCCCATTTCAAATTCACTACATTCCACCCGATGAAGTAGTAACATATACTCCTTAACGTCTTCTATTTAACAAAAAGAAGTTGTTATCATGAAGATCTTGCCTTTCTTATGTAAATCACGTCTAAATAGCCCTCAAAGATCTGATACAGATTAAAGTTAAACCGAGCCTTCTCTACTCATTGGGCATCTAGGTTCGCATTAAAATATATTTTAATAAATGACGGAAAATGATATGAAATAATAGTGCTTGTAAATTACTGAGTTTAGATTGAGTTGAGTTTAGGATTATTCAAAGCTGGTTTTTATTTCCTTGAGTCTAACTCTCACAAGAAAACTGAAACTGATGATTCACGACCATGAACTTGTCACATGTTAATTATTTCCTTATGGACGTTCTATTTATGTTGTCTTTCAAAGCCACCATGTCGGAAATAGATCAGTTTTTCTTATTCATTCCCGCTGTTTAATAATGGGGATTTTTTATGTGGATATTATGTAACATGGATTTGAATATGAAATGAATATGTGTGATTAAAAAGTATATCAAAAGTGATAAATCATGAATTCATTACTGTGGAATGACATTGTATTCATCAGAGCTGTATATTACAATTACGATAAAACGTGTCATGGATATATGAGTTGAATCGTATGTTATGATGAAATGAATACTAATGATTATATGACTCAATATTGATTTAAAAATATTCAAATAAATTCAGTCAATATAAACAGAGTATATGATATCATAAAATGAACGTCTCTCTAAGCATTGTAAATATACTTTTAATAACGCTCATTTAATATGATGAAATCATGTCGAGACACAGTTATTCAAATAAATGGTATCAAATAAATGAAAACATTGTTTTAATTTTAGTTTTTTTGTATAATTATTATTTCGTCACACATATATTGATAATGATAATACGTAGATATAGGGGAGGTAACCTATAATGATCGTAAAGGCGCAAATAATTATATATCAGAGGACAATATTTATGATCCATTTGACAGAAACAAAATAAAGTAACAAATAAAAAGGCATTCTCTTGTTCTTGAAATATGCAAAATATGATGCTTTAACTAAACACGATTTAACTAAATTTTGTTATCTAAATGCTTCACATTTTAACATGCACACATCGCCAGACAGACGCGTTTCATAGCGAGGCCAAATAAAGTTAAGATTATAAGAATATACCAACCTGTATTCTAGTCAAATATTAGTAGTTGAATGATAAGACAAGCTGAAACATATTAAATGTTTCATTTATTTAGACATATTTTCGATATCTGAGAAATGTATAGGTATAATGAAATCGTTCAAACACGTCTGAACATGTTAGTGTTTGAGAATCTTGCATATGGAGGGTAGATAACATAGTCATACGTTAACCTGTAACGTGAATATTTGAATAGTCTCAAGTTTCTGTTGAAGCCGTTTTGTATCAACTCGTTTTTTATCATATTAAAAAATACATAAAGAAAAGTATGTCACCAATAGCTGAGTGTCCATTCACTATATCTATCACCCCTGTGACCTTGCATCTGTTACTGATACTTTGAGCAGTGACTTTCAGAACAAAAAGCACTGGTTGAATGAGGATGATTGGTGTATTATTTAATGTTTTGTAAATATATTGTAATTATGAAGATTATTCCTCGTTATTCACAAATCCTACTAAAGAGACGGGTGTTTGTCTGTAAAAAAGTACCATGACGCATGACGCAGTGTCTCAACAGTAACATTTATCATTTAGATATCACAGATGAATGCAGTACAGACTTTACTGACGGAGACACGGGTGAGTCTTTGAATAATAAAAATTGACATTTGTTGTGATTAAAAAGAAAAAACTGTCATTTTACATTCATATGTTTTAACTATTTTTCCTTGTCCCAGATTATTAGTTTGTAAAAAGCATCATATCGGCTTTAAATGCGGATAACAACATTCATTTGCGTTCTTCTTTGCTTTGCGAATCCATTACCTACCTCAACTGATTAAGAAATGACCCCCTAATAAGGGCCACATGGAACACACCCTGTTAACTTATTTTTGTCTGCTTGAAAGCTGAAATTTTGTGAACAGACTCATTGCCTAATGAAGAATATAATTCACAGATGTGATGCCCATCTAAATAAAGGTTTCTCAATAAAATGTGATGAACATATGCTTTCACTAAAACTTGCATTTCTTTCAGCGACTGGTTCGGGCAAAGGGATCGAAATTGGAATCCCAATCGGAATCGGAATTGGACTCTTTATTGCTTGCACCATCATTGTATTAATTTTTATTCTTTACATAAAAACACGAAATCTTAAAAATCCTAATCCCAAAGGCTCGAACAAGCCTCTTGTCGGTTCATGTCACCTTGAGCTTTCTCCACATTCCAACAAGGTTTAATGAGTTTGCCTTTTGCAGGGATTACCTTTCCCGTAGTTTCCATGTAAACCCGATTTATTTACGGTACGAGAAAATTGTTTTGTTTGTAGTTAATATTTCAAACTACATTTCCTTGCAAAACTCAACCATGTTACCTTTTGGAAGTGATACTAATATGTTTGAAGTATTTTCATGGCCTTAAGGCAACTATATGGATAGCAATATTCAATGTGAAATTGCAAACAAGCACCATAATCGTGTGGAAGCTTTGGATTATTTGATTGGCAGAGCAGAATGTAGTCAATGAATAACGACAGTAACTTGAAGATTGACAAATTTGTTCATACCTATCAAACATAATGCTCCAATTTCATTCAACATAATTATTATTTTTCTAATTTTGATTATTTGTTATCCCATCTCATGTCACGTTATATCACTTAACATGACTGGTAATACTTTGTCTCGATACTGTCCATCACTTGACGCAGTACCTTATCGCGGTGTGGTGGTTTGGGTGCTTCAGAGACCCTGAGAGCTATGCCAGCCGGAGCTTACATGCTCCTGTTAGGGGAAGTCACGCCGGACAGATCGATGGAAAGAGGACAGAACAAATTTGAGTCGAAATAGAACTCTCTATTGGTTAATATCTATTCACGTGTTGAATAACGGAAATAATGTTGAAGGCACTTTAAACCCAATTATTCACTCACTCACAGACTCTCATGACACTGTCATATATCACGTTATGACGCTTATCTCTGAATGACCATGTCCTGTCATGTTGATGAGTAAGACGTAATATCATCTAACCATACATGTAAGTGTCATATCATTGTCATATCCCTATATGTCACCTACTCAGAGTGGTCATGTGATGCTTTGTCATGCCACTGTCATGGTTTATCAAGCAAATGGCCCCGGTATAACCAAGCCACCGAAAGTAGTGTTCTAAGTAACAAGTACATAACTTATAACCACACCCCCTTCCCCATTCCCTGAAAATATGGATTGATTAGATTTGAAAGGGGAAAATATTGTCTGTTCTTCATATTCATGTTCATAATCAGCTTTATTTGAGTTTTGTAAATACGAATAATTTCATTTAACTTGTCGTTTTTGTTCATAAGTTTGGTTTTCCTAAGTTGTTTTTTTGTTGTTTTTTTTAGATTTCAAGTTCCTAATAAGTAAACGTTTATTGACTAAAGTAATGTCAGCAACAAAAGGCAATCTTTTTGATCAAAAAATGATGAGAGAATGACACCTCTTGTCTCAAGAATTGTGTATGTGGAATTATTTGTGTAGTCGTGCGCGATGGAGTTTCATTTATAGTTTGCTTATTCTCTTCAAAAAAAACCTTCAAGGCCAGACCTTACAATCTTTGTCACTTGGTATTTGAAAAAACAATCGTGTCTATTGGTGCTTATATACATTTTCAGCTGTACTGAAATGCAAGTCTGCATCTAATTCAGTTTACTATTATAGCTTTTCAAACCATTTGGGTTTGTAAAAAGAAGTAAAACAGTCATACGTAAGTTAGTAAAGTTTAGTTGAACATAAAGACTATATAACGAAGACAAGATTTTCTGGATAACAACTTCTTTTTGATAAAAACACGACGTTTCGGTGTATAGGAATATTCCTTCATCAAGTGAAATGTAGTAAATATGAAATAGGGTATGGTTTATATGTTTCCCATTTCAAATTCAATTCATTCCATCTGATGAAGGAGTAAGCATAATATTATATGTGTACCCAACTCCATTTTCATATATTGTAAGTGTGAATGAGTATATGTTAGAAATTAGTTGTTGACCTCATTACATCTCTTAACCTGTTTGTCGTAATGGGGTGCTTTCTCTGTTTTATGCATATTCGTTGTCGATATCAACTCTTGTTTGAGATTTTTTTAAAAACGAATAAATACATTTAACTTGTCGTTTTTGTATTGTTAATCTCATGTTCCTAAACAATAAGTATGTATTGAAGCAAAAAAAGCAAATTATAAATCCAAAAGAATGATACCTCTTGTCTCAAGAAAAGAAAACTGGTGTGTGAAATCATTGTCGTGCGTCATGGAGATTCATTTATTTTACATATTCTCTTCGATAAAACACCTACCGGACTAGACCTTAAAAGCTTTAAGGCCTAGGTTGGTATATTGAACAAACATCGTGTCTATTATTGCCTGTTGACAGGTTTTTATTTTAATTTTGGTCATATCCGTGGAAACACAATTTAGAATGTTGTGTTTGGACTAGAACTCATAAACAATAAGACTGAAAAATTATGTAGAAACCTTCCATGTGTAGTAGAGCCTTTTGGAGTTTCTATTTCTCCTTGCATCAACAGTACATCTTACGGGAGATGTAGGATAACGCCGACTCTGTATGCTTGTTATCACGCCTAGCAACCAACCTAAAGAAGAAGTGTCTTTTGATATGTTCAGATTACTGAGAAAATAGTTTCGTTTCCATGGAAAAAAGTCGAATCTACGTTCTGTTTAGAAATAGCTGCGTTTTGGGAGCAGAACTTTCAAAAACTGCTTATCATATCTTTATGAATTCAACCCAGTGGTTTTATAAGACATTTTCATTTTATTATTTAAAACATGTATGTTTCAAATGACCGGAGAAGGTTAGATCCGAAGCTATTCCTATACATTACTAAGATCCGAGTCTGCATCTATGTGACGGATTTTTAAATCAGTTGAAGGAACACAATTATAAGAAAGTAAGTAATGTTTAGTTGAGCATACAGACTTTGTAAGAAAGAACAGATTTTCTGCATAACAGATTCACGAACGTTTCGAAAAATATATGACATTTAATATGAATATGAAATGGGTTCATATATGATATATGATATCAATATCACTATACACGCTATGTATATCACTTCTAAATTCCCTTCAAATATTTTATTAAGTGTATAGCTATACCAAGCTTTCTCTTCTCTTTGAACATCTAGGAACGCATTAAAATATATTTTAATAACTGACGGAAACTAAACTGAAACTTTAGTGCTTAAAAATAATCGAGTTTTCATATATTTTGATAATTGACAGAAAATAAACTGAAACTTTAGTGCTTGAAAATTATCGAGTTTTAATATATTTTAATAAATGACGGAAAATAAACTGAAACTTTAGTGCTTGTAAACTAACGAGTTTAGTTACTCTTAGTTACTGTCGGGTTATTCAAAGCTGGTTTTGATTTCCTCAAGTCTTTGTTCATTAACTCTCATCAGGAAACGTAAACTGATGATTCACGATCATGAACTTGTCACATGTTCATTACATGTATTTCCTTATAAACGTTCTTCTTTTATGTTGTCTTTCAAAAGGCGACATGTCGATAATAAATCAGTCCTTATTCATTATTCATTCCAACTGTTTAATAATGGTGTGTTTTCGGAAATTTTTTACATGGATGGTTTCAGCTAGCTTTTGGCTGATTTCAGATTCAATATGAGAAAACCAATACAGTTTTAGAAATAAATATCTGTGATTAAAAAGTGTATCAAAAGTGATAAATCATGAATTCATTACTGCAGAATGACATTGTATTCACCAGTGCTGTCCATTACAATTAGGAAAACCCGTGTGTATAAAACGTGTCATGGATATATGAGTTAATCTTATGTTATTATGAAAAGAATATTAATGAATATATAACTCAACATTGATTTTATAAATATTCCAATAAATTCAGTCGATATTTACAGAGTAAATGATACAATTTAATTAGCGTCTCTCTCAAATCTAAAAAAATAACTTGCTTTTGATAACGCTCATATCATATAATGTGAAGAAACGGGTATGCAAAGAGATGGTATGAGATAAATGAAAACGTCGTTTTATTCTGAGTATAATGATTATTATATAACACATATATTGATAATGATATAGATATAGTATAGTAGATATAGGGGAGATAACTTGTAATGACCATAAAGAACCAATAATTATTTATCAGGGAAGGACAATGTTAATGAGGTATTTAACAATAACAAAATAAAGCAACAAATAAAAAGGCATTCTCTTTTTCATGAAGTATGCAAAATATGATGCTTTAACTACACGATTTAACTAGATTTATTATCTAAATGTTTCACATTTCCACATGTACGTATCGGCAGACAATCATGTTTTATAGCGAGGCCTAATAAAAATAAGATTATAAAAATATACCAAGTTGAAAACAGGACAAATAACAAAAGTTGAATGACGGGACAAGCTGAAACATATTGAATAGTCCATTTCTTTAGTGATATATTCAATATCTGAGAAACGTATAGGTATAATGAAATCGTTCAAACACGTCGGAACATGTTAGTATTTGCGAATCTTGCATATGGAGGGTAGATAACATAAACATACGTTAACCTGTAATGTGAATATTTGAATAATCTCCAGTTTCTTCGCAAAAACCCCTGACTTTAGAACAATTACCTTGGCCAATGAGCATTCTTCATCAATATTCTTTTTAATCTGTGGTCTCTCATTGTCCACGCCCTAAAATAACTTTTTTCATCTTCTCCAGAATAGAAATAATCTGATAACCTGAATGGTTCTGTACAGACTCGTTACCCAAAATGAATTATTGTAGATTTATTAACTCCTTGGCCCTCTTATAAGGACGAAAGAGGTCACACCCTAAAAACATTTTTTCCCAAAAAGGAAATGATCAGGAAAGCTGAAATGATGTTTTCAGACTCCATTTGCAATGGTGATTATTAATTGAAACTTGAGTTGCTATTGCTCGTAATAATAACGCATTTTGCAGCCTAATTATATAAAATCATGTGGAGCTACAAAGCAAATTGTTCCTTTTTGGTCAAGTTGAAAATCAAATTATTACGTTTTACATGACTACTTTTCAATTCCTTTTTGAG
Source organism: Phorcus lineatus (assembly GCA_921293015.1). Classification (NCBI taxonomy): domain Eukaryota; kingdom Metazoa; phylum Mollusca; class Gastropoda; order Trochida; family Trochidae; genus Phorcus; species Phorcus lineatus. The sequence continues at coordinate 28,315,733 of OV121098.1, read as the reverse complement.
CAAAACGTTTGAATTTAAAACGGAAAACTATGTTAGATATTGCAATATTACCCTTGGCTGCAAATATATGACTCTTGACGAAACGAATTTTATTTTTAACACTCGAGCGATGAGCGGGCTCGAGGGTTACGCTCTATTTGCAGGTTACAACACTCTTAAAGTCATTTGGTACATTAACAAGGGTAATAATTTCTTTAGGAAGTTGTAGCAATTAAATCGAAAGGAATAGCCCGGACAGGATCTGTTTGATGTGTACTCGTTCATGTACACACATGAAAATTGTGATGCTGCTTATGTCTCACCACATGGGGAAATAAATATTCACATCAGTGAGAGGAAAACAGATCAGTGTTCATTCGTAACTATATATGAAGCAAGTCATTTATAGCTAGAGAGGTCTCACCCAAGAGACTGGTATTCATGAACACCACCTCAAGTCTAGACTTGGGTTGTACAACAGTCTGAATTAAATCCTCGTTTCACTAAAGGCTCTTTGTAACATGAAATGAAGAGGGATGACTGCGTGTCGGTCATAGGGTTACAGCTTAAAGAGCCAATGGCAAAGCCAATGAAAGATCTTCACATGATCACAGTTGTAAAGTGTTTCAGTTCGGTTGAGGTGTCATTATATAGTTTTTATATTAGTCATCATTTCAAGGAAACAGTGAAAACATGAAATTCACGCATACCCTTAAAGAGCCCCTCCGTGATTTTCATAACATATTATTTACCTTTCATACGAACCTAAATGTCATATGTGGTGATATGAAATCATAACATCTTAACATTTCATGTCCAAAAGACATATATATGACAAATACTGGTTTTCCATGAAAATCTAAAAACAGCCTTGTAAATGCACAGAGGTGTAGATATCACGTCCAATATATGGAGGATATTATATGAGTGTCCATGACATACTATGTTTACGACACGAGTGCTTAATATTAGTATTTCCCGAGCGAGAGCGAGTGATATACTGATATTAAGGCACGAGTGTCGTAAACATAGTATGTCATGGACATGAATATGATATTCTGTTTATTACCGAAGTCGAGAAATCAAAGAAACTAATCAAAATCAACATCCAAGCATAGGCATAGGCGCATTTGGAACACAACGTCATAGACGAACTGTGACGTCAAAGCATTGTTTTTTACGTGACGTCACAATGAAAAAGTGATATGTTGCCCTTGGGCATCGTATGAAAAATATGGACCCCGATATGATTTCCCTCGTAGGTAATAAACATTGATACTAGTTATATAACCCAACAAACGCTATCAACTCCTTACTGCCCTACTAACTGTTTTAGATAAGGTTCCGAAATTACGTTTAACTATTAAACGCGCGCCACTGTCCGGTTTTCGATCATAATTGCGACGTTCTATCTTCATATTGTCACTGTAAAAAAACAACAAGCTTTAAAATGTGTTTTTTAATTTGGTAACAGTCGATACAAAGCGCTCAAATGACACCATTGATTAAGCTTGGCGTATATGACTCCAACAACTCACGGAGTCGCCCTTTAAGAGCGACTTTTATAAATGGGCAGGTGCAAAGAGGCAGAGAGAAAAGGAGACCGGAAGCCCGCCCTCTGTTATCGCTGTATACAATGAGACAATGCGTGGTTGGGTTACCCAAAGCCGGGTTACCGTACTGGGTTACAAAGGCAGTCGGTGATCCAAATCCCTACCCTGCGTCCCCTATAGGCCGAGTAATGTACCTCACGAGACACTTGGTGTCCTACTTTTGGAGGTAAAGCTGTCTGTCACACAACGCAGTGGAGAGGTTCGCTTCCCTTCGCATAACGAGATAGGCTTATCAGAGTAACCTCCCCTTGTAATTGTTTAATGTTGTCAAATAATCATGAAACTTAAAAGAAATTCAGTATTTTTGGGTCCGTAGGTTAAAGGGGTTTTTTTTATTGTAATCGCAATAATTAATGTAATAACAGTTGTAACCTGTCTTTCGCCAAATTATAAATGTAACGATAGGTAAGCTGAAGATTTTGTTCAGTCAACAAACTCTGCAAATCCATTAGACACGAACCGAAGCATCTATGACCCCTAACAAGTCATGGTAAATTAAATTCCTAGGAGAGATATATTATTTATTAAAAATTTCAGTCAAACTCCCTAACTGATATACATTTTTATTAAATAAATGCAATATTGAAATGAGGCTAAAATGGTAGAAAACGTAAAAAAAATATGAACCATCTTTTAATCGTTCGACTAAGGGAAATGGCTTTGTATAGCTGAACTGGAGTTTGAAGGTTTGTATAAGAAATCCCTATTTTTATATAAATTATTTGTCATACAATTAGTCACATTCGTTTTTCTTTTTGTTAGATCATTATAATTGACTCCATTCCCGGTTGATGTCAGATTACTACACAGAATCTGCAATGGCGGGAATTATGAATGACTTGATTTCTTCATGCGCGTCACATTTCAGGTTGAGGCTCTAAGGTTAATAGAAACATGTCCGAGGACATCACCAGGAAGACGATTTAGTGAATTTGCCTGTTGGATATAGCAAGAGTCTGCGGTATCGGGCTTTTTCAGCATTGATAAGGTACGTATTTACATACGGATTTGCTGAACAAATAAATTCACACTTCAATAATCGTAAGGTAATATGCCCCAAGCGATTTTGCCAATTATGTTACTCATTAAAGTTTGAATTCAAAGTAGAAAACTCGCCATCTGAAAATCTATTCCTCTTTATTAACCGTCTTTTAGTATTCATAGCTATGCACAGCAAAATCAACTTCTATCATAAAAGAAAACATACCGGGCAACTTACTGTACTGTTGAATAACAATGGACACACAAGAGCTACTGCGTGAGTTGTTGGAGTGATATACGCCAAACTTCATCAATGGTGTCATTTGATCGCGAAATATCGACTGTTAACAATATTAAAACATTTTAAAGCTTATTGGTTTTTTACAGTGACAATATGAAGGTAGAACGTCGCAATTATGATCGAAACCCGGACAGTTGCGCGCGCAACTAGTCAAACGTAATTTTGAAAACTTATCTAAAACAACTAGGAGGGGCAGTTAGAAGTTGATAGTGTTTGTTAGGTTATATAACTAGTATCCATGTATATTGGACGTGATATCTACACCTCTGTGCATTTATAAGGCTGTTTTTAGATTTTCATGGAAAACCAGTATTAGTCAGATATACATGTATGTCGTTTGGACATGAAAAGTTAAGATGTTTTGATTTTATATCACCACATATGACATTAAGGTTCGTATCAAAGGTAAATAATATGTTATGAAAATCACGGAGTGGCTTTTTTAAAAAGTATTGAGATTTTTGGAAGAAGGATTCATGTTAGTGATAAACTATAATCCTTAGGAAATGTTTCCTATTATTGCCTTGCAAAGATTAGAATAAGACTTTAAAATGATAAAAACCGTTATCCAGGACGATCAGCTTCGGAGCATGACATATTTACTATATATTTACATATATATGACAATATTACTTGCTGTAAGATTGAAATGGAAGGTATGATGGTGTACACTTCTAATCCGGATCTTAAACATCCCTTTTAAAAATTAACTGGTGTAATATTGATCATCAATGTAAACACTAAAATAAATTATTTGAAAATATAATAATATTGATATATATAAATATCAATAAAAATTTATTTTTGGGGTATATTTTTATATTTACTTAGAGAGAAAGCAATCATTCATTCCTATGTAATCTATTCCAACAGGGGAATCCATAAAGGCGTATCTCGCAGTTAATTGATAGTTCTATAAATTTACCCTACATGAAAATATGCATTCTCTCCCGACAGAGGTAGCTCCATCATAAATTCCTAAATAAGCTCCGTCTTAATACGAAGGCTTCTCGGGCTTCCGGGAGTTCCCCTAGCGGGACAATATTGCAACTTAAACTACGTGGCTATATTTATGCCAATAAAAACAACGAAACCTTACCGTGGTGTGGTGGTTTGCGTGCTTCAGAGACCCTGAGAGCTATGCCAGATGGAGCTTCCATGCTCCTGGTAGGGACACCCAAGCTGGACAGGTCGACGGGTAGAAGCCAGACTAAATTTGAGTCCTTCCAAAACCTGCTTTCTATCTCTCACTATAACTTTCTTTCCGTCTTTTCTCTCATCCTTTCGATCCCTTTCTCCCTGATCTGTCAACTCTCTTTTGGATGCTTGTCATCCACGTGTTTAATAACTGAAATATTGTTCAAAGCACGTTAAACCCCTACTCACTCACTCACTCACTCTGTACAGAAAATGTGTAGTCATATTCTAACTTTAAGAGCATTTTAACTTTTAAGTGTACAGAAGAGGGTACAGAAAAGGTTGCATTTTAATATCAGTTCCTACTAATCATACTCTGGTTTGAAATTTTTACCCCCGCTTTGTTAATTAGGTCTAAATACTACAAATTGAACTTTGCAATAGTTTAGAATTGGAATACTCCAAAAATATTTCTATGTGATGAAGATTTTTTATTCCCCACAATAGTTGTAAAATTTGCAATACAAGCTTACAATCATAATGTATTACCTAGGTAAATTAAATAGTCACAAAATATCATTAATTATGCATTTAGTTGTTTAGAATGTTAACTGATTAAACATTTTAATGGTGATTTGAACATATAAAAAGCAAATGAATCTGGTGTATATTCAGGGATTGGGAAGGGCCATTTTCTATTGTAGCAATGGTAAAATTTCTAATTTCAATGGGCCAATTTTTTATCCAATGTGCAAAAGGAAATGTGTTGGAAAGGTTCTGAAGTCTCACTACTGTTCAGTATCAGACTAATAGCATAGTTGAAACATTTAATTAAATAGAAAAACATGTTTTACAAAGGTTACCTTTTCTTCATTTCAACGATTCGCAATAGTTAAAATGATTATAACCTCGGTAACATTATTCATATCCTAAACCTTAAAGGTTTTTTCTTTTTCAACATTAGTATATTAATAATTATTGAAGATGGTCCCAATGAAATTTGTGATCGCACAATGGAAAAAATGTGTACAGAATACTTTACTTGCAATCCACCAAATCAGGCTAACAAATATCTTCAAAAGGTTAAAATTGAAAAAAAAAATTATTTTGTTGCAGGAAGCGCAATCAGATGGGTTTTCTGGCTTCTTTAACATTGTACACGTCTAGACGGACATACAAGTTTTTTTAAATCGTATTATTACCCTCGACTAGAACGCCGGACGGGGCCTATTCATAATCAAGTAATCAAGAAAAGCACATTTCTTTGGTTTTTGATAGGTGTACAGATGAGACACAAAATATATTTTTTTTCGATAAATTTCTGAAATTATATTACCTACGTTCTTCCCACTTTACAAAAAAAATCGCCCGATCTTCGGAATGAATATCCTTTAAAAATATTTTCTTATTTATGTCTTTAACATTCCATATGTTCTATTCAATGTGTCCCTGTAATTACATGTTTTCTTTGCATACATTTTTTCGTAATACGAATGTGACATATGATACTCACACATAGTTAGATATTGGTACATTACCCTACCCCATAATTCACAAAGTTCAAATTGTTTCCATGGAAACCAGAAAATTTATTAAAATATGAGTAACCAAGGTACCAAAAGGCACCACTCCTTCACTAGATCTAACCACATACCAAGATATGGCCCGAAAACGAAAGCATCACCCCCACCCCCCTCCCCCCATCTATGTGCACCATGTTCAAATTGTTTCCATGGTAACCAGAAAAAAACAAAATAACAAAAGGCACGCCACCACTAGATCTAACCACATACCAAGTTTCGTAAAAATATATGGAATGGTTTTTGAGATATGGTCCGGAAACGAAAGCATTTCGGAATCACGGACGGAATTGAAAAAATTATGTCTTCCGCAAAGCTTGGGACATAATTATTATGATATTGTTCAAAGCACGTTAAGCCCCAACTCACTCACTCACTCACTCATAATTATTATGAGTATCGTTTTCAGAAGCAATTAAGATCAAGGATAACGCGACATCTTATCATCACGAATATCAACGACATCACATAAGTGCAATGATTAAACTGTTGAATCTTTCAAGATCAAAGGGTTTTATTTTTTAGCATCATCAGTTAGAAATCATTAGTTTCAAAATGACTATTGAATAAAACAGATAGCCAATTGATAAAAGTTGTACTGTATGCGAATGTCGGTTTTTGTTATCCCAATGTCGTAAATCGTTTCATTTACAAAATTGCGTTAATGAAGGCCTATATTTTAACCATTTTTCCAAGTACAGAGATTAGGTTAGTTCAAAAGCTGCACTATTTAGTAGTCCAACCGTTATCAACTGTCCATTATTTTTCCGTTTTGTCACGGCTGACCATAGATTTGTTTTATATCCCTAAGCCGACAGCAGTCGTCTTAACATTTTATTGCGATACAGAAAGCCGTGTTGCAATATATTGGTACTTTTCATACTTGAGTTTCCGCACGCTCTCTTGACTAATGAATAACAACAATTATAGCGGTGATAAATGCTTAACTGGCCGTCGTTTTGTAAAGAGAGATAATTCAGAGACTTAATTCGGACTTTAAACATGTCTGTGCTATTTCGACATTGCAAGTTCACACTTTGTTAACAACTTTCAGTAATATCACAATTTTTGTTGTTTACGTACGTTTTATATAAATTGGTAATTTTGTAACGTGTGATATTGGATATATTCAGAAGAGACACTCAGTGTAACGGTACGTATCGTGTTGTTCCTGTATTGCAATATACCTATATACCGATGATACCGCGCACCAATAGTTTTGACGGATTTGACCGGCACCATGCATTAATTCTTTTACAATCTTGAGAATATAGACCTTGAGAATAAGATTCATTTATGTCAAAGGAAAATTCAAATGTTGTAATATTTTTACCTCATCATCTAGCAGTAATTTTGTTAATTTAATTTTCATATCCGCATCATATTTAAAGAAACAATTGGACATTGAATCATTGAACAATATTTTAAGCAGAACAAAATGGGAATGTTATCACATTGAAAATGGAGTTAATTTCCGGATAAGTCTATAGCTTTAATATCTCACGTTATCATGTTTTGTTGTTGCTATATCAATTGATGACATCGTAGCGGAGGGCTTACACAATTTAAGATTAGTCTATCAGTCTGAACGGCCTATATGTAGAATATAATTTTCCCTTAAAACAACTGATCCCAATATTTCCATGATGTTGCCATAATATATTACTTTAATTGGGATTTTAAAAATAACATTTTCTTGAATAGAAATTTTTTTAATAGTTCCACCACAAAGTTTTAAAACAGTTTATCGACGCATTTTGAAGTTCGATTTCTATTTAATTCAGATCATCCAGAAGTAAAGCAAATGTATAAATTGTACATAATTGAGTTCAAAGGGGCAAATTTAGCCCAAATCCATTCTTAAAATGTGTTTTTCTCACATTAATAGCCTATAAGATAGACTACGTAATGTAAAGAGTACTGAAGACTATGTAAAACGGAAGTTTCTTACTCGCAATGTAAAGGGAGGTTACTCTGGCTGGAATTTCGTTTAAGCATTGGAGTAACCTAAAACCGTGTATTTCGACAAGGCGATTCTTTCTTTACATTTCTGGTTGAACATTTTAAAAGATCTAATTTTCCCGGTACTTAAACAGCAAAAGCATGATATAGAGTGATAATAAATAGTGGAAGACATTGTTTTGACATATTTACATTACCCACCCGAAAAGCAGACGATCCAAAAGCGTCTTTGACAACCAGGGGTCCTTGCTTAGTTCGAGGTCACGAGTTTGGATGCAGTGGTGATAAAAGTTCGGTTCGAGGAGAGACGTAGAAGCACTGTCAGGAGTTTGCCTTTTTCTAATGGTGTTTTTGGGGGACTGTATAGTCATGTTCATGATTAACATAAGATGTATATGGTTTTGAAACATGTGGATCTACGTAATATATAAACATTTTTTAACATTGATAACTATAAATTGCATTCGAACATGTCAAAAACTTTTAATTCATCACAACAATCTTACTTTCAGTGACTCTTACCAAATGTTTATATAACAGTTTTTTCTTTCATATAAAGGGATATTTCTATTTTGAACAAGAACTATATGTCATGATATCACGGACGAACAGAAATCCTATTTGTATGTATCTCTTTATTTTCAAGGATCCTTACGAATTCCATATCAGAATCAATCTAAAAATCAGGCAGTGTTTATGATAGTATTTGTTCGACAATGTTTATATTTACCAATGTCTACAAAATCAAACGTGGTGGTTCATAAGCTGGTTCACATCACCTAACATCATAAGGTTTTCATGAGGAATGATGGTGAAGATTATGATAGTTATGATGATGATGGTGATAACGAAAATTATAATGTTATACATGTAATCACACTCATAGATACAAAGATACATAATATAATTATAATACATACATAAAAGATAAGGTATACACAAACCAAAAAACAAAAACGAATATATGAATTAATAGATCTATAATGTCTACAAAAGTGAACTACACATTATAAATTATTACCCACATCGTTAATCATATGTGATGACGTATTTTCAATATGTGCAATAACAACCACAATTTCATCTACCTAGCTAACAGTAAAGATAGAAATATTATCTTAAATGTATGTTAATTCCTCTATTGTATGAAAAAAGCTAGGGCTAAAATTGCAAACGCATAAAAACCTGTAACCTTTTATGTGCGCTTGTAAAGAATTTGAAATTTGGTTTGTACTATGGGCCTCTGGCTCATGACTGTATGTCTGTCTGTCATGTGCAATAACAATATTTCCTCGCAACGATCGTTTCAGCGCGAGTTGTCAAATTTTGTGGTCTGTGACTTCTGAAAACTATTGTTCGTGACGACACTGTGGCGGGGCCGTCGCAAAGGAAGCAGGCCGTTTTCTGAACCTTTTTGCATGCGTTTAAATCTCACTTTGCCTTTCTTTCCGTCTTTTCCCTCGTCCTTTCAAACCCTTTCTCCCTGATCTGTCCACTCTCTTTTGATGCTTGCCATCCACGTGTTTAATAACTGAAATATCGTTGAAAGCACGTTAAACCCCAACTCACTCACCATGCGTTAAAATGGAATAGAATCAATAATAATGAATTTTTTACCATCGGAAAAGTGTCCTGTGCATTTAGCTTAACGACTGCGATTGTTTACAACCCTCACTTTCGTAAAAGTCATATGACACACTTTCTTGATTAATAATCTTTATGTACACACATGGCTACATAATGTCTACATACAAGCAAATTATGGTAGATGAATGAAGACATCCATGTTCAGAATATATACAACAGGTACATTAATTACACATAAATACATAAATATATAATTTATTCAAGCACTGGACTCGATACCTTGTCGTGGTGTGATGGTTTGCGTGCTTCAGAAACCCCAAGAGCTATGCCAGCCGGAGCTTACCTGCTCCTGATAGGGGCACCCAAACTGGACAGGTCGACGGATAGAAGCCAGACAAAATTTGAGTCCGTCAAAACCCTGCTTTCTATCTCTCATTACGCCTTTCTTTCCGTCTTTTTCCTCATCCTGTCGATCCATTTCTACCTTATCTGTCCACTCTCTTTTGCATGCTTGTCATCCACGTGTTTAACAACGGATATAGTGTTCAAAACACGTTAAACCCCAACTCACTCACGCATCGATCCCTTTCTCCCTGATCTGTCCGCTCTCTATTGGGTGCTTGTCATCCACTTGTTTAATACCTGAAATATTGTTCCAAGCACGTTAAACCCCATCTCACTCACTCATAGGATTTATATATATATATATATATATATATATATATATATATTAACCGGTCGGGGATTTAAATCATTTCCAGACTTTTGTTTTATATATGTATATATATATATATATATATATATATATAAAACGTTTCATAAAAGGAACTTGACACTGACTTTCAAAGTTCAATGTAAAGACCAGATGCAAGTTAAACATTGAAATGAAAACTAAAAAACGCTGTATGAAGATCTCTTTTAGTAAATTTTATTCAGAGTAAGCATGATCTTGAAATGCACAGGTGCACAAGTGTTTCACCATCACAGGGGTGCACAAATGTCAGTATCGGGTATGGCCACCATTGGCATTGATTATCGCTTGGCGCCATCGACCCATATATGCGATCAAGTTGTCAATCACAGCCTGTGGAATGTTCTGTCATTCGTGCTGAAGTACTGTAAGAAGTCCTGGAAGTGTTTGGGGTGGTGGATTCCTACTGCGCACGCTTCGATCCAGTTCGTCACAGAGATGCCCGCAATTGGTGACAAATCTGGTGACCTGGCTGGCCATTGCAATGTCTGGACATTGATACGCTGTAAAAAGTCTTGACAAACACATGCAACATGTTGTCGAGCATTGTCCTGCTGAAAGAGACCACCATGGACGTTGACGTGAGGAATAACGTTAGATAGGATCAAGTCCCTATAACGTACTCCTGTGAGGTTACCCACAACATGCACAAGGGGTGTCCTAACACCATGACGAATCCCGGCCCACACCATGACACTCCCGCCTCCAAATGTGACAACCTCCTGAACACAGTTGGCAGCATAACGTTCTCAACGACGTCGGTATACACGTGCTCGTCCATCACTTCGTCGAAGCAGAAAACGGGACTCATCAGTGAAGAGAACGGTTCTCCACCTTGCACGTGCCCATCTCATCCTCTGTTGACACCATTGGAGACGTTCCGCCAGATGATGTTGCATTAAAACAGGACGTCGAACCGGTCGTCGTGGAAAAAGTCCAGCCTCTCTCAGCCTGTTGCGTACCCTTTGGTCGGAAATTTGAGGCGGGCCTGGTATCAGCGTTGTTGTTGACGTTGCTGTCTTGGTGCGTTCCCGAAGGTGGAGCAGGCGGATGTACCGATCTTGGGCCCGAGTAGTCACCCTTGGTCTGCCTACCTTGGCCTATCATCAACGCTGTTTCGGGAGTTGAAACGGGTCCACAATGACTGTCTTGAAACGCCAAAGTGCGTTGCAACATCTCGCTGCGTCGCTCCTGCTTGCAGTCTGCCAATAGCGTTTTTACGTTGCGCTCTGTTCAGTCTTGGCATTCTTCAGGTCGCTGTGCCGATGTTGTGTAGACTGAATGAACACCGGCTGATATGGCTTTTTATACCCCTAAAGCAGACGTATCTGCATGTAAACCTTCATGATCCCATGCTGCACGTGCTTTGGCAGAAAATGCATTTGGACGAATCGCTCGTTTTCGTCCCTGAACACAACGTAAACTTTTTGGGCCATTGTTTTTGGTAAATTTACACTTTTGAGCAAGCCTTTCCTTAAATTACAGGTATGTTTCATGAAAAAAACCGTTTCGAAAAAAATCAATTTCGAATGAATATCAAGTTGGGTTTTTTTTTAAGAGTTTATTAATTTTCATATAGCAATAAATGAATAGATAGAATCGAAGAAATAGTGTACATTACCTTGTTGTACCAATGTACTGACTGCTTCATTCCAAAGCTATTGTCTCAATATGTTTATAAATATATTTTGACCAATCGCTCCAGTTCAGTTTTTGGCACAGGAAATCATGAGGTCAATGAAAAATAAATATTAATTTTTTATATTTAGGTTTGCTCATATTTCATAATTTCAAAATGAAGTGCCGAAAGTATACAGACAACATGAGAACATTATCATTTAGCAAATTTCATGAAATTGCACATTTAGGATAAACATTAAGGCTGAAAGATGTACAAGAATTGAAATGTATAGCACGGATCTCATGCATGGTCATTCAAATTCTTACACTGTCTATGGCCAATATCGTTGGGTTGAAAAGTATTATATATGTTTTTATTTTTCAAATAAGGATTTGACCCTGTGAAAATGGTTGGAGATGACATCCACCTGACACGTTATACATGGTGGGTGTTTTTTAGCAATTGCATTATTACTTCTTCAACCTTGTATAGGGCAAACTGGCCGAGGTTCTGACAGTGTATCGATCCAAATATGTTATGATAATTTGAATAGATTAAATATGAGCAAACCAAAATATCAAAAATGTAACCTATATCTCAACATTTACTTAGATGTTCACTTTAAAGGTACCAATATTCAGCTCAATATAACTGTTTGATAGCTTCTCAATCTGGTTAAAACTAGCTGTAATGATCCGTCATTACATCTAGAGAATTACTGATTCAGATCATGTTCAGCTGACCTTTGACGAATTTTTAACTGGCCAATAAAATGAGAGCAGGAAGACGAGCTTCCTTTGCATCTTGTCACATGCAGACGTTTATCCTACGTTTGTTTACATTTAACCTTTAAAACTTATTTTTGTATTGTTTGACCTATTTTTTTGTATTTACATCGCACATATGAATAAATAAACAACACACAAATATTCCATCAAAAATATATGAACAGAATTGATGCTGTAATCATATCTTTCAACACAATGCCCTGCGATAAATCGGTATTATTCGGATTTAGTAATCGAGGTGCTCAAGAACGGCGATACAATCGTATTGACACGCTATTCCCTTTTGATTGGTTGATGATCGCGACTGCGTGACACGGAATAGGCCTGTAATTCTCCAGATGTAAAAACGGACTTCGGGACGTATTATATTACAGCTAGTTTTAACTAGATTGGTTGCTTTACTTAACGTGGTGTGGTGGTTTGCGTGCTTCAGAGACCCCAAGAGCTATGCCAGCCGGAGCTTGCAAGCTCCTGGTAGGGACACCCAAGCTGGACAGGTCGACGGGTAGAAGACAGACTAAATTTGAGTCCTTCTAAAACCGGTTGTCTATCTCTCACTATGCCTTTCTTTCCGTCTTTTCCCTCATCCTGTCGATCCCTTTCTCCCTTATCTGACACTCTCTTTTGGATGCTTGTCATCCACGTGTTAAATAACTGAAATATTGTTCAAAGCACGTTAAACCCCAACTCACTCACTCACTCACTCACTCTCTTTGTTTATGAATACAGTTTAAGATATTTTGGCGCTTGCTATTTTTTTTCGACCAATGAGTGAACATTTACGTTGAAACAAATATTTGGACAATTTCTTAGATGGATCTATTATTTGTACTTCATAGCAAACAATCGATTATATATACTACCTTCAATCAAATGTTTATCTGAATGAAATTAATAAAATAACATACTGAAAATCAGTATTTGAAAACTTATATAAGGCCGACATCGCCTTTTTTATTGCGTCAGTTCCTAGTTAAAAGTGTCCGAAGTTCGGGCGACCTCGGGTGGTCTCCGATCCTCGGTCAGTATGTCCTCCATCTTTTGATGTTTTTTCTGATGTTTCGTGACTGATCTCATTCTCATGTATTGTGTCAGACATTTAACTCATAAATGTGCTATGCTTGCTATTGCCGTCAAACAAGAGTTTCACGGAACGCAGGCTCTCCAAACAAGCATTTGTAACTTAGATTTTGTTTGCTGAATGACCGAAAAAAAAGAAAGAAACCTTGAGCAAGATTAATTCTTCAGGATCTTTGCTTATCTTTACTGGCTCACGGTTGAGAGACATTACGGGTTGAAAAATATGGTTCCTAGAGTTTGATACAGGAGTGAGGGTAAATAAATTTGGACTTAACAGTATATCTACAGAAACTCCATATTTTGCCAAAGGAAACAAATATAATCAGTGTACATATCAGTATCAGCATTAATAATACATCCGAAAGGCATGCCTCGAGCTAGTCCAAGAGTAAATATGTTTGGACTTAATAGCATATTCACTTCACATTAGGCACAATTAGTGAAACAATAAGGAAGGTCCAGGTTGTTTTGGCACACAATCTCATGAAGGCAAATCTAAAGTTGATGTAAATGTACTAAATGTATTGTTAACTCATACAATATAAAAGAATGATCGGCTGCGGAGCCAGTGGCTGTAGAGGGCAGTTTATAACAATCAAAGTTTAAGCCCTCAGAAAATCTACTGTCTTGTGCTTAGTGATTGAATGTACACAGTGATTTCAAACTTTCTGCAAGTTTATTCAACGACCAGTATTATAGTTCATATTTCATTCTTTTCATGTAACAAATGCTTGACGACTAATTGTCTCTTCGTTTTTATGAATTAAATGGTGATAGTGTCAATGGGAAGCGAGATTTGCAACATTTATGTAATTTTTACTTGAATTTAGGTGTTGAATTCGAAATCACTTAAGGGACGCGTTCTTGTGTTTTTCTACTAAACACCGGACTACGACTTTCCCCTACTTTCGACTACTTGTATCAACTAGAGACTTGAGTGAGATCTTAATCAAATTGGAAACGTTAAGATTCTTTTAATTGCATAGTTAGTGAGGATAAATAAATAATTCACACTTGAAATACACGTGATAATGACAGAATTCTACTATGCTTGTGTTTTTCATCATCAGGAAAAAGGAAATGATTCTATTTGCAGGGAGAAGCATTTCGTTATTAACATTAAAACACCTATTCATTTGTGTTTTTGAGGAAAAATCTGAAATATTTCCGTAATTTATCAACACGATTTTGCCAATGGGATTACTGAAATTTCATATTCAAATACGGTTGATTTGTTTCGTGTATGACAATTCAGTTTGCATTTACAATAATTTCGTTACATTTGAATCTTTTCATATTTTAATTCATATCCTGTTTTCGTGATTAAATGATATTTGAATCTCATTTTATTATATATAATACAAACAAGCAAACAGAAAAGAATCGAAAGGACATACAACTTATTTCTCTTCCTTAGAAAATTATGAATTTCCAAACTTTCCGTTTCATTTTTGCGCTGTGGTTGAAATTGTCGGTTTAAAGGGTTTTCTGATAAACAAATACTTCAAACAAGGATGCTGCTTTCATTTAGTTTGCTTTTATCGGAGTGTCCAAACACATAAAAGAGATCTTCAGGATCTGTGCTTATCTTTACTGACCCACAGTTCGGCAACTTTATTGTGGGATAAAGAATATGTTTGATATATGGATGAGAGTGAATAAATTTGTAAACTCCATAGTTTTGCCAAAGGGAACACATATAATCAGTCAAAAACATATAATAGTTGTCTATATCAGTATCGGCTGTAACAACATTGGTCTCGGTTTTCCCTAAATGTTACTTAAGCGCTTTGCAAATAAAGTGGTATTTGTCTTTAAACCAGCTCACACACGTCCATGTTTCTCAAAGTTGTATACATGATGTATATGGACAGCACATCGTTTATAGTCATTATGACTACAACTAATAATAAAAATGTTGGACGATATACCAAGGTAGGTGTGGACAAGCATTCATGTAACCCGGATAACATATTGTTGGAAACTGCTGTACAATATGAATTATGTGAACCATCAGATCAGTTCGTTTAGAAGGGCACGTTTTCTTAAGATTAATTTCTTTTAAAGTTTTCCCATTAAACACTAGTGTTTGCCAAATGAATTATCTTCAGAGGGTTAAATACTCATTACTCAATCTGATCGTCCATAATAATAATAACAATTGAGGAAATAATCATTATCACATAATAAATGTTTATAGATATAATTACCAGCGGCCTTGTTGTCTGAACACTCTTTAATAATTGGAGGTAGGGAAAAGGAGTAACATAGCTTTACCAATCATGGTACATTCATTGTTTAAAATCTCAATTTGAATAACGAATTGGAAAACAATTTCGTGAGATCACATTTTTTACCAAAAAACACGTGCCACTGCCCCATTAAGCCTCACAGTAAAATTAAGTCAGTTATATAAAGGCATAGGAACGGCTTATCTTACTTGTGCCTGCAAATTTTAGTTGTGGACGGAATATCAATATATAAATCAAGACTTTCGTTTTTCTAATTTAATATTTGTCAACGTTTTCGTCTTCTGAACAACTGACAGGGAAATAAAAAATATTTATGAACACAACGCATTTCCAAAAAAGTGAAAACCTATTCCACATAAATATGGATCACGTGATTCACCAGCTTCCTGAGGAATTTGTTGGCATCGGTTTTTCAACGTTTATTGTATGTACAGTTTCAGTTTCAGTTTAACAAAACAATACTAGCAGGTCATGACACGAGCACGAGGAACTTAGCGAAAAATAACAAGAACCCAATTTATATTTTTAATATGAATTATTTAGAACAATAAAATTCATTTCCGCTGTTCATTTCGAGGGAAACGTTTAGCAATATTTTTTTTCATCAGGAAGAAGTAAAGAGACATGAACATCTGCTTACAAACATGCAAAACAAAGATAGGCAAGTCTGTTATTACATCAGTTACTAACGACTGTTCTGGACAGATACTTAAAATCATTGGGTGTATTTTTTTAAAAACAATTTAATGCACAAAACCCAAATGAAATCCTTTCTCAAAACTTTGGTTAAATGATGAAGTGAAGTTTAATGGAAACACGATCAAATACATACATTATTCCCCAAAGGATATTTATTACTTACTTAAACACATTGAAACGAACATTTTAGAACTCCAAGTAATAATAAAATCCATTTAATCTTACTGCACTACCACAGGTTTAAATTGAAATAAATTCAGACTTTGTGATGTAAACGATATGCTGCATTCTGATTGGATCAGACATGGTCATGTGATCGGTATACATTTCAATGAACCCAAAGTTGAGGGTTATACAAAATAACCTTCAGTAAATGCAGGTTATACGATATCGTGCCGGAACTATTTTCTAAAGTGACAGCTGACAGCTGATAGCCAAAACACGCTGTACTGTCACCTAGATTCTGGACAGTATAAATACGCGAGTGTTATTTGTTAACTTTGATCTATTTAAATTAAACTTTACATTTTCCACTTTTTTCCAAAAATATAATCATTGTTAGTTTTTTGATACACAAAATGTATTATTTGTAGAATAAAAAAGTGTCATTTTTACCGAGTCTTTGGAACTATTTTGTTTATGCGTCTGAATACGGGTAGAGATCCGTCTTGGTGTAACCGGTACGTAGGTCAGTGCGACAAGCAGCTATAGAATTGCATTTCGAATGCATTTCCGCTTTAAATACAACGTTTGAATTTATAAGAAATGAATTTCATCATATGGTTGTCCACACGGTTATAACCTGTTTGAAACTTGTAAGATAAACTTTTGTATAACCGGCGTCGCAAGCTTGCCGGTTATACAAGTTTATCTTACAAGTTTCAAACAGGTTATAACCGTGTGGACAACCATATGATGAAATTCATTTCTTAATTGAAAATGCAATTACCAATGCTATCTTACTCATTAAGATTGGAGATAGACAAATGGTTTCAGAAACATATATGACATTTATATATCCAATAAACCCCTCTAAATCCTAAACATCCCATGGAAAACGGAAACATTAACTAAACGAAACTATTAAGGAAGAAACATGGAAGAAGATTGAAAATTACCTTTAAATCCTACAATAGTGCATTATGCTAAATCAGCATATTTGACTCCGCTCATCTCCTTCTTAATACCCTGATCTCTTTTGGGCCAGATGCCTCGTGTGGCGGGAACGGCTTGATTTTCTTGGCTAAATTCACCTGCTATTTTTCCACATACTATCTTGAACTCAACGGATTTTTCAATCCTGGTTGGGCTGCTGTTGCTGGATGCGAGTCGTCTAATTGGCTAGTTAGATAGCTAACGATCGATAAGAGGCTTTTGGCTTGCTTGGAAGATATCAGGTTATTATTCCTATATATCAGGAATTAGGAGCTGAGCGGATTCATATACGCTGATTTAGAAGGATGACATCTGAAGCACTCATAAAATGCCTTTGTGGGCATGCTATACTTGTATCTTTGTCAATGCCTTAGATTTTCTTCTTTAAACATGAAAAGCGACTCCGATTAAAAAAGATGTCATTGATAAAATTTACTTTGATAACAGTCTATCTCATTACACTCTGGTCAGAATGAAACGAAGAGGTAAAAGGAATAAGCGAAACACAAGACGTTTTCAATCTTCTTGTAGGCAACACATATTAAGATTTAAGTCACGGGTAGAAAAACTGAAAATATCCTTTATAGTTAAGACATCTCCTTTTGGATGCTTGTCATCCACAAGTTTATAGCTGAAATATTTCACAATACGATAAACTCCAACTCACTCACTCACTCAATCCAGTAATCAGACAACCATATTGTGTTTCATCCTTGAACATTATACGACAGATATTTTCATACATGCGTTGAGTAAATCTCAGACGCATTAGATGACTTCGCATGCATTTATAGTGCGAAGTTCACCTTATCAGATTTTTTATTCATTGAAGTCGACGGAAAAATTAAGACAACGTTAAATAATGTAAAAGCCATGTTAGTTTGAACATCGATTAAATCAATAATGCCAAGCTTCTGGGTTCAGTAATCGAACCTTCATATTGTATTTCATTTTTCCTTTTTTTTTTAATTGAATTATCATTCGCAACATGTGAATGCTCAACTCGCTCACTCACTCAATCTACTAATTAGACAACCATATTGTATATCATCCTTGAACAATCTACGAAAGATATTTTCATGCATGCTTTGGGTAAATCTTAAACGCGTTAGATGTCTTGACATGCATTTATAGGGCGAAGTTATCCTTAACACATATCTTATTCCTTGAAGTCGACGAAGCCAGTTGAATAATGGACTGGATGATGAACCTGGAACACCTAATTATTCAAATCGATGGAACGCTGCATTCTGATATCGCTTTGCAATCAACCTCTATATTTTACAAATGGTAAATCGATATTGTACACTCGGTTCTGAAAATCTCAAAGGACCTGTGCTTGTTTCCAGTCTATTTTAACATGATTCTCTTTTTATGTTAGGATTTGTAGTCACAACTTTAATTTTAACACCTGCATCCGAAAGAATTCAAGCTTACCTTTTGATCCATGTGTCCTTCCATTTATACTCTGAATCCATTCACAGCCTTTTCTATGTGTTTTTTTACCTACTTTGCATCGTGTATGATACTATGCTGACATGTACATCGTTTGAATTAATAGGCTTCTTTTGTAAAAATGCAGCATGGAACTTCTCGCAAGGAAGCTAAGTGATAGATCCGTTTGAAGATCCACTTGTCAATGGTAGTAGCCAGGCCACTTGGTCCATTATTTTCATCTGTTTAAGAGTAGCAAAATCCGCGAAGACCCCCAGGTTATTGGTAGTGATGGATAGGAATCGTGAACATTTTTGCAGTTGTAGAAGAGATCTAGAAGTAAGTCAATAATTATGAATATGTGTTATTTGCATAAACTTAGGATTTATATAATTATGACGTGAATAACAACTAGCACATTTATATCGTTTCCATTTCGGTTTGCAGAACACCACCCTGTCTGCATTATGCGACTAGTAAAAGACCCTTA
The DNA here is from genome assembly GCA_921293015.1 of Phorcus lineatus. NCBI lineage: Eukaryota > Metazoa > Mollusca > Gastropoda > Trochida > Trochidae > Phorcus > Phorcus lineatus. Next base: position 28,296,323 of record OV121098.1, on the reverse strand, counting down.
ATCTATTATGAACGATTATTAAAATGATCACGCACCCTACAGGATATAAACCTTGACAGCATCAAAATAGCTTGCAATATTTATTATCATCATCATAGCATCAGATATTTGTTTATTTAACGCAAGTTGAATCTCAATTCGTGATTTCAATATTATGTTTAACACTCAAAGCTCATTCACTCATACACGGAGACTGACATGGGCAAGGCGACTGAAAGTTAGAATCCAGACGTGAACAGACCAAATACGGTTTTCAACTGGTTTTTTGCGACGTGGTTTTTGATAGACTTCGATTTTACTATATTGAGCACATGGAAATGAAGCCCTGGGAGGATTAATACAACGTCGATAAAATACTTTATAAATATTCACGAGTTACTTGCTGAATACACTTTCAGGCTGTGAAATTCAGTCCAACATACTATCTGCTTACGAGTCGCCAGTATTAAAACTCAATTTCTTTTATAAGTTCCTCTTTTTAAGGGTGAAGTGGTAAGTTTTTTTAACTTGAAGTTCTTCAAATCTTATCAAATTAACATTAGCTTATGCCAAATGTATTACCCTTAGAGAGTCTGACATTTCTTTACTCATTTCGGTCATCCAGGTCTTAAAAGATATATCAATTATCAAGTTAAAACCGCTGTCGTCTATTTCTTAACATTTGAGGTAGAAGTATTTGTCACATAGCTTAACATCGTACGTGCGTTTTGAATCTTCTTCTTCAAACATTGTCTTGCATTAAGAAACATTTATTTTCGTTTATGCTAGATCACTTTATTCATCTGAAACCAAATGTTTCTGTCCTTTTAATGCCCATTTGGAATCCACAAATTTGTCATCGTCCATTGGAAGCCATTTCAAAAGTATTATTGTTAGTACACTGAAAAATTTTCATTGAGTAACACGCAACTGTTACAAATTCATCATTATCATGTATTTGTTACATTAGCGGTTTAATTCCTAGAATTTTGTTTTCTTAGACGACAGATTTGTGTCTGTTTATTTTTGATCATTTTCCTGGACATACTGATCTTATTTCTTTTGAAATACACAGTGAAAGTTAAGAAAAGTTTTCTTTAAATTCTGGTCACAAATCGCTTCAATGAGATTTCAGTTTTAGTCTTAAACGTGAGGTTACGAGTTAAGATGTTCTAAGCTTGTGCTAAGCTTAATTTTGGTAAAGTCTGTAATGATCATGAGAAATTATTATGTTAGGGTCTCTTGTTTATCACTGACTCACTTATGTAACTATAACATCAAAAGTCATCCTGTAAACCGGGTGATCGTATTTCTGTGGCTTCGCTTTGAAATAGTCCCCTATACCTTGGAATTCTTAGATTCGCTCTAAATTCTGTTGTCAATCAAAGTCTAAGTTTGTGGCTTGTCATTAGATCCAATCAACGCTTTCCTTACAAACAAGTGATTTGCCATGGTTAGAAGATAAACAACATTGACTTCCGCTTGGTACGCTGTCAAATTACTCTTATCACTCATCATACTGCATTATCAAACCTTTTTTAGTATATATTTGATGTGTTTATTATATCAAATATGTCGATATCTTGTTACAACAACCCATGTCCATTGTTCTAATGACATTTCTATCAGGAATTAGATTTTATTACCATACTTTAGTTTCTTGTGTAAATGTTTCAAATCGCATGAATGTTTTCTTTCATAATACACGATTGAGGTCCTAACTCTTCATTTTACAGTAGAAGTAGTAAATTAATTTGTAAACAATCTTACTGCCTCAAAACATCGATGTTATGAGCTCATGTCTTATTTAGTTACTCATCCTATATCACATGTATGAAAATTACAGCAAAGGTGCAACCAAAAGGTCCAGTTATAAGGCAACAGTGTTTGATGTGTATTGTTTCAACAGGCATGTTCACCACAAACGCCAAACCAGAGTACAAATACATTTCACTTATCCATCATAGTTACCTCCTGTTAGAAACATATTGGATCTATGTGATGCGTTCACTTTGGCATGTTGTTCTCAGTATAGGATTTTTCATTCTGCGAATCAACTAAATCGACGAATTTCAAGAGTAAAACAACAGGGACTATTTCAAAGCGAAACGAGAGAAATAAGGTCAACTGGTTTACAGAATGATCATAGGTTTGAGGTTCCTCAGTCAACTCAGTTACTGTGTGTGATCTATGATTCATAGTCATGTATTTCACCGAGTATCAAATTATTTCCGCATAGAAGATATTGCGACTACATCAAAACTACACAATTTATTCTAAATTTGAATATGCCAACATAAAACATTTTGATATAAACGGAGAATGCATTAAGCGTGGGTTGTTCAAGTTAAATAAACTCTTCTATTGCGCTCGCTCTGTCCTTTCAAACAACCCTATGTAAAGCTTTGAAAACATGTTCAGTGCATATGCGAAGTCCTTTACTATATGTTGTAGGTTTGAATTTAATAAATTCGATCTACGATTTAGAAATATGCAAGCTATTCAATGTATTTTTTTGTGTTGCATAGTTGCATGTGAATCGCTGAAAAACGGTTATTGAAACGCCTCTCATTTTCAACCATCGCACGATCCATTTAACACAACTTATATTTCACTTTTAAGCATCTTAGCATTTGTATTAATGAGATAAAAATAGAATATTGGCAAAGCCCACAGGATAATAGTTGAAAAGCGTTTCAGTTTGGTGGAGCTGCCATCATATAGTTTTTGAGAAGATCTCTTTCACCGCCAGAGCCACTGTCTAAGTCATCCTTTCATGTATCAATGAAAACATAAAATTCACGCATACCCTTAAAAGACAAACAAAGGCACTGTTTATCTCACATACGGAAAAGTAGCATGTATATTTCAGTATGTTTAATAGAAAAACATAGTCCTGTCCCTATTTCTCCTGGGATCATGGTTGTCATGCTTTTGTGTATCGAGTCTGTTGAAAGTAATATTCATCATTTAGGAGATATTCTGCACCCTATGGATGTAACTAGTACAACTGTTGATATGATTACTTTTGATCAGAGAATGTGTGTCCTCAATTAGCTTATTTACTAAGTTTAGGCTTCATGCCCTTCACTTTCCTTGTACACTTACTCCATGTGTGAGAGTTATAATAGTTATATTTGGAACTCTCTTCGGAGCACCCCACCCCTTCCGGCCATGTTTTGTGCGACAACAACTGGCACGGTAATAACGAATTAGGTAATTCGTAAAAGTAGTCAAGCATTCTGATGTCTTGTGATTTCACGCATTTGCAACATATCGTTAATTATTACCTACGAGGGCAATCATATCGGGGTTCATATTTTTCATACGATGCCCAAGGGCAACATATCACTTTTTCATTGTGACGTCACGTAAAAAACAATGCTTTGACGTCACAGTTTGCCAATGACGTTGTGTTTCAAATGCCCCTATGCCTTTGCTTGGATGTTGATTTTGATTAGTTTCTTTGATTTTTCGACTTCGGTAATAAACAGAATATCATATTCGTGTCCATGACATACTATGTTTACGACACTCGTGCCTTAATATCAGTATATCCCTTGCTCTCGCTCGGGAAATACTAATATTAATCACTCGTGTCGTAAACATGGTATGTCATGGACACTCATATAATATCCTCTATTAATGTTATGACCTGTTTGAACACATAATCATGAATGATTAGGAACTGCTTGACCCCGACATGCGGAATATGATACAAAAATGTTTCGCGATACGTCATATACGACTCATCCACAACAATACCTATTTTAGACCCCTAGTTTATTATAATCTGCTTCACTATTGGGAACAGTTGTTTATTGTCAATAGATTTTGGAAGAGATGAGTCACTTTCCACACGGACTATTCATTGTTGAATTCATCTGAATACTCGATACCGTATTTGCTCTGATACACAAGGGCTGTTTGATTATCAAGCCATTTCTTTGGTTTATTGGTGTTAATCGTTAAGTTCCGGGACATACTATTCTGAAAATTTAATCCATCTTTTAGCTTGAACAATGTCAGTTTATTAATCGAATGACTCAAAGAATGTTGAGATAGTTTTTTCCAATAAGGGAAACACTAAAAATAATTATTGGCACGGTGTTGTTATGATGGAATGATGTTTCATCAGAATTGTCATTTTCACAGGAATTACAAGCATTTCTTTAGTACATTGAGACTGCTCGTCGTGTCATGACCTGTACTAGAAATAAACGTGGAAAACCCAATGCAGAATCACTCCTCAGGAAACTCGTGAATCGCGTGATCCCTCTAATGTTAAATCGATTGTCCCAAGGTGTTGAATTGCATCAACATCCGCTTTTCCAAGCTATTCTATAAATATCTACCTGCTGTTAACTCTTTTGTGGCATTCGAGAAGTTGTAGTGGTAATGAAGTACAATTTTTTTTATGGACATTCATCTTCTTTTTTTACATATTTGCAACATTATGTAGTTCCTTATACCGTTTTCAAGCAAACGGACAGAAAATATGTTAGCAGTATAAGATGTGTTAACTACGGTGGCATATTAGGGCCATCTGGTTTTTTATTTTTATCTTGAAATTTCAAGAAAAAGTTTAAATTTCAACATGTCCATCTTGAAATTTCAAGATATTAAGTTGAAATTTCAAGATACTTATGTGGAAATTTCAAGATGAATAAGTTGAAATTTCAACATAGCATCTTGAAATTTCAAGATAATGATATGTATGTAAGGATTTGATCTGTCAAAGTCAGCATTACTTGTGTGGAAGTCTCCTTGATTAGACGTCCATACACATAAAGTCTTATTGTAGATATATATTACAAATTAAACATACAAACTTAATTAGTAATAATGTGCGTATGTATGCATGTGTGTGTATGTATTTGTATGCATGTAAATGTATATGGATGTGGGAATGATGTATTTATGTACTTTCTGATGTATTGATCATGTTGGAATTAACGTTTTTAGTATATTATGTATGTAAAAATGATATATATATATATAGAATTCTGGGAGGTTGTGTGTATTCAGTTGATACCTTACATTATGATGGTTAAACACAGACCACAATTATATCATCGGAAATTATTAGTGATATGTATGTGTTATATTAAAACGTGTATGTGTATTTATACATAAGAGACAGTCATAATCATTCTTACAAAGAATGCGGGCAATCATGCGCGGTCTTGTCAATATATGTCATACATAGAAACAAACATATACGAAACGTTATAAAGTAAAGATTCACATACACATATAAATTAATATATTTAATACAAATTACGAATACTTTCCCGATGATATTTGTGGTCTGTGTTTAATCATACAATAGCAAAGATATAAAAAAATACACACAACCTCCCCGAAACCTACCATGTATGTATACATACATACAATATGAGTACATTAATTCCAACATAATCGACTATTACAGCAATATATTGTAGTACCAATATAGATAATCTCACTCCCACATCCATATACATTTACGGCAAACATACAGACACACATATAAACACACACAAACGCATAGATAGACAGTACATATCTATATACACACATACATACACACATACTTATATACATACATACACACATTGTACATATTATGTCATTTACATATGTAACGTCTTGTACTTTTTATGAATATGTTAGTGTAATTTTTTTCCTGAAATGAAATGTTTGTCTAAAATGAACATTAAGGCCTATATTTCATGTTTCAAATGTATTTGGATAAGTTTATTATCAACTTGTTTAGTTTGTATGTATGTCACTAATAATTTCCGATGATATAATTGTGGTCTGTGTTTAATCATCATAATGAAAGGTATCAACTGAATACAAACAACCTCCCAAGATTCTATATATATATCATTCTTACTAACATAAGATACTAAAAACGTTTATTCGAACATGATTTATACATAAGAAAGTACATAAAAACATCATTCCCACATCCATATACATTTACTTGCATACAAATGCATACACACATTATAACTGATTAGGTTTGTATGTTTATTTGTAATGTATATCTAAAATAAGACTTTGTTAATATGTAGGGACGTCTAATCAAGGAGACTTCCACACAAATAATGCTGACTTTGACAAATCAAATCCTCATATATATATATATCATTATCTTGAAATTTCAAGATGCTATGTTGAAATTTCAACGTAAGTATCTTGAAATTTCAAAATAAATATCTTGAAATTTCAACCTAATATCTTGAAATTTCAACCTAATATCTTGAAATTTCAACTTGATATCTTGAAATTTCAACATACACATGTTCAAATTTAAACTTTTTTCTTGAAATTTCAAGATAAAAATAAATGACAGATGGCCCTAATATGCCACCGTAGTTAACAGCAACAACAATTTGAGATAAACAATGAGATAACAATAACAACATGCTAATATGATGTACATAAAAAACAACAGCAATTAAGATAGAGTAAACATGATTAAGGTGTGATGTATACTGCAATTACAGATGAGTGAGAAACGTGGGAAACCAGAGAGTTGAGAGAAGGATTAGTTGGGGATTGCTGTTAGCATTTACGGGCCAACTGAACGAGAATATAGACAGTTTCATTGTTGTCAGCTATATTAGTCCAACTATATGAGACTGTTTTCTTACTAAGTAGCGTTACGCCGGTAGCATACACGACCAGCTTTATATTCAGATATATATATATAAACAGTCCGGCCATGGCCATTGTTTGTGCACTATACTATTCGTTAGCGATTCAGTCGCCAGTGGAACTCTGTTTCTGTTTATTAAAAGTGTGTACATTTATGACATAATGATTAGCAAAAATTGTATTTTCGGTTCAAAAGGCTATAGACAGAAAGTTTGCAGTGAAAAAACAAGCCAGCTTTGGTTCAATAAGTGTCGAGGTAACATTGGTTTAGTTACAGGATTTATTTGTTTTTAAGCAACACAAAAATGTTGACAAAGGGGGAACAGCACATTTCCTAAAGGGGCGAGATTCTTGACGTTTTTATTTTCTCAAATTTGACTTAAAAAGACATATTTTGTAATGTGTCGTGTTCTTTAATGTATTTCCTCTGCTTGTTAGTTGATCAGAAAACAAATGTATTAAATAAGCTTTCTTTGCAGTACCAACCGATGCTCGCAGGTTTCACCGCAATGCATAGCCACAATGGTTTTTCGGGCTTTCTTCCTGCAATAATACTAGCAGCCGCGATATAAGTGAAATAATCTTAAAAGCGGCGTTAAACCCCAACTCACTCACTCACTTTCTTTGCAGACAATTCTAAGACTAGTATTCCTTTTTTAACTGTTTTAATGTTCTCGGAAAGGCCATACTGTGAGGCTTAAAGGGAAACGTATGTTAAGCCGTTAAGCGATGCTTATTTTTATCGCTACCTAAAATTATTAAAATGTGTTGACACAAAAAAGACTGTCAATGGTTTGTGCCTGATACTTGATTATTTTCATATTGATAATTTTCTCTATGATCAGGTTGAGGAATGAGATGATTGACCCGCTGAAGATATTAGATATGCTAAGATAACTTACTAATGTTTATTGGGAAATAAATCTCCCCAAAAACCGTGCTATTGCCATTGTACTTTTCATATATAGAACAACAGTTTCCAACAAGCTGTTACCTGAGTTATACGAGATACGTGAATGCTAGTTCTCATCTACTTCTATCGTTCTATATCACATTTAGTCATTATGACTATAAACGACGTGCTGTTTCCATTTACATCATGTATACAATTGTGAGATTCACGGACGTGTGTGACCTGGTTTAAAGACAAATGCAACTTTATTTACAAAGACCTTACTAGTAATGTTTAGCGGTAAATAAGGCTAATGTTGTTATAGCTGATACTGAATTGAGTGAGCCTCTTTCCCCTTAATGGGTTTATCGTATGCTGCCTCTCATATACTACATATTGTCTTCTAAGGCATTATAAAAAGTAAAGTCTCCTGCTAATCAGCCCCTCCCACATGGTACAACTCGAACTATTATCCAACACTGGCTTATTAGAGCCTTGCTGCGTTTTGCAAAAAAATCTTTATTTGAGTAGCCACCTTATTTTTTAATTGCGCCATCTAGATCAGTCGTATAAATCGTAAAACTGGCACAGGAGAGTTGATGAAATGCAGCAAGGCTTTAGATAGCCAATAACTTGGACTGTTGCGAGCTTCGCGTTTCGGATGTTTTGTTTATGTTGAAACTGATATTAATACTGATTATATGATTTTGGTGTAAATTTCTGAATTCAAAATGTTCAAAGGAAGAAAAACAAGTTGTATGACCTTTCGATTCTTTTTTTGTTAGCTTGTAACACTGTAATCGTTTACGTGATGAGGAAACATTTAGCATTATGTACAATGAAATAAGATTTCAATAACATTGAATCACGAAAACAGGATGTAAATTAAAATTTGAAAAGATTCAAAGCTTACGAAATTAACGCAAATGCAAACTGAATTGTCATACACGGAACAAATTAACCTTATTTGAATATGAAATTTCAGTGATCCCATTGGCAAAATCGTGTTAATAAATTACGGAAATATATCATAGATTTTTCCTCAAAACCAGAAATGAATAGGTGTTTTAATGTTAATAACGAAATGCTTTTCTCTGCCAATAGAATCATTTCCTTCTTCCTGATGATGAAAAACACAAGCCTAGTAGAATTCTGTCATTATGACGTGTATTTCAAGTGTGAATTACTTCTTTATCCTCACTAACTATGCAATTTAAAAAAAATCTGAATTGTCATACAAGAAACAAATCGACCATATTTGAATATGAAATTTCAGTCACCAATTTGGTCAACCTGTGTTAATAGTGTACGGAAATATTTCACAGTTTTGGTCTCAATAACAGAAATGAATTAGTGTTTTCATTTTCATCACGAAATGCTTCTCCCTGTAAATGGATTCTCCTTCTTCCTGGGGATGAAAAGCACAAGCATAATACAATTCTGCCATTACCATATTTTTCTTTGTATTTCAAGTGCGATATATTTTCTTTATCCATATTAGCTAAGGAATTAAATACTATGGAGAAAATTGAATACTTTTAGAATACTTTAGAAATTGTAAAGAAAAGTCTTGAGTGGATTGGTTTTCCAATTTGATTGAGATATCATTTAAGTGTACAGTTGACATAACGAAGGGGAGTCGTAGTCCGGTATGAAGTAGAAAACACAAGAGCGCATCCGTAAAGTTCAATTCAACACTCACTTCTAACTGAAAATACATATATGTTGAAAAACTTGCTTCCCATGCGGCCTTATATTATAACATGAAACTATCACCATTCAATTCATATAAAAAAAACTTACCAATTGAAAAGAATACACAATAAGTAGTCAAGCATTTATTAAATAAAAAAAATGAAATTAAAAACATGTCATGCAACAATACTGTTGGTTTCATAAATTTGCAGAAACGTTTGAAATCGCCATGTACAGTCAATCACTAAGCACAAGACAGTAAAGTTTCTGAAAGCTAAAACTTTGATGTTTATAAACGGCCATGTAGAGCCATTGGCTCTCAGTTCATCATATTGTATGAAGTGAAAAAAACGTTTAGTACATTTTCCTAAAGTTTTGATTAGCAATAATCTGAATGTGTCCCAAAACAAAGTATACGTTGTAAATTTCTTACTGAGTGTCTTCACAAAAGTTGAAGACATTCAGCTTAACACAAACTACATGGAGGTTACAAATTCTTGTTTGGAGTATTTGAGTGTCGTGAAACTATTGTTTAACAACAATAGCTAGCATAGCACAGAAATGAATCACAAAGTATGACAAATGATTGTTTTACAAATGTCTGACACAACTAATGGGAATGAAATCAGTCATGGAAAATTAAAAAAAACATCAAAAGATGTAAACAATGTTGAAGATATAGTAAATGTCGTTCAGTATCACTGCAAAAAAACAGGTATATTTTCTGCCAGGTTGATTTCATCTCGAAGAATTTCACAGGGTCAAATGTATATTTGAAAAATGAAAAATATATTCGTCTGATTATACCCTCTTTACGTCCATGCCAAGTTTGAGAAACATCAATATTGGTAATATACTACATAAGAACATATATGTTCTATTACTTATGCTAATTATCTACAGTATGAGGTCCGTACTCTACATTTCAATTATTGCATAAGGTAATTAAATCGGTTGTGCTGTATATTCATTCTGAATGTGCATTTCACGAAAATTTTTAAAAATATATATTTCTTGTTCTGTCTTGTCTTGTTTAATTCCTCTTAACACAACCTATTGTTGAATTCACCTTTTCCAATTGTAATTGTAATGCCCTATATCTTCCATTACTTCTAATATTCATCGCCTGTATACGTGAATCACACTTGTTTACAACTCTGAAACAATATATGTGCGACAATCTTCAAAAACACAACTAATCAGTTGTAAGATATACCCCAGTGTAACAGTTATAGTAAAATGACTGGCTGATTGAGACTAAAATTCACATGATCTAAATACAGCAAACTTCAGTAAGCATATGAAGCCACTTATCCTAAAATCACCAAATGCATAATTCGATGCGATATCTATTATGTCGTGTTTGTTATTTTATTCTATTTAAGCTAACCTGTCATCTAATGTCCTATACATCCAGTTCCACCAACATATGTTATCTAATTTCATAATTCTGGTCACCAATGGGTCTCCATTTAAAGGTAAGCTTGCTCTGAATGGTATCATGGACTTGAACATGCAGTCATAAAGTCACTATTGTATAATTGTAAAACGACCCAAATAAGAGCATTAACTTTAAGGAATCATAATAATAAATGTTTTCATGTTTTAACACAGTAGGTGATTTTAGTATCTGTAAAAGAAATGCATTAGGCTATTGACACTTTATGATATAATCAATAACATAACAATAAATATTGTCAAAAGTAGCAAAAAATACAAACGGAAAATATAAAGAGGTACAATATTAGTCTATTCAATCAATGTAATTTTTATAAAAAAAAAAAAAAGGTTAAATTTAGTCACCAACGAGTAGTTGATAAATATCAGCCACACTTAATATATTAGTTACTAGACAAAGAGTGACATAAAACCTCATCTTACGAGGAGAAATATTTTCGAAACGAAAGAAATTCAGTTAAATCCCAAAATGATGTTCTTCTCCTCTCAAGTTCTTTAATACAATAACACGTTTTGTATTTTCCTTATATCGTCATTTGAAATTGAGAACTCCTTGTACAAAGAATCGTCCTATGTCTGTTTGTATCAAATCTATTACGACACGTTGACTGATGTAGTTATTACGACACAAACACACACATACAATGTGTGTAAGAGATGTCAGTCAAATAATTAAACATAAAATCGATCTAGTTAAAACTAGATGTAATTCTGTACGTCCCGAAGTCCATTATAATCATTACAGGTAGTTTTAACTACATTGACATTATACAAAATAACCTTTTAAAACAACCTAATTTCACAACCTATTGTTGAATTCATTTTTTTCCAAGTGCAATATCCTTTATCTTCCATTACTTTAATATTCATCGTCTGGAAACATCAATCTTGCTTGTTTACAACTGGTAATCAACATAATTGCCAACCACAATTCTTAAATAAATACATTTGACAAAATCGCAAGAAAACGCCTCTATTCACATAGACCAAAATTCACATGCAGTAAATAAAGCAAACGTCAGTTAGAAGGAAAAAAACATTAGTCCTAAACTCACCGAATGCATAATTCAATGTGTAATCTGTTGTTTATGTTGTGTTTGTTATTTGATTCTTCTAAAACTAACCTATTATCCAATATTTCCACCCAGAAGAATATGTGATCTCATTGGCATAATTCAGATCAAAAATCATTCTCAATCAAGAGCGGTAGCTCCGTCCTAAATTCCTAAACAGGCTCTGTCTTATAACGAATTAAAACTTAAACTACCTGGCAATTCAGCCAACGAAAACACATGTTTGTTGTCACACAGGCCTATGTAATTACGCAGTAGCTAAATGTATATTTCTGTAAAGAAGACTCAAAGTGCATGGTGCATATTCGTAGAAAGTTTAGCTTTTGGAAAGCTTACGTAAAGAACTTAGGCGATTTGAAAGATAAGTTTTGAAACAGAGTCACTGATTGCACAACGAACTTTGATTGCCTCGAATAAGCGTTCTACATTTCCAGATCAAGAAACGTTCCTAGGAATGTATGACGGAGCTACCTCTGGGAGAGAATGATCAACAATAATCCACCATCTAACCGTAAGTTTGCTCTTAATTTTATCGTTGACTTCAATTGCAGTTGTAAACGTCGATATCGAAGTATTGTAAAACGACGGAAACAAGATAAATATTTTCAAAGAATCACAAGAACAACAAAAATTAATTTCACAAACACAACAGGTGATTTTAGGATCTTTAAATAAATGCATGAGGTTATCAACACTGTATCATATATTCAATTACATAACAATAGAAGTATTGTCAAAAATAAGCAAACACTTTTTAAATCGACTTACAACCTAAACACAAATAGTCGTGAACGTGAGATAAGATTTAACGAAAAATATCAATTGAGTTGTCAAAAAACAACAACAAATAAAATAAAAATACAAGCATATAAAATTTTGATTGGGAAACAGTTGGACATGCAAATGATAAGAAACCAAGATTCCAAATATTAGAAATAAAAAAAATGAAAAAAAACCTCACGGGCAAAAGAAACTATAAAAAAATACTAATCGCGACTTTTTTTCTAATTTTGAATTAAAATTTTGTTTTAAAGGTACATAAATGTATTGCCCGAACACGAAGAATGATATTCTAATCTCAAAATAGACGACAGTGCATTGATAACTTCTATGAACGGTGTTATAGGTAAAAAGTGTAATGCACATGCATTCCAAGGTCTTCTTGCCAAAGAGTATTAAAATCCGCCAGTAAACCATAAGGAACACGACGACTTCAAATGACATGCCGAGATTATCTCAAGAAGAGCGGGAAGAAGCTATTTGAATGCTGCAGCTTGGAGCGACTCATCAACATGTTGCAAGAATCTTCGGCTGTACCCGTCCAACAATTACCAGGCTCCAGACAAGACTAAGGCAGGCGGGTCATACTGTTGACAGGCCTAGGAACGGCAGACCGCGTGTAACAACTGACAACGAAGACCGCTATATGGGATTATTTCACTCATTATTTCAATCGTTTTGTCACTGTGACGTCAACAGCGTTGAATAATGTCGTCAGCAGGAGAACAGTTGCCAGGCGCTTACAACACTATGGTCGACACTATGGTCAGCAACGTGAACGAATTCAGTGGGTAGGGCACAGCGCTGGCAGAATCGAAATTGGCAAAGACTTCTGTACACAAACGAAAGCCGGTTCCAGTTATTCAGAGCAGATTGTCGGGTTCGCATGTCGTACCTTGCTGCATTCATGAAGTCGTCCCGTTTGGTGGTAGAAGAATTATGGTGTGTGGTGGCAGTAGGAATGATTCAACCACAGACATGGTTGTTTGTTATGCTAATCTGATAGCTCAGCGTTACTTTGACCAGGTATTGCGCCCCGTCGTCATGCCATTTCTACAGCAACATCGACATGTCATACTGTAACAAGACAACGCTCGACCTCACACAGCCAGGATTGTTCAGGACTTTTTTCGGGTGAATCATGTGCATGCTCTGCCATTGCCAGATCACCAGACTTGTCGCCAATTGAACACTTATGGGATCATCTGGACCGGCAAATTCGTGCACGCAACCCTCCTCCTGCCAATCGTCAAAGTTTAGTGAATGCACTCACTCAGGAATGGCAGTAAATACCTACCGTAGTTCGACAACTAATCAACTCCACTCGGCGTCGTGTTCAAGCATGCATCCATGCCAATGGTGGTAACACCTGTGATTGACACTAAATTCTTCATTAAATGACCTATAACAAATGATTAAGTGATGTGACAAAACTGTGGAGTTTAAAAAATTCAGATTTCTCTGTTTAAACTGATGTACATGACTCCTGTCGGATAAAGTTCATATTGACAAATGAATTATTAAATCAGTGTTCACATATACACTGACGTTACTTTTTCTTATCCTTGGGAATTGTTATTAAAGTTTTGGTATAGTTTCTCTTCCCCGTGAGTTTTCTTATCCTTGTTCTTGTCCTTGTTTGTTAATTGTCAGGGGTTTTATTATGAATCAGGACAAGGTGTTAAAAACTTTTGGGATGCATCTAGGCGCTCAATCAGAAAAAAACGTCCGAACCTATCACTTGTACCTCGGTGCGTTACTGATCTGCATCGTTCTTCCCAGGGGCTTAGTCAGGTGACCCTTACATTCTAGGCAATCAGCGACGAAGCCAGGAAGTCATAAACACGATTGGATGATTTAATATTCTCTAATTATTTGAAAATGTATTTAAGGTGAAAGGTCCGAGAAAAGTCATAAACAAAACGAGATAGGTTTTGATAAATTCCGGTGAGGTTTGATCATGTTTTGACACCTATTACAGTCATTTAATGCTGTGCAGCATTGTGATTTACTCATTTTCAACTTCCCAGATCTTGTCCGGTAGTTGTGGCCCCGGTGTCTTGGTAAAGTCGATATCAACATAGACCGTTTTCTCTCGAGTTCCGACAATCACTGGTGATCCGTTTTTCAATGTCGGTGGCGGGAGGTCAAGGTTAGCATAAATCAAACCATCTTCGTTCTGAATCGGAAACGATAGTTCTAAAGTGTCGTAATCAAATGTATAATGGTTAAACATCTACTTGCTTGATAACGATATTGAATTATGTTGTAATCCTTGGTTTAAAGAAATTTTTAAAAACTTTCATTCTACATCACATTGACTCTAGGGTCTAGATTTCCGAAGCTGTCTTAGGGCTAAGTTAGCCGCAAGTCAATGTTATTGTTTTTTACTTATGACTATCTTAGGGCCAAGAGAGTTTAGAAAATCTAGGCACAGAACACCAATGAAATTATCATCATCGTATATCGAGAATGGGAATGTACAATTCCTACCCTTTCGCCACAGTTGTTGAGTGCCCCTTCGCCACTGGGAGATGCTCGTCTAGCAAACAGTGCTTCTCTAGACTGAAACAGAAAAGAAAACAAATATTTTAGACAAAATGAGGAGGATTAAGGTGCCGAAAAGAAGGATAAACTGTCCCTCCACTCTTCTGCTTCCAAGAGATATTCAAGTGTTCGACTGGTTTCACTGGAAACACGTCGATTGAACGTGAAACTTTCAAAAAGATCAACATAATTTGGTTTTGCTTTGAGAAAGGAGGGTTGGACAAGATAGTGGTTGGCGTGTTCAGCTTCGAATCAAAAGGACCGGAGTTCAAATCCCGACAGTGACTTGGCAACTTTGCCTGCATGAGAGAAATGTTCCACACGCAGTAAAGATTTGGTGCATTGCTTCACTCAATTTCAGCACATACCACGATTCGCTAGTTCAAGCCGATGCTTAAAGGTCTCACTGCAATGCATAGCCACAATGGTGGTGTTTGCTTAATTCCTGCAGTAATACTAGCAGTCGTGATATACTTTTGAAAGCAGCATTAAAACCCAAATCATCTCACCTCATTGGGTTATCGTTCCCTAAAATGAATTTGAGTACAAACTTTCCTTATGAAAGTTCCCAGTGCTTGGGTGTGAGAAGAATCGAGCAATTAACCCCTATGTGACCTAGGATGCATAAAATGCTTCTCCAGGTCCCCACGAGTTACACGCCAAGATTTTTATAAGTACGACTGTATTTATTTTTTTTATATTGTATTACATTGCTAGTGGTCAAACAATGACAAGATGAAGAAAAGTTTCAAGTTTAAAGCTGTTTAGTAAAATGAGGATTTAATTTTTTTCAAAGGGCAATTCGAGCTTCTACATGTATAAGTAAGACAATCGATCTAAATTATTGAAGCGACCAATAGCAACTTACCGAATTTCCAGCTCTATCGTACACCTTATTCTCGCAAACGATTGGCTTCCCTGTCGGTTTCTTCACCTTTGCGTAAACATCTGCCAAAAAATGTTAATCTTTGCGTAAACATCTGCCAACAAATTTGAATGACAGTGTAAACAATCTACCATCACAAACCCAAGAAATTAAAAATAATCAATATCTAAAAGTATTCAAAACATAGAAACTAACATGCCCTGCCCTTCACAGATAAGACTATACTAGGACTGACAAACGCATTATTGTCAAAATATTTTGTCATTATCTTTTTTTGACCCATACATCCTGGATCCAAAAAA
Organism: Phorcus lineatus; assembly: GCA_921293015.1. Lineage (NCBI taxonomy): Eukaryota > Metazoa > Mollusca > Gastropoda > Trochida > Trochidae > Phorcus > Phorcus lineatus. Next base: position 28,280,063 of record OV121098.1, on the reverse strand, counting down.
ATCTGTGCCGTAAATTAAAAAATGCCTCAATTTAACTAAATATTGAATGTAAAACCTTCTTTAAAATGACATCTATTGAATAAATTGGTATTTCTAACTGCGGATAGCACCTACAGGGGAACCTCGAGGATCACATTCAACTTTCAACTCGTTGTAGGTATTGTAAGAAGCTGGTAACATCGGACGGTCACGTTTTGGTCTCATGAAATTTGGAGTAAGAAAACACATATGTTCAATATTTGTACATTGAATACGAACAAACATCATGCAACATCTTACGTTGAATGAACGTAAGCAAGCAGTTGGAATGCAGGCAACAGGATTAACACAACAGGAAGTTGAAAAACTCTTTAATTGTCACCGAAACACTGTCTGGCCGCTCACGTCTAACGATGCCTGTGCAAAATTCGCATGTCCACAACATCACAGCTAAAGCGAAAAAAATTCAAACTCTTCCCGCTCCGCCTTCGACATTACAACCCACATTTTCTGTTCTAAGATTTAAGCCCACTGCAGGACCTATAGATTTGCCATTCAGGAGACATCTTCCAAATTGAACTTCTGATGTTAACGGGAAAGATAGCGGCAGTGACCCGTCAACATGAACAGAACTTTGTTACATCCTACTGAAGAAAGACGGGTTATATTTCAGTTATTTTCAAGCTTATACATAGTTGGACTCACATTATATCAACAGAGTGTGTGGTCGATCGATATTTACTGTAGGGTTCCTAAAGTTTAAAATAACGTAAATATGAAATAGTTGTGAAAATAGAATTGTAGAAAAGATTTTTATCATATAAATACATTAGCGGTTTTAAAATAAGTCATCCGAAAGTGATCTCTTTCAAGCTTTGCTAAATTAATATCAACGGCATGTATCCGAAACTATCTCCAACATTTGTTTTACGTTACATATATAAGATGCATTATTCAACATCAACAAAATTACATGAATCATAAACAATTAATTTCACGCTCTTGATAACATATATTGGTGGTCGAAGTACTTTGTAAGTGACAAAGGTAACGCGGTTCACATGATCAGTGTGTGTATGACGTGACTAGGTTTGGATTTATAAGAGAATTATTGTCTCATCTAAGAAACATTTTTAGTATTTCAGAGGGTTAGAAAAGAGAGGACTTAATGCCTTCCACCCTACAGAAAAGACTGTTTCTAAAGCTTACTTGTCATGAAGTAATAGCAAAAGGATGTAGCGCCCTTTATGATGTCAACTTTCTCAGAAAGCATAATAGACAATTACCTTTAGCAGGACGATCCGTTTTCCTTGGGACTGTTGCATATTCCTCTGTAAAACAGAAAATATTTGTTCTCATGTTGTGCAAATATTATTGATAATTTCCCCGTAAGTTGTTTCAAATTTCATTTGTGCCCATATTGGCAATGTGCTATTTAATAAGGCGTGTAATTTGATTAAGGCTGAAAGCTTAGTAACTCGAAACAGGTTTGTGTGGTAGAATATAGACTTCCGAGTAAAGGAGTTAAATCTCTAGCTATATGTCCTTGCGAAAAGCTGATTGATTACCTCAAGTTGGTCGTAATCTCAAGCTGGTAGTGTTATCGTTATAGTAAAACTTTTAACAGATAACTTTTACAAATAGACTTAACCCAATTAATTGTAAGAGGGTATCTGGTAAACAAACTTCTTTGACGAAGAACATTATCAACTTTTGTAAAGTCATATACTTACGTCTGGATGTATTGTTGCGTGTTGTGTTACCAGTGCAGTGAGGTCTGTAATGAAGAGTGGTGAGTTTTGTATCGTCGAGGTAAAATATCAATGTTCTATTTTTTGAATTAGAGTGTTCTTTTACAATATTTATAAGAAAATTTGAATGAAAAGTTTTCTCGGTGAAAAATCCAAGTACAGAATCATAGCAAAGTATGCTCCAGATGCTATATCACAACTCAAGTACAATTAATAACTCGAGTTTCTTTAAAAATTTGCTTGAAATTTTTAAATACGGTGTCGATCTACGGGATTTGAGTATGAATCTGGGTTTCTTTTCATGCTATTCCACATAAGTGACTAAATCCTGTCTATGTTTCCGTTTCTTTGTGTTTATTTATTTAATTTGAATTTAAAAAATTGGCTGTTACATACCTATATCTTCTTCGTCCTGAAACAGGAATGACAACGACTGAGTGGAAAAGTGATGGAAAGATATTTTTACAACGGACCAATCAAATATTTGAGCTGGCGAACATGTACAAACTTGTTCTCTATGTTTGTGATTGTACCGTTAATAATGTTGCACCTCTTGCAGCACTATTTGAAAGATGTGTAGAAATGATAAACATATTTCAGGTGCAAATCTTTTCACAAACTTTGTTACCATATGTTTGTAATTGTACAATGTTAACGTCGCCCTTCTTGTAGCACTATGAGAAAGATGTAAGACACCGGTCATTTACTACAGGGGGTGGGGGTGGGCCGATAGTTTTAAGAGGAGGGTCAGAAAAAATAATCAGCCACTAGGCGAGGGTCATACAAACTACGAAAGGTTTTGGAGGGTCATTTTTAAAAAAGACTATTATGAAACCAACTTTCTTACGAATTGAACGAGGGGCTAAATAAAGCCTTTTTAAATGAGAAAAAAAAAAGATCCACAATTTAAGCAAAAGTCGTATATAAACAATTCTGGATGCTTAAAATAAAAAATCACAATGAATTCTCTACCTTTTTCATTGTTCTTTATACTTACAAAACAAAAAGTAGAAAAGTAGTTCTGTTGGACTGAGAGTCAATACAAGTAGTTAATATATAAAAATACTTTGCTACTATTTTGTATACAACTTAGAGGTATATTTAAAACTAAAAAGACTCATACGGTTCCAACCACTTAAAATAATTAAATTGGAATGATTATACTAATCTTTCTCAAAGATACAAATTTATGTTACCTTACTGTTATTTTATCAAATGGCTTGATTTAGTGATATAACCATAGTTTTCTAAAATATCTAAATGCTATATTCATACCTCAGCTTCCATACTTCATGTGTTTTGTTCCTCTCTTTTGTTCCTTAAATGTTATGTAACATGTAACATATGTAAGTTCTGATTCCTATATGTGCATTTATTATACTTATGTTATGTAACTTCAACATTCTATGGATCTCCTGTGCTACAGCCTTAATGAAGACGTTTATTTTGTTTATATCATAGTCAAGACTCTGATAGTTTAGATTTTATGAACATTGATGATTTAAACACTATTATATGAAAATTTGCCTTTTAACAGTGTTCTATCCTTTACTCTAAAAAAGAAGTGGAGTAAGAATGCAATCATTCAGGCTTGAAAGATAAAGTTTACAAAATGTTAAAGGTACCTATGTTTTATATGCAATGGTATTCAAAACCAATATTGATATGGAGTCGATGTTAAGATGCTGGCCGTTAAATATTCTAATGAAACTGAATACACCATAGACCATAATAAGACATCATGTTAAATCCATCTATTCAACATTCCTTTATGCGTTATTTTCAAAGGAGAAACATCTTTTAATTATCAAAGAAATACTTTTGAATGTAGAACTGTATGAAAATCTTTCGTGGATTCGGGAGGGCCGCATTTTTTTATGTACAATCCCCCCCCCCCCCCCCCCCCCCCCCCCCCAAGTAATTAATAATCGGTCCTTCAAGAAATATTAAATGATGCTTGCCATTATAATTTTATAATAAAAAAATCGCATTGAGGGAGAAAATTTATCAGGAAGTATCACGAAAATAACATTGAAGTGAGGATGTCTATCTGTGGGTTTTGCATTACTTCTGAGGTTGAGAGTTTTATTTAACTTAGATACCGTGAGGAAAATTATAAAAGATGCAGAGTCATTCAATGACTTTAAACTATGCAAACACTAGGAAAAAAATTAGCTGATTGGTTGCATGGCTGATACCAAAATTAAGAAATGACAAAGGGTACAGCACCTTATTAAACAATGAGATATATTTCACTACAGAAATGTCATTACGCTTTAATTGCCATGGGGCGTTTACATACATACGCGTAAAAAAAGTGTAATGATATTAAAAATAAATCCAGTAACGGATAAAACTCAATCAACTCTCAACCTCATTGAATAGCTTATAAACTAAACATTAGTCATATGTTATTTCTATTCACTAGAGTAGTGGTACCTGTTTTTGCTTACGGGTCAGGGGAATGCGGGTTCGATTCTGTCATACATCAAATAATTCTTCGTAAATTGAAAATGTCAGTACTCGTAATGATTAAATGTTTTCAAATTTAATAATTTAAAAAAAAGGTGAGCAAAGTGTCCTACATTTGGATATAATGCTCTTACTACGGAATACAAAGCCTTCCTGGGGTAAGTACAGGAAAACAAGATACCCTAAAAAATACCTGATAGGTATCTAATCAAGGAAATATGTTTATACATTACCTGCCCTCTTTCTTCGTCTGTAGATGACGAAAGCGGAAGTAAGAAGGATCAGGACCAGAATGATGGTTATAATGACAACCGTGATCACTACTGTAGCATCTGCTGGTGCTGTTGAATAAATCCAATGGTATTAGCAGCATTCGAAGTTTCTAACTCATGTGTTGGAAATTCAAGTAAAAGTAAATGTAGAATCTCAACCGAATAGTAAACTAATCCAGAAAGAAATTAACGCTTAATACACAGACGGCTTCCTTGTAATCTGTGTAATCGTAAGAGTTGACATTGCGCAAAATGGTAACATTTGAATGATATACACCGCTGGTAACATTTGACCGCTTTGAACGGCTCAGCTGTTAATATGTGATGCTTCAATCTCAAAACATTTCAACATCAGCTGAAATATAAAAAAATTGTCTGCATCTTTTCCAATTTTTTAAGAGATGAGAATATCACTGTTGATGCGTTTATCTAAGCGTCTGTTTTACATTTTATTAGGATTTTATGCAAAACTGAAAATGTATGAGGTAATTTTGTCCATTCGAATTTAATGCAACGTTGCATTCAATCATATGTGCTTTTCAATTCGAATCTTGAATTGAAATTCATGCATATTTATCAAATTAATTGATTCATTAATCGTCGTAATTTATTATCTATTGCATAAAATACAGTTTTAATATTTTGGTAGGAAATTGGTGTGCATTTACTCATGAAAGGAGTTACAAAATTAAGCCCTATAACAAGTGCAACGTTAATGGAAGGAAAGTGAGGAACCACAATAGTACCTTTACAGTGATCCTCTTCAAGAAAAAAGCTGATGTTTTTCTTCCCTTCAGTGTTGATGAACGTCAGTAGATATTTCTCACCAAGAGATTCACAAGGAAAGTTCACGTGGAACTCATGGAGGTTGCTCCGTGTCGACAGCCCGCCCTCTGTCTGTCGTTCATTCGGGATGCGTGTGTGAGGAAGACTTATAGCCTTTGTATCTCTTCCAGGGGACGTGGAGAAAATGGCTTCCATAGTTGGTTCTGGATAAGCTTGTATCATGAAGCTCGTGTTATCATCTGTAGTTTTCACAGGTTTCGGTTTGTGGATAAGTCTTGGAGAACCTGGCAATAGAGGTCGACATGGTGTATCAATGACAGATAGCAATGTTATCATATGATTGCCTTGTTACGAAACAGGTTAGTTTGATAATAACACATTAATGTTTCAACAATGACCATAGTGTTGCTATATACTTGTGTATCTGGTTTGGTTTGATGGTAATAGATGCTATTGTGCTAATTTTGTGTTGTGCTTTCCGGACAACGACGATATATAGGGGAGAAAAAATGAAAATTATATATGTCAACTGCCTTGATATTCATAAAAAAAAAGTGATGAAGAATTTTATAGGAACACGTAGTTTCAAAGAAAGCTGAAATTGTACGATGACTATTGGATCTTTTATTTCCAAATGTGTCAATTTGTATAGACATTAAACAATACAAGCCATTATTTCAATAAATAATTTTTATGTCTCAAAAAACAGGTCGTGAAAAAAACATCATTCATAAATTTGAATTAAAACTCAAAAGTACTTCTACATAGTTGAGAAATCTAAAAATGAATGTGTCAATATTGGATGACATCAAGCTGGGTATTTGCTTTATTTGCTTAATTTTGCTAAATGCATATGGTTGGCAATCTTTCTTTCCAGCTATCGAACATTGGATGATAATTTTACCAGTACTGAGGTGGAGGCCGGGGGATTAATGAATTATGTGAACTGATGAGTCATCACTTTAAATAATATGATAAATAGAGATTATTACACGACCAAGTGTGTCATATGATATATATACGAAACGAGTGTCAAATGTTGTATTACCCGAGCGAGAGCGAGGGAAATACAACATTTGGACACGAGTTTCGTATATATCATATGACACACTTGCGAGTGTAATAATTTCTTTATTATCCATTTAAGTTTTGTTAGAATTCCGTCGAAAACGATGAATAATAGCATACGATCGCATGAAGTAGAAACTAGGTCACTGCGCACTGATATTTTACGGCGAGGTCAGTAACAGGAAATAGTGCACAGTTAAGTCTCAAGCTTTGTCTAATAGAGAGAAACATATTGGGAAAATAACGGAAGTATATGACCATTTACTTTACTCGCTTACGTTATGTAAGTAATATATCGACACTGCTTATTGAAATAGCGAAACTGTTACATCGCCGTGGAAAGATAACAGTTACCATATTAGTGACGCGACCATTTTAACGTGTTGATTGACTTTCAATCAAAACCACTAGGCCAAGAATGAGTTATTCAGCTGAAGATAAATGACAGAGTTGAAATTCAAACTTATATAATTAACATGTTCAATAACTTTGAATATTAATACGGCATCATCATTGAAACGTTAGTATTTACGTTCGGAGGTTTTATTGTCATCTGTCGAGGGAACGTTAGATTCTCTGTTGAGGCGATCTGTAGGCGACATGCACTCAGTCACACCGACACCCGACCCGATAGTGATGTTGACTGTTGAGTAAAAATCTCAAACGATAACGAGGAATTTGTTCGATTGTTACTGCTTCCTTACGAATCACAAACACATCATATCTTCCACGTGGCCGATTTATGTCAATCACCCTACCTTAAGCTTTGCCGTCTATTTCAACAAGAGAGTTGACAGGCGAAAACGTCGCCATATTGTCGGCTAGTGCTACGTAGACGTAGAAAATTTTACAACATATAATTTTGCAGGAAACTGGAAAATAACATATACAAAGTTAATATTTGTTGACGTTGGTTTATTAAGTGACCATTTATGCATAAAGAAAGCGTTTATTGTTATGATTCCCGACTTGTAATCTCGTCTCATCGAGATTGATAACAGTGAATGAAGTTTACGCTACGTAGTACAAATATATGAATGGAAAAAGTAGTCCTTCGTCTCGTTCACAGGGGTCAAGGTCATATTTTAACCAATCAGATACGCGAAAAGTGATATGTGCACATGTGCTCGTATCGAAAATATTAACTCGCTTATCATCAACCATATGGATAATAATTGACATTATTTCTGTACTGAAAATTTAATAAAGAAAGCAGAATTACTCACATAACACCATCACAGCAACAGAGGAATTTGTCGCTCCGTACTGATTTTCAGCTATAATCTCATAAAGACCGTGGTCGTCACACCTTGCAGAATCAATCGTGAAAGATATCGTGTAGGTATTGTTATGGATTGTCTCGAATGTTGTCATGGGCACGCCTGTTCCATTTGGTGAATGGATGGTCACCCTGGGTTCTGGGTTACTGTTGACAAGCCAAGTGAAGTTGAGGGATCCACCTTCGTGTGTTGTGTTGTAACCATCTTCACATTTTAGTTCAGGTGGAACTGAATTTATTGAAGAAATATTCACTGAACAATTTGGAAAGTAATCTTGTACCATGGAACCCGTTTTTTTAGTTTTGTTTGAGCAAAAATATTTAACATGTATTTTACTTTATTTTAAATGTCAATGCTAATTTAAAGGATTTTATATTTAGTAGAAAAATGTTCTGCAAAATATAACCTCGTGTTGGGTGAAGCATCATCATCTGTTAAGACTACGATTCAAATTAAACAATTCAAGTTTATTCTAACACCCGGTTTGGATATCAAATGTTCATTTGTTTAAAACAGGTATGATCTGCGATTAACCCATTACTTCTTCAATTTCACAGTTCATTTCTGAATCTTACCCGCATTACCGCGTTAATATTCACGCCGTTATATCATTCAACCTGAGGCTTTGACGTGATTAAATATTTATCTGCTGTTCTGCTCCTGATAGTTGCTGATAAACAGGATACATAACCCTTTCCCCTTTCATATTACGTTTATTTCCCTCGCAAAATAATTTCAGTCCTACATAATTAATTTTTATTTTCATGACAAAATAATAAAACAAGTAATAATTGATCCCTCAAGTCCCAAGTAAATTTGAATTTCAGCTGTACACATCCTCCAAAAATGAGCATTCTTCAAGCAACAAAAACTAGCTTTACCAAAAAATTCCCCTAAAACATTATTTTGATACTTACATAATACATTGATATCCAAACTCGTGGATTTATTTCCATGTACATTCCAGGCTGTACAGTTGATCTCTGACTGACGTCTATCCATGGTGAAAGTAACCTGATCTGTGGTCACCTGTCCATCCTGACCACTCCACGTGATATTGCAGCTGGGGTTGCAATCAGCGCTGCAGGTAACGGGGTCTCCTTCACGGACACTGGTTTTGGATATATTGATCGAGTCAGGTCCATCTGTTAAAACAATTTTGTCACAAACGTTCAGACTCCGGACATAACGGTCCAATATCTTTTAAATAATGTTAAATAAGTTTGGGAAACTCTGGTAAACTGAAGACGAGCGCTTAGAAATGAGCGCTTAGAAATGACGGTAGCCTCATCACAAGTACACTACTCAAAAGAGGTTGAGGATCATTTATTTAGACCTTGCATCCCAGACTGTAGATGATACTGAGTGGAATTGGTTGCTTGATAACGCTAACATGGTCTGCGAATCCTGCTTTGGCTACATGCAATTCTCTGTGCAACAAACTTCTGTTTGAAAACACCCTGCAGCCACACAGTGGTTACTCTTTTGTTAAGATCACCCACCTTGTCATTTGAAAATTAAAATAAGAGCAGCAAGATCATGGTTGCAATTGTTTGCCAAAATGTTCTTTTAGAAAAATGCACCTTTTAGAAAACAAGCATACTTTTGAAGATTTATATATCTACGTCAGTCTAGCACCTGTGGAATGATATATGATTTTTAAAAATAAAATTCCACAAGAGAAAACGGCAAATAACTGCCCTCAATTTTTCATTGCGAAACCATTCTCTTTTTATAGATTATTAATAAAATAGAGTACCTACTGGATTATTTGTTCCTTGAAAATGATTATCTTTAACATTATTTTGATGTTTAATCCACAGTTAATGTGGACATTCTATACACCAGGTTAGGTTTCAGGCTGCAAAGCCATAAAAACGGGATGAATGATGAAAAAAATTATCAATTAACTTAAAAGCAAATCACTTCATAGTTACATTGTGGCTGAAGTGTAAAAACCAAACTCCACGGTGAATTCAAGCCTTCTTCATATGCTTGACAACTGTAGTTATCTCCCCTGTCAGCTTTGAGAATGTTCAAGGTAAAATTCGGTGAGCTTGCTTGTGTATCAAAATCTTTCCCGTTTTTTCTCCATCTATACCCCATGTTAAGGGGATGATCAGGAGGTAAACTTCTAGACGTAGAATTACAAGTTAGGGTCATCTGGCTACCGGCAACCGGGGACTCGGAATCACCATCTACTTTTGGTTGATTGGGCTCCTCTGAAACCATTATGTGAGAAAGTTGTATGTGTGTTCATTTGGGTAAAGGTTAACTAACGATTAAGATATTTTTCCTGAGAATTTAAGATCAAATACTTTATTATTTTAAACATCTTTACATACTTTTACACTGTATAAAACTATTTTCAACGAGATCGTTTAAGTTGGTAGATACATTTTTAATTGCTAAAATTTAAACGTTAAAAATTATAAGATGCAATCAATTACATTATTTCAGTAACCCACAAGCAAATAGATAATGTCTGAAAATTCTAAAATAATTCACATGATCCGGAACTGTTTAAGCTAATGTATGTGGTGATTACAACTTTTGGGTTTCATATGATGCACTAGCATTGATTCATTTGGCTAAATAGAAATATGCAACTTACTCAAAATGACTAACAGTAAACAGTCTTCAGTGTTGTGTGGGAAGTTGCACTCGAACTGCCCAGCATCAGAAGAGGTGGCATTAAGCAGAGTAAAACTGAAATTTCCTCCTGTTTGCATCTGGTTAACATCATATTGAATTCGTTGTGTATAACTGTTGGAAAAGAGTGTCGGTGGCTTGTTATCATGAAATAGGATAATATTTGTGTCATTTTTCTTAATACTTATGATATTTCTTCCGATGATGAATAACAATGAGACATTCTGGCCTTCTCTCGCAACTGCGTTGTTTGGTAGACAATTACACGTTTCTGAAATGAAACAAAAGATTATGGCACAGTTACACCTGGTTGTCATATTAAGTTGCATTTATGTAGAGTTAAAGAGAGTCTTACATAAAGAAATTGGACCACCTTATATTCTTTCTGTCAATATAATTTTATTATATATATATATATATATCAAGAAACAATGGCAAATATTTTGAATCACTTCTTTGTCTGTCAGACCAGACCGCCCTCTTCCCTATATATTTAAGGTGAAAGTTCAATCAAGTGTACAGTCTTCATAGTTAAAAGCGTTGATAATAAACAACAGCACACAACATTTTCTCTGTTGAGAAAATGTTGTGTGCTGTTGTTTTTTATCAACGCTTTTAACTATATATATTTCTTGGAATCCTAAATTGGAACGGAGGTTTTAAAAAGATGCTAATAATATTCTTTTATATATATGAACTCATATGCCATATGTACCGCATACAATCAACAAATCAAAATCAGCTATGAAGAGCAATTTAGTTTATAATGTAAATGTTGAAATGCAACTGTCAGTGTGAAATCCGGAGATGGAGTTATTTCCCTTTATTTGGCTGATTTAATATATAAAATATGAACCATGTAAAGGGAAATAAATGTATCATATATTGATAATAAACTTCAAACGCAGAGACAAACAGTTCAAGATTCCACATAGGAGATTCTTTAATCGAATTACAACAATGATTTCTATTAATATTCTAGAGAACAACATGACTTCACCGACAGACACACTAAAATAAATGTATTACGCTTATGGTTTTATTTGAGCGATGAAGGTTTAATGAAGAAACACATACATACCTAATAAAGACATCGAAAGAAGAATAAGATATACGCTTTTCATGTTTTAGGAGCTGACGTCTGAAACATTTTCCCTGTTGAACTCAAAAATGGGAGAAGTGATACTCTCAAACGTTAGTTGTATCTGTTTCCTTCAAACAAGGACATAGAAAGCGAATGATGTTTGTTTCTAATTCTGTAAATATGTTAAATAGAGTTTTTGTTTGTTTTATTCTAACCTATTAAAAAAAGAAGATACAGTTGGTATCTATGATTATAAAGTGAACGTTATAGTTTGACATGGAGCAAGTCATTCTGTTAAACATTTCACATACTTAATAGGGGTTTGAGTTAAAGCCCTTTAGAAAACCTATTTTTAAATCACCTTAGTTGTGTATAAATGAAAGCATTATGTGGTCAATATAAGACCACACTTTTAGATATAAAATTAGTGTTTCTGTAAGTAAATGCATGTGTATATATTGAAAATACTTATTATATAATAGGACATGTCCAAATGCAAAGACATGCTAGATGTTTTAACATTGCTGGAGACTGAAGAATCATTAGTGAACTAAACTGAAGAGATTTTGTTTAGAATTGACTTGCAAGATGCTTACAATGGTTGCGTATTTCACGATGTGGGTGACATGCATAGTATCATAGTCTGTTTAACACTCTAATTTGTGTAATTTATTACCTTTATGTCAGCTGCTGTTGCAGATTGGTGGTCTAGCGATTAAATTTGGAAATTTACATAGATTTTGGAACGGCAATATTTAAGCAACAAATAGATATTGATAATCAAGTTTTAAGGACAAAGAGTCTAGAAGAATAGTTAAACATCCTCATTCTTGTTCATGAATATTCTCAATACCAATTTTTTCTTCGAAGCAGATTTTGTTCAATATTATCTAACCAAATCATGTCACTATGGATTGCGGCAACGTATGTACGAGTACGTAATTTGAACGAAGTAAAGTACAAAAAAGAGCATTCAAAATATAAGCATATACTATTTCATCAAAAAGTAATGTCTGAGTGATTATACATGTCTGATCTAAATTGGACAGTCACAATAACTCTTTGGTTATGCTCTCGATCTCGAGCGTTCGCTCCTTGTTAAGAGGATATAATATGACTGTCCTTGACATACAACGTTTATGACACGAGTGCCTAAATATTAGTATTTCTCGAGCTAGAGCGAGGGATACACTGACCTTTAGGCACGAGTGTAGTATGTAATGGGAATAAGATATTCTGTTTATTACCAAAGTCGCCAAATCAAAGAAAAATAATTAAAATCAACCTCTAAGTATAGGCGCATCACCCGCCTTCATCACATTTTGAACGCAAAGTCATAGCCGTCGTCAAAGCATTGTTTATAACGTGACGCCACAATGGAAATGAAATATATTGCCCAAGAGCTTCGTATGATAAAAATTAACTTCAATGCGTTTGCCCTGCGATTTGCCCTGAATATCAAATTCATAACTTAATAGATGCATTTAATCACGTATTCATACCTATTTAGAACAATAGCAGCTATAGCTACCTTTACGTTACATTATGATTAAGATAATGGGGGCTTTGTGAATGCGCATTATACATGTATATCTAAATCCTGATCAGTAGAATATAATAACTCAAAAATCACCAACCCCGCTTACTTATATTTGCCTTATAATAACATGTTTTCCCATAAAAAAAACTCTTTTTGAGGTCGGTTTCTATACCTTCTTTCATGGAAATGATAGTCGTGAGTTTTTGAGTGGACGTATACATTTTAACCCTTAATAATAAAAACAGAGGTTTAAAATTCTAATCATTTTCGACTGCATTTAGAAATCCACGATTTACAAATGAATTGACAAGAATGATCGGAAGAAAAAGGCCTTCCTTATATAAATCCAATTATTTCAAACAATATCTTATCCATGTTACTTATTACTGAATATCGCAATTACATATTGACAAATCTAATCAATTACAATTGTTTTATCAAACGGTAAATAGTCTTTTCATTCATATATGTGAAAGGAAAACACGTTTCGTGACATAAGACAAAACACGCCGCTATAATTAGCATAAATGCACCGATTAAATTCAATTTTGGTGAATCATTAAGCAGTTATATTAAACTCAGATTTTAGTTAACAGCTTAGGATAAATTTCAGCGATCTGAAAAAGATAACTTTTCATGTAACCGAGGGAAACTAAAAGAAGAAGATCTGCTTGGTCTATTTACCTTTTCCAACGCCATTTGGCCACCGCGATAGGTATATAGAATTATGCACATGTTTCTACAGTCATCGTAATATAGAACACGAATGGGTTGGATCAAGCAGACTATATTATACTATCTATAGTACTTATCATTCGCATAACACATTTGTTTACTTTATGTATGGTACCTTTTAATGCCTTATCAAATACTTGACGACTGATTCTATTATCATCCGGATATAGAACTTTGACAACAATCTAACTGAAACTGTGATTATGAAAATAATTTTATTAACTTAAACTATATCGGTTAAAATTAACCGGCTCATTCAAACGTTCGTCCAATTTACTTCATGCACTAAAGACAGCAAGAAATATTTCTATTCCATTCTTTATAAATGTTGCTTTTTAATAATTCTTTTAAGTAATATCCTGATAGACCATTGAAGGATAGTTTCTAATATTTTGAAAAGAACCTTTGCGGGGAGGTGAGTTTTTGATATCATGAACATTTTCACTCATAGATTAAACAATACCGAAAGCGCCAAAATATCTCAAACATCTTTTCATTGAAAATTTTGTAAATATTGGCATTTTCAAGGTTTGATAAAAATTAATTTAGTGTTTCTCTGGCACCGGCGCAACACTTTTATGTGTGAAACATTCAATTTCATTATCTGTCAAGTATATATTACAGATGTATAAATCGAGATTTTAAACATACGTCAAAATGGTCTCGGTTGTGACATTTTAGCTATTTTTGCGTGAAGGCTTCATGTCTTACATTCTAACAATACCTGCAGTTGCCAGACTAATAACCTGGTTATACCATAGGATCGACTGTTTTTTTATATTATTAATGATCTTGATAAATGCATACGGTAAAGAATATAGCTTATAACTGTACGCACATTTAGTAAATGGTTCTACTTTAATCTTTATTTTTGGTTCATATTCAAACTATTTTCTCATGTTGATGAAATTGTATTTCTTATATTTAATAGTTTTGTTTGCAGATAATAATTTATTTCATATTTTGATAAATATCTATTACTGTCCGAACCTCGGTTTTTTTTACCCAAAACCACCTTGCCTAAAGTACACTCGTAGTACTAGGTTAAGCTTCGGTCACAACTATTTTTTCTCTTTATGAAATACGTGTTAACACTTGGAATAGTTTTATTTTATTATACACTGCTCCTCTTACTTATTATCTGTTGGGAACTTGTGAATTGTCGATAAGTAATTCTATCGAAATCGTCGTTATTGTTAGTACAGTGCGTCAGTGCTGTAGACAACGCCGCTTATATGTCGATTGCTCTGTTATCGTTCCTAGCCTCGTTCTCATTACAAAACTGGCGTCGTGTGAATAAGGTCTACTGACATGCAACTATACGCTAGTATGCGCTCTGGAAAACGATCCAACGATATAACGAAAATAGCGGGCAGTGTTTCCGACCAGACACGCGAACAATTGTACAGGACTATCGTCAAAAAATCTCCTTGAGGTAATTAATTCTAATTGTTTTTTTATGAATAGCGAGAACCTTACATACGTAACGTCTTAGACGTTTGTAATACATATTTGATAATGTCGGTCAGGATGACATAAGATATCGATTATTCATAAATGGACTCATATGTGTACAGAAAGCCAATACTCAAGTGTTATGAAGCAAGTAGCTTGTTCGTGCGTCACGTGTCCCGTTGTTGCATATACTTTATTTAGGGTGTTTCTCTGTGCCAGGGCCTCCTTTCACAAAGCCCTAATGTGATCGTAAGACCTTAAGGTAACCTTAGTGCAATCTTAAAGTATGGGAGTTAAGATTAACCTTTGTTAAGGTTGCCTTGTGAAAGCTGGCCCTGTTCTGCTCTATTGGAACTATGTTTATTTCAGTAAAGGGACCTCTGGCCCATTAAACAAGTACTTGTTCAGCACAAGCGCCTGTAACAATATTCAGGTAAAAGATACCATATATATAGAATGAGTTAAGGCAATTCACTTCTCCACGATTTTTTAAAAACGATGTTAATGGCGAAATAAAAATGTTGAAGGAAAAATGTTTGCTATGAATCGAATGTTTACTTACTATTCTTATCATTTATTGTCACTTTACCACTAAACTATGCCTTAAATCAGTCATTTGAGATTCTTTCGTCTCCGGGCCGCCAATTTCCTTCTTTTCGTCGCGGAAGTTGACACTCTTGACCTAGACTTGCCGGGCTGGAAATGCGTCGCGCGCTCTGATTGGTCCAAATAAAGCACTACGTCACTAAGCTTAAATCAACTACATGTGCTGTTGATGTGATTTGTGCATTGGACCAATCACAGGCTCTATTATAATGTCATTGGTACTTTGGTAAATTTCGTTTACTGGGTAACATTTTAAAAGGACTTTTCAGTATTGTGGGTTAGTTGCGGGTGGTATTTTGCATACACAAGGTCGTTTTTGAGTTTAACCATGTCGGTAACTATATTTTCATATTGATTGTTAAGCCCTATTTACTTTGTTAATATGCCAGTATTTCTTCGTAACCATTTGTATTTCGCTAACTAATAAGATATTTTACGGGAGTTTTGCAATTGGTCCGTATAGGGTGAATTTATAATAATTACAGTGCCACTTTCTCTAAATGAGTGTGCATAAATAATATTCATAGAATAATATTTTCATGATACTTTTCATGACTATAAGTTCAAGGAACATAAAACTGTTAATCTAAAATAACGAAGAATCGAGTTATCAAATGTCGGATCAGCATATTCTCAAAGACGTCAATTAGGTCAGTGTTCAGAATATTCCATGCAAATTATTCGAAAGTTATAAATTATTAAATAATTATCATATGAAGGAATCGTCATCATGTGTTGTTTATAACTGTCTTTTTCATGCATATTAGCATTATCAGGCAAATAATTTCATGACCCCTATATACAGCTATAATAGACAAGTGTGATAAGTGTTTTTAATATTTTACTTAACTTTGTTAGCTGCAGAGATATCAGGAAATTCAACATCGGGTAGAAATATCGATATAGTCATTATATTAAAAGAATTTATAAGCACATAGTTAATTTAAGATAGAATTAGCTTTGATTGTTTTTAACAGAATTGTTCGTAAATGATTCAGAGCGTAAAATACCCAAAGGAGTGTTTAAATTCTCATTTACTCTGCTGTAAAATAACCACTGCGTATTTACAAGATATATCAATGTTATTATGCGTTACGTATCGATAAAACCAATCGAAATAATTTCGTAAAATCCTTATTCTGAACACAATTATAAAATCTATAAAATCGTGAATGTTCCTATCTGTAGACGTCTGACATAATGCTTGAATCCGGTCTCTTTCACCAATCCACATTATCCTCTCTGCTACGGGGGGTGTTCCAAACATTTCCGGCCTGACCATCAACATCAAAGAAACATTCAAATTTGTATGACTTATTTTTCGAAATAATCACCCTTGACCTCAATGCATTTGCTCCAGCGTTTTTGTAACATCTGCAAAATCAGTTCTTATCACGAGAACCCAAAAACTCCCCATCTGTAGCAATGACGTCATCGTCAGTCTCAAACCTTTGGCCACTGAGCTCTGTTTTCAGTCGAAGGAAGAGGAAGAAGTCTGAGAATAGGCAGGGTGCTTCATACTTGACATTAACCGTAACCGTTGTGATCTAGCAATACCATGATCCATTTAAATCAGGTGTCAGGCATGTTTAAAGAATGAAACATCTTTTCGTGATACAAATGAACAACTTCTTTATTGCAGATATTTGCAATTTGTTAAATCGATAAGATGTTAATCCATTAATTCTTACATGACACGAAAACTAGAATGAAAATACTGCTTTCTGATTGGTTACCAAAATCAATTTTGGAGTGATTATTTCGCTGATAATCACCTCTAAATTTTTACGACCGATTCACATTCATACGCGCACGTTTACAAACTCCATTCGCTGAACTTACTGTTTTCATTGCACATACGCAGTTCTACCCTAACATATTTGCAGGGAGTTTGTGTTTCTTTTTATATGACTCTAGACTATTTGACTCTTATTTTCGGGAAAATCGACAGTGGGTCAAAATAAAACTTATGGATGATATATGTATGAAACAATAATTGTGAAAACTTTAGACATGCTTAAAGGCACTAGTTCACGCTTTTACGGTTTAAATAGACTATTTTTACGAGGACTTATGCATTCACTTAAACTTTCTATCGATGCAATGAAATACTAAACAGTCTTTACAATTTACCTGCAATCAACAATGAAAACGTTAAGACATGTACAGCCGCTGTCGGCTTGGACATATAATCTATGGTTAGCTGTGCAGAAAACGGAGAGATTATTGACACCTGGAAACTGATGAACTAGTACTGTTTGCAGCTATTGAATTTAACGGAGCGCCTTTAGAATCCCTCACCATAATATTCTCGTGGTGTATGTTTATAAAAGCACGCGCCTGCGGCGCCCTATATATAAGAGAAGCACGCGACAGCGGGCTGATCTCCGTAAGGAGACATTTTAGACGAAAATAGAGGTAATTTTCGTGTTTATCGGCAAAAGTTATATTTAAAACTTTGTCTGAAAGACGATAGTTTTAAACACGAATTTTAGTATTACTCAAAAACATCCATCCGATCTTTGGCAATCGAGGGAAAATCCCGATGACGTATCTGGTCGCTGATTGGTCATTTCTTACCTCACGTGACGAATGTATTCTAAATAAGGAAGAGGTTACTTGGGGAAAATCTCATGACAGAAATGGTGATGTTTTTGTTTACGTTATGTTTTTGTAATTTTCAGTTTATGATGCTGCCTATATCGGTCACATGAGTGTTATAACGGCTGAGTGCCATATTATCTGTAAGGAATTATTTTGTGTATCATGTTTTGAATGAACATAGTTATTTTTAAACAAAACTTGAAAGCAACAGGAAAGACCTAGCCTAAGTGAAAATGTCGATGTTTTCATTAACTTCCACGGTAAATGAAACTAAATTCGCACGCTACCAAATGCAATTTAGATAGTGTTAAAATACTTATAGATATATGATTAATTTTCATTGAAACTTACCTTATAGTAAATTTTATTATAAGATCTAATCATACTTTTTTCTTTGGTGACTTGTGACAAATCGAGGCCCGGAAATTTACACCCCGGACCGGGATATTTACTAGTCAAGATGAAGCTAGGCTTACATTACTACATCATTTAACTTTACCCTTGAAACAAAAATGCATCTAATCAAAGGGATGAGAATATCATGATGTGTCCAGGGGTTAACTCATAACCTATTGTCAGTAATTGAAACTAGATGTACCGCGAATCAAACGAATCACTCAGTCACGTTAGAAAATAGATATGGCAATTCTCACACAAAATGACTGACATCAACCTCTAATGACAGTACTATTTAACCTCTGTTAAATGCAGCATCTAAAAGCGGATCCAAGGGTTAAATAACATCGTCGAAATGTATCCAAGGCTTTGCAAACCGTTAATCAGACGCCCAGAAAAACCCAATATGTTGTCGAAATCGAAGAGAACGCCTTTCTTGAAATCATGACTGTGACGATCCCTGAACAATAATACTAACCACAAGATACGATGTTAGCGTGGAGCCTAGTGCGAAATTAGATCAACAATTTGTACCCAAAGGGCTAAAAAAAAAAATCAAAAGTCACGGCAAACGTAAATGGCGTCAAGTCTAACACCTCTCGCTTTAATGAGAAATAGCGTCTGCGCATGTCCGGTAAGAAAAGTGTTCTCGAATTAAAAAAACATTCTTTTCACGAGAGGTAAATTTGGTGAGGGATTCTAAAGTTAGGCCAATTTGTCTAAACTCTGAACTGAGAACAAATCATGAAATATGTTTTATGACAGCAATGTTGTAAATTAACCGATTGAATAACACAGTATTAGCATTGTTATTAGATTGACCATAGCGGCTGCCGTTTCCGCTTTCCTGGTTATGAACAAATTCTTAATATTTCCGATATCGTAGTTCATGCGGATTTAATGTAACGTAACATTAAATACTTCCGGCCTTTAAAAATCCACTTTACTACCTGAATAAGTAAATATTTGTTAATTGACTTACGAGGTAGATTACTTGAGTTAGGATAGTGAATAATATCGAGAGATATGCACTATCTGTGCATTCGTTGTGTTTACGAAATATTGGCGTTCACTAGTGCGTTTTAAAGGCACTAGTGCACGCTTTTACGGTTTAAATTGGCTATTTTAAGGTTAAAGAGGACTTATGCAATCACTTAAGCTTTCTATCCATGCAATGAAACACTTAAAATTCTTTACAATTGACCCGCAATCAACAATGAACAAATTTAGACAGCCGCTGTCGGCTTGGACATATAACAAATCTAAGGTTAGCTGTGCATGTAGATGCAAGAACACAACTCCATACTCACATCGACAGGGATTTTAATTCTCAAATATTATTCTAAGTTACACGTTTGAAAGTCTGACGTTAAGGCGTTGGTGTGACGTTTAACTGTCCATCGATGAGGTTAAAGGAACTAAAAGAAAAAAAATAATTCTTTTAGTTACTAATCCAACAATTATACACTTTTAGCATAAATATTCCAAATTGACAATAAAGCACCTTACAATTATCAAATAAAGTACCTTACAATTATCAAATAAAGTACCTTACAATTTTCAAATAAAGTACCTCAAAATTAAAAGTTAATCTATTACAAATTTGTCCGTTCATTTCGGTTTCAAACTTTAAACAGCAACCTTTTATCTAAATATCACAATTATATTGTAAATCATACTCATAAATAACAACCCTAATAACATTTCATTTAAATATCATACAATAGTAATGATACAAGTCAAAAGGGTACTCACATTTGTGTTTGAATATGGATCTTTACACACAGGCAAGGCTCCTGTGGACAGCACACTACACAATAAAATGCAGTAAATGCATGAAATTCTGGTGCAATGATGTCATGTGACCAGCTGATCTGAAAGTGAGGCTTAGAAGATTAAGATTAAAATTTGCAAAAGTTTTTGAAAGTCTCTAGCTGGATTTGAACCCTGGAACCTAGGGTTTACAATCCAGTGTGCTATCCACTAGGCCACAGTACCTGACTGAACAAATGAAATATTTTATCTGGTATACTTTGCTTTTACAAAAAACTGACTTGTACTTTGGCATTAACACACCCAGCCCGTTAAACACACCTAGGGTGTTTAAGACAACACATATAATGCAAAATACCTATTACTGGTCTTGGCAACACCTACATAAGCTAAGCTTATTCTACAGCAGGTACAAGCAATACAAGTTTGTGGATTGGTCTGCGAAGATCTGAGCCTTTTGTTTTGAGGATTACACTTCTGACATTGCCATAATGATCTGGTTCAGTGTCCACAACACGAGCCATAATCCAAGCATTTCTAGGGAGGTTATCATCCTTTATCAGAACAATATCGTTAACCTTAAAGTTCCTTTTGGGAGCCTGCCATTTCTGACGTTTCTGAAGTGTTAGGAGGTACTCCTTTCGCCATCGACTCCAGAAAAGTTCTGCCAAGTACTGCACACGTCTCCATCGACAGCGTGCATAGACGTCAGATGCTTGAAAAACTCCAGGTGGTGGAATATAAGCACTGGATCTTACCATCAGCAAGTGATTTGGTGTCAAGGGTTCTAAGTCTGTCGGGTCACTAGACATTGCTGTAAGAGGCCTAGAATTCAAGATAGACTCGACCTCGCACAAGAGAGTTCTATAAAGTTCATCATCAAGGCGTTGACTGAATTCTTGGAGTAATGGGTTAAGAACGCTACGCACAGACCTTATGAGACGTTCCCATACACCTCCCATATGGCTTGCTGAAGGCGGGTTGAACTTCCAGACAATGTTGATCTTCAACAGATAACCATGCACGCGAGACTGGTCAATCTCCTCAACTGCTTGGCGAAGTTCCTTGGCTCCACTGGTGAAGTTAGTGCCGTTGTCGCAAGAGATCTCTTGGACTGCTCCCCTTCGGGCTATAAAACGTTTAAGGGAGTTAATGAAAGAATTAGTGTTCAAAGAATTTGCAGTCTCGAGATGAACAGCTCTGCTTACCATGCAAGTGAACAGGACTCCGTAACGTTTAACTTCCTTCCGTCCTTCTTTTACGATGTGCGGGCCAAAGAAGTCTAACCCAGTGCAAGTAAAAGGTGGAGATGGCTGAACTCTATTAGCTGGGAGATTGGACATCATCTGCTGACTGGTTGGTCTCTTAAATCTCCTGCAAAGTACACATTTATTCAAAATACTTCTGACAGCAGAATTAGCGTTTGTTATCCAAAAATCCTCTCTCAATGCAGACAAGACATGATTTCTGCCTACGTGACCTAGCCTTTCATGTACATTCCGCACAATCAGAGTGGATATATGAGACTTACGTGGCAAAAGAACTGGATACTTCCTTTTGTCGTTGACATTGGCATTACTCAAACGACCTCCTACTCTAAGCAACCCGTCAAAGATCCATGGCCAGAGATTCCGAATTGTACTCTTTTTTGGCAGTACAGGTGAAGTGTTCTCCTTTTCGCAGGTTTTGGAAAGTATTTCAATTTCCGAACAATATTCTGTTTCCTGTACAAAGTGAAGGATACTCTTCTCAGAGTCTTTAAGCTCTCGGAGTGTCAGAATACCATGAGGTGAGGGGGTGTTACCCTTTTGACACCTGTATTTCAGAAAATTGAAGAATCTGCGGAAAATCGCCACTGCTCTTTTCAACTTGTACCAAGATGAATAATGTCTTAGAAGTTTACTCACAACATCTCCAGGGGACTCTCTTGTCTCGTTCAACGTTGATATTGCTGAAGATTCAATTGCTTCCTGAGGCTCAAACGTTGCTTCATAATCAGACACTCTCAAGAACTGTGGTCCGTTGAACCATTCATCACATTTCAGGAACTGTGAGCAGCTGGAACCTCTTGATGCTATATCAGCCGGGTTACTCTTAGAGTCGACATACTTCCATTGATCTGGTGTACTGAAGTCCCTGATAAGTTTAACTCTGTTGGCGACAAACACAGGAAATCTGTTCTTTTCACTACGGATGTATAGCAGGACTGTTGTTGAATCAGTGTAGTACGTAGTTGTGTCAATACTCATGTCCAACTCTCTCAGCAGATATTGTCCTAGTTTTACAGACACGGTAGCAGCAGTAAGCTCTAATCTAGGAATGGTCAATGGTTTTAAAGAAGCAAGTCTAGCCTTACCTAAAAGAAGTGTTGTGTGAATGTCTCCATTAACATCAAAGAGCCTAATGTATGCAGAACAACCATATCCCGTGGAACTTGCATCTGAAAACACATGAAATTGCCTACAGGATACGTCACCAAAATCAGGAGGTTTGATACATCTTCTCACAGTAAGATCTTTGAGCATTTCAACGTCTCCGAGCCATCTTGTCCATCTGTTGACGAACTCCTGGCTGATGATGTCATCCCAGCCTAGATCCTTTTCTTTGCACAAGTCCTGAAGGATTCTTTTTGCAGGCAGCAGAACTGGGGAGACAAGACCTAAAGGATCGTATAGGGAGGATACCATGGACAGAATGCCTCGTCTTGTGAATGACTTTTCTGGCAGGTCGACAACATACTTGAAGCTATCTAAGGTGATGTCCCACTGCATCCCGAGTGCTCTCTCCATGGGTATATCATCTCGACTGAGGTCAACTGCTTGAATCTCCTTGGATCGATGTTCCTGAGGAATGGAAGACAAAACTGCTGTTACATGTGAATTTAGTTAGATTGAAACCACCGTCTTCGCATGCATGTCTCAGGTTTTTAATCAAGGCAACAGCACACTTGTCTGAATCCACAGACTTCAAACAGTCATTGACATAAAAGTTACGTTCAATCGTTTGTGCGACCTGCTCATCATAGTTCAACCTGGACTTAGCTGCTGTGCTTCTCAGGGCATAGTTGGCAACAGTTGGAGAGGATACTGTACCAAAACTATGTGCAGTCATTCGATACTCTTTCAGTTCACGATCAACATTTCCATCAGGCCACCACAGAAACCGTAGGTAATCCTGGTGCTCCCTTGGGACCTTCACCTGATGAAACATGGCTTCCACATCGCCAATAAAGGCAACTTGGTCTGCTCTGAAACGAGTTAAAACACCAACAAGAGAATTGGCAAGGTCTGGGCCTTGCAAAAGAACATCATTGATTGACAAACCTCCATACTTGGCGCTACAGTCAAAGACTACTCTGATCTTGTTAGGCTTCTTAGGGTGATATACACCATGGTGCGGCAAATACCAGACGTGTCCAGATTGGCATTTCAGCTCATCTGTTGGCGTATCCCTTTAATGTAAATAAATAATGTATTCATAAATGCAACATAATCCCTTTTATACTGTTCATTGCTCATCATCTTTTTCCTCTGCCAAAGTACCCTTTTCACCGCTTGATCCCTGTTTGATGGCATATTCATATCATTATGGAAAGGAAGAGGAATTTCATAATGTCCATCAACAAATTTAAGTTTAACTTCGGTATCCCTAAGAAAACGTTCATCTTCAATTGAATAGCCTCTTTCACCTGGCACTTTCCCGATGTCAGCCTCGTTAAAGTCTAGCTCGAACATTTTCAGAACAGTGTCAGATGAGATGCATTCAGATATCTTCTCATGTTCTTTCAGTGTAATTAAATTGCAAACAACAGATTTATTCTCGAGGTTACACTTCACCTGAAGAGGGCCGTTGATTGTCCACCCTAGCTTGTATCTCACTGCAAAAGGTCCACTGCCGGATGACGGAGTGACTTCAAGAGGTCGAAGAGCATCAGTGCAGTTACTGCCGATGAGAAGGCCAATTTGCAAGTCTGGTTGATAAGGCGGCATCATTTCTGCAACATCCTTGAGGCCTGGTAACCGCATCAAAGATTCAGGTTTTGGAATATGGTCACTACCGACTGGCATAACATCTTTACAAAATGTACGTGGCAATTCAACAAAATGAGTGTCAGAGAGATCAGATACAACAAGATCCTGTACAACCGTTGTGTTAATAAGGTCATTTCCATTCATCGTTTGCAACCTCAGCGATGCTGGTGTTGATTTCGCTTGCAGTTCATCTTTGAGGCTTTCTGTGATAAAGCATCCTGTGCTACCGTTATCCAACATGGCATACACTTGCACAATCCTATTACCTCCCTTCTGTCGAACGTTAACAGGAAGAATAGGTTGTAATACAGTCTCTACAGTCTTGGATCGTTGATTATCACAGAAAGTTGCTCCAGTGATGACCTGCTTGGCATCAGTCTCGTCAGTTGATGAGTTCTCTTTAGAAACAAAGTCTCGTTGTTCCTGCTTGAACTGAAAATTGGCATCATGTAAAGCAGTAGGATGACGTTGGCTACATTGCTTTCATATTCTCTTTTTCATACAACCTTTAGAAGTGTGGTAAAGCCCATAACAACTGTAACATCTGCTGTTATCCCTCAAATATGCTCGTCTTTCTGACAATGACTTTTGTAGAAACATCTTGCAGTTGTCAATATCGTGAGACTGTTTACAGAAAAAGCATAAAATGCTCTTACTTTTACTTTGAGGATAACTTCCAACATGAGTAGCAAAACTTGCAAATTGAGACTTGAATGGTGGCTTATTCTTATCCGAGGACCTATCATTACGAATTGTGTCATGCTTGCATAACATCGCCTGCTTACCATAGATGGGTTCATTTGCAGATTTTGCAGCAAAATCAATGAATTCAACAAGATGTTTGAACTTCACTTCCTCTCGGCAATCCATCCTCACCCTGGTAACGTGGTCCCTCCACCTTGTCTGGAGATATGCTGGGAGCTTAAGAACAACACACTGCATGTTAGGTGCATGATTAAGGACATCCATGTGAGCAATACCATTCATTACATGAAGACACTTTGTCAGATGAATAGAGAATTGCCTGAGTCCTACATTGTCCTCATTCTTAATGTTAGGTCAATTACGAATCTTATTCAGGTAAGCTGTAGAAACTTTATAGGGATCACCATACTCATTGCGAAGCAAATTTCTTGCTGTAGCATATCCTTCCACTTGATTGATGTGAAGACAAGCAGAAATAAGATCTTTGGGCTCACCTTGAAGTTGTTGTATGCAAAAGTAAAGCCTATCTGCATCACATGATGTGTGTGCGCATCAAATGTCATTTGGAAGGCAGAAAACTCTGTTGGATCTCCGGCAAATTTGGGCACTTCCGGCTTGGGAAGAAGCATAGCTTTGGGACATCTGTCTCTGTCTCTAAAACAGCATGATTCAACAATGAGGATGGGTTATCAAGAATTTTTGTACCTTGGATCTGATTGTCATGACCAAAAGAGCTCTGATTGGCTGGGTGAAAGTCTGTTGCAGTAGGATCGAGCTTCTATAGACTGGCTTGGGGCTGTTGATAAACGTGAGATTGAAGGTTTATATTTGGAGTTGAATTATAAATGGTAGGGTCATAAACCTTCTTGTCCATGTTTGAATCTGTCACGTTAGGACCAGAATTTATACTATGATTGCCAGATGAAATTGGAAGCAGTGAAGAATGTTCTATCTTACCAGAGATAAGCTTGCCATCTTTTGAAGCAGTCATTGAACCATCTTGACGTTCGTCTTCATCTGCCCTTGCATACACCTTCTCCTTTGCTGTTGTTTTGGCAATCTGAATGTCGAGCTCCATTTCTTTCAGCTTCATCTCAGCTTCAGCACGGGTGTAGAACATGGACTTCTCTGCTAGGAGCTCTGCAAGTTTAGCTTTTTCATGAGCGCGTGAAAAATTAACTAAGCTTGATTTTCCAGAGTATTTTGGATTTAAAGATCTTTTGCTTTTCACTGAACCCCTCTGTGATACTGATTCATGTAACTCATTAGCTAATTCCCTTTCTGCACATTGCACCCAACTTACTAACAAGTCTCTAAAGGACAGGAATGATGCTTCGTTCTTGTTTAAACCCTCTCTCATCAAGGCTCCTTCCTCCTCGTCTAGCTGGCTGCAATACAAATCCACACATGATCTATAATACATAAACAATTCATTGAAGTTGTCAAGACCAGATTTCACTAAATGCAAGTTATCAATGCTATTTCTCAAATACTTTTAGTACATGCTGTTAAAGCAGCAACAGTCTTATTTCTCAAAAGTCTCAACTGTTCAAGTCTGCCCTTCTCTGTGAGAGTTCTGTTCTGACGCAACTGCATCCCAATCTGAGCAGAATTCCCATTATCACTGACATCTCTACCATTGTTAATACTAACATCAGTAACCACATGTTGTGTGTCCTGATTACAGAGTTGACCTTCATCGTTTAAATGTCCTTGGACGCCATGCTCACCCTTGAACCATGAGCACAGTACTTCAGACGTTTCACATACGTGAATCATAAACTTAAGCCGAATAACAACCACTACTGTCGAACGTTGAAAGCTGTAGAGGCTCCACTAGCATGATTAGTGCTGCACTTGCCTGTCTGTAAATTTCCTTTAACAAATGTAGATGCAAGAACACAACTCCATACTCACATCGACAGGGATTTTAATTCTCAAATATTATTCTAAGTTACACGTTTGAAAGTCTGACGTTAAGGCGTTGGTGTGACGTTTAACTGTCCATCGATGAGGTTAAAGGAACTAAAAGAAACAAAATAATTCTTTTAGTTACTAATCCAACAATTAAACACTTTTAGCATAAATATTCCAAATTGACAATAAAGCACCTTACAATTATCAAATAAAGTACCTTACAATTATCAAATAAAGTACCTCAAAATTAAAAGTTAATCTATTACAAATTTGTCAGTTCATTTCGGTTTCAAACTTTAAACAGCAACCTTTTATCTAAATATCACAATAATATTGTAAATCATACTCATAAATAACAACCCTAATAACATTTCATTTAAATATCATACAATAGTAATGATACAAGTCAAAAGGGTACTCACATTTGTGTTTGAATATGGATCTTTACACAAAGGCAAGGCTCCTGTGGACAGCACACTACACAATGAAATGCAGTAAATGCATGAAATTCTGGTGCAATGATGTCATGTGACCAGCTGATCTGAAAGTGAGGCTTAGAAGATTAAAATTTGCAAAAATTTTTGAAAGCCTCTAGCTGGATTTGAACCCTGGAACCTAGGGTTTACAATCCAGTGTGCTATCCACTAGGCCACAGTACCTGACTGAATAAATGAAATATTTTATCTGGTATACTTTGCTTTTACAAAAAACTGATTTGTACTTTGGCATTAACACATCCAGCCCGTTAAACACACCTAGGGTGTTTAAGACAACACATATAATGCAAAATACCTACTACTGGTCTTGGCAACACTTACATAAGCTAAGCTTATTCTACAGCAGGTACAAGCAATACAAGTTTGTGGATTGGTCTGCGAAGATCTGAGCCTTTTGTTTTGAGGATTACACTTCTGACAATGCCATAATGATCTGGTTCAGTGTCCACAACACGAGCCATAATCCAAGCATTTCTAGGGAGGTTATCATCCTTTATCAGAACAATATCGTTAACCTTAAAGTTCCTTTTGGGAGCCTGCCATTTCTGACGTTTCTGAAGTGTTAGGAGGTACTCCTTTCGCCATCGACTCCAGAAAAGTTCTGCCAAGTACTGCACACGTCTCCATCGACAGCGTGCATAGACGTCAGATGCTTGAAAAACTCCAGGTGGTGGAATATAAGCACTGGATCTTACCATTAGCAAGTGATTTGGTGTCAAGGGTTCTAAGTCTGTCGGGTCACTAGACATTGCTGTAAGAGGCCTAGAATTCAAGATAGACTCGACCTCGCACAAGAGAGTTCTATAAAGTTCATCATCAAGGCGTTGACTGAATTCTTGGAGTAATGGGTTAAGAACGCTACGCACAGACCTTATGAGACGTTCCCATACACCTCCCATATTGCTTGCTGAAGGCGGGTTGAACTTCCAGACAATGTTGATCTTCAACAGATAACCATGCACGCGAGACTGGTCAATCTCCTCAACTGCTTGGCGAAGTTCCTTGGCTCCACTGGTGAAGTTAGTGCCGTTGTCCCAAGAGATCTCTTGGACTGCTGCCCTTCGGGCTATAAAACGTCTAAGGGAGTTAATGAGAGAATTAGTGTTCAAAGAATTTGCAGTCTCGAGATGAACAGCTCTGCTTACCATGCAAGTGAACAGGACTCCGTAACGTTTAACTTCCTTCCGTCCTTCTTTTACGATGTGCGGGCCAAAGAAGTCTAACCCAGTGCAAGTAAAAGGTGGAGATGGCTGAACTCTATTAGCTGGGAGATTGGACATCATCTGCTGACTGGTTGGTCTCTTAAATCTCCTGCAAAGTACACATTTATTCAAAATACTTCTGACAGCAGAATTAGCGTTTTTTATCCAAAAATCCTCTCTCAATGCAGACAAGACATGATTTCTGCCTACGTGACCTAGCCTTTCATGTACATCCCGCACAATCAGAGTGGATATATGAGACTTACGTGGCAAAAGAACTGGATACTTCCTTTTGTCGTTGACATTGGCATTACTCAAACGACCTCCTACTCTAAGCAACCCGTCAAAGATCCATGGCCAGAGATTCCGAATTATACTCTTTTTTGGCAGTACAGGTGAAGTGTTCTCCTTTTCGCAGGTTTTGGAAAGTATTTCAATTTCCGAACAATATTCTGTTTCCTGTACAAAGTGAAGGATACTCTTCTCAGAGTCTTTAAGCTCTCGGAGTGTCAGAATACCATGAGGTGAGGGGGTGTTACCCTTTTGACACCTGTATTTCAGAAAATTGAAGAATCTGCGGTAAATCGCCACTGCTCTTTTCAACTTGTACCAAGATGAATAATGACTTAGAAGTTTACTCACAACATCTCCAGGGGACTCTCTTGTCTCGTTCAACGTTGATATTGCTGAAGATTCAATTGCTTCCTGAGGCTCGAACGTTGCTTCATAATCAGCCACTCTCAAGAACTGTGGTCCGATGAAACATTCATCACATTTCAGGAACTGTGAGCAGCTGGAACCTCTTGATGCTATATCAGCCGGGTTACTCTTAGAGTCGACATACTTCCATTGATCTGGTGTACTGAAGTCCCTGATAAGTTTAACTCTGTTGGCGACAAACACAGGAAATCTGTTCTTTTCACTACGGATGTATAGCAGGACTGTTGTCGAATCAGTGTAGTACGTAATTGTGTCAATACTCATGTCCAACTCTCTCAGCAGATATTGTCCTAGTTTTACAGACACGGTAGCAGCAGTAAGCTCTAATCTAGGAATGGTCAATGGTTTTAAAGAAGCAAGTCTAGCCTTACCTAAAAGAAGTGTTGTGTGAATGTCTCCATTAACATCAAAGAGCCTAATGTATGCAGAACAACCATATCCCGTGGAACTTGCATCTGAAAACACATGTAATTGCCAACAGGATACGTCACCAAAATCAGGAGGTTTGATACATCTTCTCACAGTAAGACCTTTGAGCATTTCAACGTCTCCGAGCCATCTTGTCCATCTGTTGACGAACTCCTGGCTGATGATGTCAGCCCAGCCTAGATCCTTTTCTTTGCACAAGTCCTGAAGGATTCTTTTTGCAGGCAGCAGAACTGGGGAGACAAGACCTAAAGGATCGTATAGGGAGGATACCATGGACAGAATACCTCGTCTTGTGAATGACTTTTCTGGCAGGTCGACAACATACTTGAAGCTATCTAAGTTGATGTCCCACTGCATCCCGAGTGCTCTCTCCATGGGTATATCATCTCGGCTGAGGTCAACTGCTTGAATCTCCTTCGATCGATGTTCCTGAGGAATGGAAGACAAAACTGCTTTACTGTTACATGTGAATTTAGTTAGATTGAAACCACCGTCTTCGCATGCATGTCTCAGGTTTTTAAGCAAGGCAACAGCACACTTGTCTGAATCCACAGACTTCAAACAGCCATCGACATAAAAGTTACGTTCAATCGTTTGTGCGACCTGCTCATCATAGATCAACCTGGACTTAGCTGCTGTGCTTCTCAGGGCATAGTTGGCAACAGTTGGAGAGGATACTGTACCAAAACTATGTGCAGTCATTCGATACTCTTTCAGTTCACCATCAACATTTCCATCAGGCCACCACAGAAACCGTAGATAATCCTGGTGCTCCCTTGGGACCTTCACCTGATGAAACATGGCTTCCACATCGCCAATAAAGGCAACTTGGTCTGCTCTGAAACGAGTTAAAACACCAACAAGAGAATTGGCAAGGTCTGGGCCTTGCAAAAGAACATCTTTGATTGACAAACCTCCATACTTGGCGCTACAGTCAAAGACTACTCTGATCTTGTTAGGCTTCTTAGGGTGATATACACCATGGTGTGGCAAATACCAGACGTGTCCAGATTGGCATTTCAGCTCATCTGTTGGGACTCCAATGGCGTATCCCTTTGCAAATAATGTATTCATAAATGCAACATAATCCCTTTTATACTGTTCATTGCTCATCATCTTTTTCCTCTGCCAAAGTACCCTTTTCACCGCTTGATCCCTGTTTGATGGCATATTCACATCATTACGGAAAGGAAGAGGAATTTCATAATGTCCATCAACAAATTTAAGTTTAACTTCGGTATCCCTAAGAAAACGTTCATCTTCAATTGAATAGCCTCTTTCACCTGGCACCTTCCCGATGTCAGCCTCGTTAAAGTCTAGCTCGAACATTTTCAGAACAGTGTCAGATGAGATGCATTCAGATATCTTCTCATGTTCTTTCAGTGTAATTAAATTGCAAACAACAGATTTATTCTCGAGGTTACACTTCACCTGAAGAGGGCCGTTGATTGTCCACCCTAGCTTGTATCTCACTGCAAAAGGTCCACTGCCGGATGACGGAGTGACTTCAAGAGGTCGAAGAGCATCAGTGCAGTTACTGCCGATGAGAAGGCCAATTTGCAAGTCTGGTTGATAAGGCGGCATCATTTCTGCAACATCCTTGAGGCCTGGTAACCGCATCAAAGATTCAGGTTTTGGAATATGGTCACTACCGACTGGCATAACATCTTTACAAAATGTACGTGGCAATTCAACAAAATGAGTGTCAGAGAGATCAGATACAACAAGATCCTGTACAACCGTTGTGTTAATAAGGTCATTTCCATTCATCGTTTGCAACCTCAGCGATGCTGGTGTTGATTTCGCTTGCAGTTCATCTTTGAGGATTTCTGTGATAAAGCATCCTGTGCTACCGTTATCCAACATGGCATACACTTGCACAATCCTATTACCTCCCTTCTGTCGAACGTTAACAGGAAGAATAGGTTGTAATACAGTCTCTACAGTCTTGGATCGTTGATTATCACAGAAAGTTGCTCCAGTGATGACCTGCTTGGCATCAGTCTCGTCAGTTGATGAGTTCTCTTTAGAAACAAAGTCTCGTTGTTCCTGCTTGAACTGAAAATTGGCATCATGTAAAGCAGTAGGATGACGTTGGCTAAATTGCTTTCATATTCTCTTTTTCATACAACCTTTAGAAGTGTGGTAAAGCCCATAACAACTGTAACATCTGCTGTTATCCCTCAAATATGCTCGTCTTTCTGACAATCTTGCAGTTGTCAATATCGTGAGACTGTTTACAGAAAAAGCATAAAATGCTCTTACTTTTACTTTGAGGATAACTTCCAACATGAGTAGCAAAACTTGCAAATTGAGACTTGAATGGTGGCTTATTCTTATCCGAGGACCTATCATTACGAATTGTGTCATGCTTGCATAACATCGCCTGCTTACCATAGATGGGTTCATTTGCAGATTTTGCAGCAAAATCAATGAATTCAACAAGATGTTTGAACTTCACTTCCTCTCGGCAATCCATCCTCACCCTGGTAACGTGGTCCCTCCACCTTGTCTGGAGATATGCCGGGAGCTTGAGAACAACACACTGCATGTTAGGTGCATGATTAAGGACATCCATGTGAGCAATACCATTCATGAAGACACTTTGTCAGATGAATAGAGAATTGCCTGAGTCCTACATTGTCCTCATTCTTAATGTTAGGTCAATTACGAATCTTATTCAGGTAAGCTGTAGAAACTTTATAGGGATCACCATACTCATTGCGAAGCAAATTTCTTGCTGTAGCATATCCTTCCACTGGATTGATGTGAAGACAAGCAGAAATAAGATCTTTGGGCTCACTTTGAAGTTGTTGTATGAGAAAGTAAAGCCTATCTGCATCACATGATGTGTGTGGGACAATCCGCGCATCAAATGTCATTTGGAAGGCAGAAAACTCTGTTGGATCTCCGGCAAATTTGGGCACTTCCGGCTTGGGAAGAAGCATAGCTTTGGGACATCTGTCTCTGTCTCTAAAACAGCATGATTCAACAATGAGGATGGGTTATCAAGAATTTTTGTACCTTGGATCTGATTGTCATGACCAAAAGAGCTCTGATTGGCTGGGTGAAAGTCTGTTGCAGTAGGATCGAGCTTCTGTAGACTGGCTTGGGGCTGTTGATAAACGTGAGATTGAAGGTTTATATTTGGAGTTGAATTATAAATGGTAGGGTCATAAACCTTCTTGTCCATGTTTGAATCTGTCACGTTAGGACCAGAATTTATACTATGATTGCCAGATGAAATTGGAAGCAGTGAAGAATGTTCTATCTTACCAGAGATAAGCTTGCCATCTTTTGAAGCAGTCATTGAACCATCTTGACGTTCGTCTTCATCTGCCCTTGCATACACCTTCTCCTTTGCTGTTGTTTTGGCAATCTGAATGTCGAGCTCCACTTCTTTCAGCTTCATCTCAGCTTCAGCACGGGTGTAGAACATGGACTTCTCTGCTAGGAGCTCTGCAAGTTTAGCTTTTTCATGAGTGCGTGAAAAATTAACTAAGCTTGATTTTCCAGAGTATTTTGAATTTAAAGATCTTTTGCTTTTCACTGAACCCCTCTGTGATACTGATTCATGTAACTCATTAGCTAATTCCCTTTCTGCACATTGCACCCAACTTACTAACAAGTCTCTAAAGGACAGGAATGATGCTTCGTTCTTGTTTAAACCCTCTCTCATCAAGGCTCCTTCCTCCTCGTCTAGCTGGCTGCAATACAAATCCACACATGATCTATAATACATAAACAATTCATTGAAGTTGTCAAGACCAGATTTCACTAAATGCAAGTTATCAATGCTATTTCTCAAATACTTTTAGTACATGCTGTTAAAGCAGCAACAGTCTTATTTCTCAAAAGTCTCAACTGTTCAAGTCTGCCCTTCTCTGTGAGAGTTCTGTTCTGACGCAACTGCATCCCACTTTGAGCAGAATTCCCATTATCACTGACATCTCTACCATTGTTAATACTAACATCAGTAACCACATGTTGTGTGTCCTGATTACAGAGTTGACCTTCATCGTTGACAATGTCCTTGGACGCCATGCTCACCCTTGAACCATGAGCACAGTACTTCAGACGTTTCACATACGTGAATCATAAACTTAAGCCGAATAACAACCACTACTGTCGAATGTTGAAAGCTGTAGAGGCTCCACTAGCATGATTAGTGCTGCACTTGCCTGTCTGTAAATTTCCTTTAACAAATGTAGATGCAAGAACACAACTCCATACTCACATCGACAGGGATTTTAATTCTCAAATATTATTCTAAGTTACACGTTTGAAAGTCTGACGTTAAGGCGTTGGTGTGACGTTTAACTGTCCATCGATGAGGTTAAAGGAACTAAAAGAAACAAAATAATTCTTTTAGTTACTAATCCAACAATTAAACACTTTTAGCATAAATATTCCAAATTGACAATAAAGCACCTTACAATTATCAAATAAAGTACCTTACAATTATCAAATAAAGTACCTTACAATTATCAAATAAAGTACCTCAAAATTAAAAGTTAATCTATTACAAATTTGTCAGTTCATTTCGGTTTCAAACTTTAAACAGCAACCTTTTATCTAAATATCACAATTATATTGTAAATCATACTCATAAATAACAACCCTAATAACATTTCATTTAAATATCATACAATAGTAATGATACAAGTCAAAAGGGTACTCACATTTGTGTTTGAATATGGATCTTTACACACAGGCAAGTGCTCCTGTGGACAGCACACTACACAATGAAATGCAGTAAATGCATGAAATTCTGGTGGAATGATGTCATGTGACCAGCTGATCTGAAAGTGAGGCTTAGAAGATTAAATTAAAATTTGCAAAAGTTTTTGAAAGCCTCTAGCTGGATCTGAACCCTGGAACCTAGCGTTTACAATCCAGTGTGCTATCCACTAGGCCACAGTACCTGACTGAACAAATGAAATATTTTATCTGGTATACTTTGCTTTAAAAAAAAACTGACTTATACTTTGGCATTAACAGTGCACAAAACGGATAAATTATAGACAGTTGAAAGCGGCTGAACTATTATTATGTTTAGTTGTTGAATTTACCTAAGCTCTGAACTGAGAACAAATAATGAATTATGTTTTATGAAAGCGATGTTGTAAATAAACCAATTTAATAACACAGCATTAGCATTGCTATTAGATTGAGCAAAGCGGCTGCCGTTTCCGCTTTTTTGGTTATAAGGAAAATCTTAATATTTCCGATATCGTAGTTCATGCGGATTTATTGTAACGTAACATTAAATACTTCCGGTCTATAAAAATCCACTTTACTACCTGAATACGTAAATATTCGTTAAAAAACTTACGAGGTAGATTGCTTGAGTGAGGATCTTGAATAATATCGAGAGATATGCAATGTCTGTGCATTCGTTGTGTTAAAGAAATATTGGTGTGCACTAGTGCGTTTAAAATAACCTGTACGATTATTTCAGATGATAAAGTGGTATGCTCGAATGCTGTTGACAGCTGGTCTGTCTATTCTACACTATATGGGTGAGTCGTGTTGCTTCTACCAGGAAAACTGAAGGTAATGTTCTCCAAGACCTGCATTTGTAAGCACATCTTGATGCTCGAAGGATTTTGGCGTTCCCATTCCCACTGATGGATAAAATTTCCCTCACTTATCACATGGGTCAGTAATGGGCACTTGATACCATGTTATGACCATATATATCCCCATTTTATTCATGGTACCAGAAATGTTACCTCGAATAAAGTTGAAAAGATTAGAAATAGGGACTATTTTAATGTTTGAGTCACCTAAAAATTACCGATTTATGAGTGCTGTTGTATCATTGGAAAATACTTCTTGTCGTAAAATAGAATGCGGAACGAATAA
This sequence comes from Phorcus lineatus, assembly GCA_921293015.1. Taxonomy (NCBI): domain Eukaryota; kingdom Metazoa; phylum Mollusca; class Gastropoda; order Trochida; family Trochidae; genus Phorcus; species Phorcus lineatus. The sequence continues at coordinate 28,244,241 of OV121098.1, read as the reverse complement.
GTAAAGTAACAATTACATCGTGTATTATCGTATTGAATGATCGAAAATCAACCCATTATCGCGGCGAGGGCGCACAAATTTTAAAAACATGTTATAAAAACTTATCTCAGGCAGATACGAGTATACAATTTGGTTGATAGTTTTATGAAACCTTTAAATGGGACGTGTAATTTCAGAATAAGCCTGTTGCTAAATTGTCGATAAAAACAAATAGATATCATTTATTTTGAAATCAGGGATGAATATGTAAGTTGATTGGAATTACACACACAAAAAATCAGCAAATGTAGTGTTTCAGTTTATGAAATTTATATCGTATCATATTTTTCACAAAATTCGACATTTCCTTGTTTGCTGTCTTTTGAAGTTTTAATAGAAATGTAGTCAAATGAAATGAATTGAAAATACCCGATAACAGTTAAGTTTTGAATTTTCTCTCCACAGCAAACGGAAAGGCCGACACAATACTGAGGGTGTGTGAAGGGAGTGTGGCAAATTTCACTAATGATTACGAAACGACAGGTCATGAGAGACTCATATACTCCTTCAGAAACAAGAGCGGACATGATACACGAATATACGATATGGAGAAATCTGGAAAGGTTCACATCTTATAAGATATGATATACTCTTTTGTCAAGTATGCTATATCTACATCATTAGTTGAAAGTGATGTGTTCATTGGGACTGTTGCCTTTTAACTTAAAATTACACAGAGTATGTTTCATGATTTTTCATGTGGCTTTAGTAAAAGCCAAAATAACTTATGACCTAAGTTAAGTTAAAATCGCCTGCAAAAACTTACCTTTTTTCTCTGAAATGTCCATATTATTTTCTCTTGTTGTCAATGATAATCGGAAAAAGGCCCTTTAATGTTAAAAAGTCGAAATTCTGTGTCAAATTAACATGTGCATAAGTTAAATGACATACTTTACACTGTCAACCTATGTTTGTCTTTGTGTCTGCTGTAAATAAGTTTCCAAAGTTACGTTTTAGTCAGTGGCGCACGCCACTGTCCGGTTTTCGATCACTGATAACGACTTTTAAAAACCCATTTATTGTCACTGTACTGAACTTATAAGCATTAGAATAAGAATTTTCTGAAACAACCAAAGTTTCTCTATGAAATAACACCACTAATGAAGCTTGACATATTTGACTCCAACAACATACTCTGTTTCCCTTTGATGTGTAAACACAACTGATGGGTATTTTCACTAAATCAGAAGTAGTGAAGCAAGCTCTGGTAATTATAAAAGTTATGATATATCTGTTTTGTCAAGTTAGCTATATCCACATCATTTGTTGTAAGTAATGTGCTCATTAGGACTGTTGCCTTTAAAGTTAATGTAAAAACAAATTCACAATGTACTTTTATTTTCACTAAATCCAAAATAATAAAGTAAGCACTGGTAATATTTGCTTTGTTTCAGAAACCAATCATTTCTGCCGATTACAAAGATCGGTTCAGGAGACCATCTCTCTCAGCGGTAGGGTTCACCCTCAGTAACGTAAGCAGTTCAGACGAGGGCAACTTTGCGTGTTTGATTTTCTACTCCAACGGTTCCGAACAAAAATTTGCATGGACCCTGCGGGTAGAAGGTACATAAGTAGATTACTACTATAATCGCATGCGGTTTTTTTAAGGAGAGGTGAATTTTGGAATTAACGTCGTTGGCCTTGTTCCAACACCAGAAAGATGGTATATATATATATATATATATATATATATATATATATATATATATATATATATATATTTCGAAGTTTCATATTTGATTATTTGAAAAAAGTTCGGGCGAGTCATTTTTTCATTTTAATTGAGGAGGCATAGCTCCGTCGTAAACCTGTCACACAAAAAATTAGTACATAAACTCTTGTTTATTTCAGATTCAAGAAATCTTACCAAACCAAAAATACCTTCCTTCGAAGACGAGTCGCAATGTGAAACATATAACTGTACACATAATGAGACTGTTGAAGTTGACGTGTATTGGGTAAGTATCATTTTTAAGTTTTTCACCAATAATTTTCAGATTAATTTTGTTATTCTTATCTACTTTCATGACTAAGTAATATAAATGGGACAATTGCAAGACCTGTTATTTATCACCTAGGAGGCAGAAATTGTCCTAACGTAAAATGATACCTACAAATAAGATACTCTTATTCTGTTTAGCCGACAAATTAAAACATTTAGTTGTTCTAGTATAATAACCCTGGGAAGATGAGAAATATCGTTGTATGTTACCAATGTCTGCTGTAAAATGTGAACAAAGGTTTTATGTTTTGACTGCAAATCAGGGCTTATATGGTTGTCTCAAGTAATCCAATCTTTTCATTTTCTTGACACATTAAAGCCATGAATGGAAATTCTAATACAAAGAGACGATTGAACTGTATGTTGTTAGAATTCAGGTCACATTTAACATGATTCAACCTGTCAAGCCTTCAGACATATGCAAGATTGTAACCAGAGTCAAGGGAGGTAATTACTGTACAGTGCATTCACAAAATATCAGGATGTGGTGTCTAGGGTGTGTTGCGCTGCGTTTTATATTAGAATCTAAAAAGTAATTGTCTTCAAGTCACGTATCAACGTCAATACTTATTCTTTTTACATCGATTTTCCCTTCAATTGATTAACCTGAACACCTTAGCTGTGTATAAGTAATACAGTACCGTTTGTTAGGGGGACCGATCATTTTTTTCAACTCGGGGTTATTGAATGCATTCTAACTTTCATATGGTATATACGTTTAAAAGGTAACGCTATATTCAGAAATATGCACAAGTTAAACAATTTGATCTAGTTTTAGGTTTCATAATTTTTTGTCAATGAGGTAGGTTAGTATAATCATTAGAATATTAATAATTTGACTTGCCGTTTAAACGAAATTAGTCTATTTGGTTGAAAAATGCATCAAGGTTGTGTGTGATACCACTGTCTTGTGTAAACTGTCAATCCAACAGATCTGCTTTTCTGCTTTTTGTTCTATAACAATGAACAAGTCAGAGAACTCATGGAATGTTTGTTTTATTATCATCAGTTTTTAAGAATATAAATCACTCTTGTTCAAATTCTCAAAGAAAATAATATTTTGAACCTTTTTCTTTAAACATAGGTTGTGTGATATGTGATAATCTTTCAATCCCTATTTCAAGTCAGAAAAAAAATGGTTTCATAATTTTTCATTTCAAAATAAACTCTCTCAAACCTTCCACGATTTGTTCATGACCCTCCTCAGTGCCTGTATATTTTTTTCTGACCCACCCATGCATATCCCCCGACAACCACCAGTAATAAATGACCGGTCCCTAAACAGATTCTTTCATCATAGGTATGCGGTTTCATTGGATAGGTATTTTCCCATTTTCTTTTACGAGTTTCTGTTTTCAACTTGTGATCATGCAAATCAGCATCAAGTGCATATTACAAAAGCACTTGTCATATTTGAGGTAATATGACATCGTATTTGTACATTTCATGATCCAAAGATGTTATACCAACGTATATGACATTTTATTGCAGAAGTTCGGTGCAGATAAAAGAGTGAATGGAAGTTCTCTGTACATGTGCGATAATAATCGTACAGAGACAATCAAATGCATCATCAAATCCTTCTGTAACGACGCTTATAAGGAAAACAAAACTAAAGGTAAGGTGATAAATATTCTAACGCCCGTTGTACCTTTTGTCTTTAAAAGATAAGATTATTTTCTCAAGCGTTGGATCCGGGGGCCTGGTGGGTCGTCGAACCCAACCTCCCACCGCAACCTTCACCCTATTTTGGAAAATTCCAAAAAGGGTAGTAAAATGGATGACAGCATGGGTGGCAGAGTGCAGGGTGAACCGCCCTTTAAATAGGTGAACGATTGGCGGATATCTGGATCCGCCATTGATTTGTTAATCAACAATCTTAATGTTTCATGTTTTACATGCTTCTAAGTGTATCTAGATCATCATTGTAGATGTAGATAGTTACTGAGGGCAATCTCTTGCGCTTTTAAAGAAATAACCTCTTTCCAAATTGTGCAGATAAGTGTATAAATAAAACCATCGATTATGTCAAGTAAAATGCATTCGGAGTGGATTCTAGGAAAAATCATTAATGAAAGCAGACTTCAGATTGACAGACATTACATCGAACATATCAGCCCTCAGGAACTTGGGTGACAACTCAGCAATATGGAATTTTGCATGATAAAATATTACTTGTGACACCCATGAGACTCCACCAAACCGAAAATCATTTATCCGCCCCTGCCTTGTTTTTTCAAAGGAACAAAACCTAACACCCCTTCTGACCGGGACATCCAATGAGCATAGATGTTTCCGAAATGATCCACTTTTCATCCAATAGATTCAGGCCATCACGATGGTTTGAGCGTCCGCAAATCAACAAAAAATACTCACAGGCGTGAAGTTTATGCTGGGGTTTACACCCAGGGTAAGAAGAGTGGAGCGTCAGCTATACGTCTTACCCAGAGACAGGATGAATCGGCACAATATGATGTAACATTTAATTAATTTTGAAAAATTGCAGTTATTCTGGTGATCAAGATGTTTCTATGAGATTTATAGTTTATTCAAATATATTCAATACAAAGTTGCAATAGCTCCGCATAAAGTACGATACTGTTGCACTCGCATGTATTCAAATTTGGTGACAGTTTACATTTGGAAATATCGCAGACACCAGTTGACAATGGTGACCTTTACCTTCAAAGGACCAAGGTCACAGGGCCATGTTACCTAGTTTAGAAACGTGGCGTTTATTTGAACATTTTACATCAGATATTTTAAATGCTTAACAATAGGGCATGCGTCCTACTACATTATTTTTGAAAAGTAGAACATGTAACTCATATCTTTCGTTTAAGTTTTTCATGATAGACAAAACGATCAGCACTAAATGGCGAACATTTATTCAACTTACCCCTGAGTCATTTTATCCACTCCTACATAAAAAGCAAATCGTTAGGAGATGTAGTTAAAGGATTGTCAAGATCAGGTAAATCAGGTAAGTCTCTCTACCGACATTTGCTGTAATTTGACTAGTAATGAAAATTAGCGACGCGTGAGACCTTGGAGGTGAAAAACTATTTGTTATATCTGCCCTAAATACTTTCAGCTCCGTCCGTGTTTCCATCGTTTCGTTATTCCGTGATTTCGAAATGCGTTTGTGTCCTGGACATAGCTAAAAATATCTTCAATATCTTTTATGAAACTTGGTATGCGGTTATGTCAATCCAGATATATCAAGCTCTCACACTGTAATAAGGCAAATCTTATTGCATGATAGTGACTTTATTTGCAGAAAAAGAGTATTGTTGCTAATGGGTGCTACTTTTGTGATTCTACTTTGGTTATTCTGTTTTTGAAAGTTGTTATAATTTCCAATATTAACTGAGTGCATGTTGATAGTAGGACCTCTTTTTTCGCTTCCGGGTTATATATTGTTTTACGACAAATGGTTTGTAGTTAGACCTAGTGTTGTAGTGTTGACGTTTGGTACTTTCTGGTTTTTCTGATTTGATTGTTTTCTGGTTTCCATGGATAAAATATGAGCTTCGTGCAGACGGCCTTTATTTCAAAATCTATGCAGTATTATCTATAATTCTTTGTATGTGATTAGACATAGTTGAACCTTGTGTTACTTTACATCTAGTAATTGTAGATTGAAATAGTTAGCCATTATGTCAGGTTTATTTATTCTTATAGATTTTCCTCTTTGATATCTATGGTTTATGTTGTTACGTTGGATTCAAAAATTGGGCGGAGACATATCAATACATATTTCTAGCTTTTTGTTTTATTCCATTATCTTAATTTGAAAATGAGACTCCGAAATAGAGAAAAAAAGTAAGTTTGATTAAACATATATGAAGTTGAACGACAATACATATCGACTTTTTCTATATAAATATGGCAAGATGGACATTTTTTTAATAATAATCTTGATTGAACTACATTTTTTTAATAAAAAAGCAGCCTAGTAGCATACGATGTTCAAGTATTTTGGATTTGTGGCTAACCTTTTACAGGAGCTAAAACTGTTGTTTTATTTCATCGATACTTTTCGGAAAAAAGGCTGTCCCATTCCGATCCATTCCTAAATTACCGCAAAACCTCTTAATAGACAGCTGGCACAGTTTTCTCGATACAGATGAATTTGTGGAATCTTCATGTTGTAACAGAATTTACTATATGATTTTTCAAACTATTTAATATTTTTTCAATAACAACATGGAAATGATTTAAGATGCATTTTTATTGTTTATGGGATTTCTAACCGCATTACCTAGTGTGTAATTCTTAGTCGTAAGGCCTATTAGTTTTTATTCAGTCTTTGTCCGATGTCGAATGAAAGAATGTATGTACAAATGAGGATATAGGGTGAAGGAGGTATTTCATCAGCTGGTTATTGTGTCGGACCATTGTAGGTTGGGGTTGTTGTCCATGGAATCTTGGCTTACACAGTGACATCGAAAGAGTGATTTTTTTCTGAAACATATTCCCTATGCCGTATATGTCGGCTACACACTCAAACAAGAACAGAATTCACATTCTATGCAGTATTATTTTAATTTTTTTGGTAAGAGTTTAGGCCATGCGATAAAGTGGCGCAATTTGTTACTTCAGTTATTCAAATTAAAACTTTTTCTCTAGTTTCCAAAAACAATTTAAATTTAGTTCATACTTGGAATTCACATTCTATGCAGTATTATTTTATATTGCTTAATAAGGGTTTTTATCTTGCGTTAAAGGGGCGCCATTTGTCACTTCGGTTAACCAAAAAAAAAATTGTCTCTGTTTGCCTCAGAAAGAATTTGAATTTTCAGGCCCGTCTTAAAATCAATGTATTTTCTTTTTCTTTGATTATTCTGAATGTTTTATTTTGCTTTCTTGATTCAATGGAAACAGTTTGAAGTGGCAGATAAGGGTAATGTAATTAGAGCAGGGTACATCACAGTGCATCATATGCACATCGTTCTAGTTGATCAAGTTGAGGAGACACAGTTTATAACAGGACAAACATTACAATATCTTCCAATAATTGCTAAAAGAAACGATCATCTTACTTTTAGTATAATTTGATGATGTAAAATTCCTTTTACAGAAATTGGAAGGGATTTCCCTGGTGGCAAGTGCATTACAGATTCGCAAACTATTGTGTGGAATCTTGCTGCTCTTTTGGGACTTTCATTACTGATTTTACTGGCTTTTATTGTATTCTTTTGTTGTTATTGGAAAAGGCAACATCGAAAAAGAAAAACAATGTAAGTGGGTCTGATTTTTAAAAAAATGGTTGAACCATAATTCTCGATATAAATATGGCACTGAAATATAAGTTAATAATAAAATATAACAATTTATAATAATCTCAGACCACATGTTTTAAAATTTAAAAAAACCCGTAATAGCATGCGGTATTCAAGTTATTTAGATTTTTTACTTACTTTTAAAATTAACTTAAAGTTTGTGCATTTCATTGATTCTTTCCAGAAAAGGGGACGTTCTATTAACTTGAGTGCTGTCTACGTTCAGTTAAAACTTCCGCAAAACTTCGGGCTTGAGACTCAACTGGCACCGTTTTCGCCATACAGAGGAATTTGCAATATATGTTTCTCCAAGTATTTTTTTTATTACTATATAATAGTCTTTCATAACGCGTGTTTTTGACATTAGTTATTGTCAAACAGCATGAAATCGATTCAAGATGCTTGTTGGGGTTTTTCGTTTACATGATTTCAAACAACACGACCTAGTGTTAATTCTTAGTTCTTAATGCCTGAAAGTGTTTTCTCATAGTCCCTCGTCCAAATGAGAATTAGGAAAGTATTTCATCATTATTTTGAAGGACCTTTGTATATTAGGGTTGTGTTGATGGAGGTTTGAATTAGACAGTACCATCGAAGGAGTATTTTTCTCTGAAGCATAGTCCCAATGCTATGCATGACGGTTACAAAATGAAACAAGAAAGAAAAGAAATATAGATATTTCCCTATATGATGCGTTTCCGTGTTATTGCATTCATATTCCAAAAAAATTTTGGTGAACGAATAATAAACAATAATTTGAAAAAGTTTCAAAACTGAAACAGTCTATTCAATTGCCATCAACTTTGTTAACAATTAATAAATTTCAAATTTTTTTTAAATGTGTGTTTTGCTCATTACACGTGAACTGACGGAAGCGGGTATATATGATCATTTGTCATCTTAGATGATAAAATTGAATCACTCATGTAAATTGATTCTTATGGACAAATCATTATTTTGATATAGTTTGTTTTAACCCTCAAACGATCTTGAAGTAAGTCATGTTTTAAATCATATCTGCTGAGTTGTGTAATTCTAGTCATTCGAACTCATATGAGTATATTTATTGCAGGAACGTAAATGCAACCTGTCTTTCATCTTACATGTTTTTTTATATTTCATAAAGTATATTAAATGAAATTTGTTCAATTTGATAAAAGACGACACCCATTAACATGGGTAGCAACCATTCTGTACTGACACTGATTCGATACTAACACTGTAAAAATGTCTGTAAGGCACTCAAAAAATGGAAGTTTGTTTTAAGAATAAAATGCAAAATAAGGATGGAAGCATTGATCTTTGAAAAAATATATTATGTTATTAGTAAATTACCCAAACTCATAGGTAAGCTTCAACAGTTATACGACTTATTAAGAAATTTTTATTTCCTATGATATGTCGATCACTTTCAAGTCGCTCCCGAACGTAATACGTAGTGTCTTAAGATGAAGCTTGTTTTCACACATGCTACAGACTTATGATACAGACAGTTATTTCAATGACAAAATAGTAAGGAATTTGTAGACTTACGTTATTATGTATGCTATCTTTGTCAGGAAATTTTTGTTAAATAAAACTATTTAATAATCTCCTCTCTTTGTTTTGATTGGTTTGTGATAAAAATCTGTTTATGTCAACGACTTACTGTTGTTGAACTTATCAACACTAGCTTTTTCGTTATTTTACAGTTGGAGCAGCTCAGGAATCATTTCATCTAAACTATGATCAGTTTTTCACTTTACTTAAAGAACATAATAATCGAAGTAGACTTTGATATATTTTAGATACGGTTAAATAATCATTTTCTTTGTAGTTTACAACTGTTCTTGCTCGAGGAGAAAAAGGAGTACATCGATGGGTAATAATCTTTAGAAACAAAGTCTTTTTCACTTTTCAACACTGCTCTGTTTTCTGATTAAACATGGTCTACGTTCCGAATGAACATCCTCTTATGTAACTTGGATCCATTGACGTCATTTGTCAATCTTGCGATGATCATTTTTTTTTTTGAGTGACCTTGCTTCACGCCCCCAGGAGCTATTCAGATGGCCTTTATTACCAAACTTGTATATGAGGGGTCCAAATACCGCAAACTTACAAAAGAGGCGGCAGATGGAATGGTTTTAAATAGCAACCTACTCATCACAGCGCTTGACTTCCAAGCGTAGATACCAGACTGGATTGAACAACATGCAAGGACATTTTGTAAATAAGAGTGAAAAGCTATGAGTGGATCCAGGGCATAAGTGGAGATTTATCGGAATATATTACCTTGCTTAACGCGGACACACTTAACCGCAATCTTCCTAATTTATTGCAACGCTAGAAAGACCAATCCTTGTTGGGTTTTTTGCTTTTGCTGCAGGACTTTTCATTAGAAACTAAAGCTTTTGCCCAAATCTGAGTGCTTCACACACATAATCTACATCGGGAATCCAGGAAGATAATTTAATAAGAACGTTCAGTTTCACATAGTATTATATTCAGAATATTTACTATTCATATTTGACTAATAAGGGTCACCATACTTTAATATTCGCTATACAATCATGCATTTTGAATACGGTACATATAATTGTTTTCCTCCCCGTTCAAGATTAACATTGAATATTAATGGATTCTAGATGTCAATATGTTATTGAACTGTATATGGACATGTGGATGTATTTTATTAAATGACATGAATTAAAAGAACATATTACAAAAGTCATGAAGGCGGTGTTGCATTAGCATTCGAATAACACTGCTAACACGTGTTAATTTGCTTACTTCTTTCAGACTAACATGTCCCTGAAACCAGAGATTTATTACTGAACGTCCAGTTCTGTACAATGACTTGGTCTAAGACAAATCGGCTTGCGCTCATTAGCTATACTTTAGAAGGCGTTTTTTTATATTCGTGCTTGATGGTCTGAATGGTGTAAACCGTCCTCATAGTTTACACTTTTTATTACATACGATAACCGGACAATCACGTGTCTTCACTACATTGAATTTACTACATTTAATGAAATCTCTTTGAAGTTGACATTTTACTTAGATAAAACATAAAAATATGAAGCAAAGAGAACTGAATGGCCATACATTAAATTTATATCACCCCTGTGACTTTCTTCTGTAACTGGTAGTTTGAGTAGTTACTTGCAAAATGAACATGCAATGGTGTAGACATTCGGAGCAATAAACCCTGACTGACTGAGGATGATTGTATTAAGTCATCTTCTCAATGTACCGGGAATTCTCGTATTTAAGCCCAGGGCTTAATTTCGAATTTTGATCATGTGAGCGTTGAAACATTTCAACTGAAATTAAGCCCTGGGCTTAAATTCGAAAAGAGTTAAACGACAAAAAACATGGTTCTTTTATACTTTTAAATGGAACGAATTTAATTAAATCAAATTGATAAACAAGAATGGTTGTGATTCCCCGTCACGTATAATTGCGAATGAAACAGTTATGTCGTAGGACGTCGACACATGGACGGGTGCTTTGCGAAATCGGAATATGCCCGACAAGGACGTTTTTACACTCAACAGCCACTGAGCATCGGTCAGAGGCATCTTAATTGTCACACTAAGTGCTTAGAAAGTCACCTGCGATGGGAGACCAGTGTGTTTTGAAAATGTGAAACCCTCTCACGACACTGACAGTGTTATAATCACCGATTCGACGCGATGCCGTCAAAGTAGGTACCTGCGATTTGAAATTTTGAAAGGGAGACCGCTCTAAAATTAACTTCAAATTTAAGCCCATGGGCTTAAATTCGAAATTTAAACTCGTTATTACGCCCATGAGCTTAAAAACGGCAGGGCTTAAATACGAGAATTCCCGGTATTGTTATGCACCTTTCCTACTTAAGAGACGGGTGTTTGTCTATACAAAAGTACCGTGACGCAAAGTCTCAACAGTAACATGTTTAACCTCTTTTAGATACCTGCAATCATTGCACTACCAGTCCTGACGGAGACAAGGGTGAGTCTTTTGATAAAAACAACTGACATGATGTGTGATTTAAAAGAAAAATTGTCATAGTAAATTCATTTGTAAACTGTTTAAAAACTATTTTTCTTCGTCACGGAAGTCATAAAATCGACATCTAGACCCCAAAAATCAGGTAACAGCATTTTGATTTGCGTTCTTTCGACTTTTTGAAGCTTTTTACAATGTTAATGTTTTATAGGTTATTCAACCAGTGTACATGTAACTTTGCAGGTTTGCAAATTTTAGGTTTTCTGTCGTGAAAGCCCATTGGGCTTATTGAACAGTTTGGCATGGCTTCCGGCGTCCGTCCATCCGTTCATAAACATTTTGTTTTGAGATTTATTCTAATGAACCACTGACTCTAAAAGTTGAAATATTGTATGCCTAAACCTTGGTCATCGGAACGATAAATTGTAGATATAGTGATTTGTAGCCTTTATTAAGGGTCACATGGGCCACGTCCGATAATGCAAATTCCCAACTTCTTCTCCAAAAAGAAAAGGTTAAGACGTTAAGACGATGAGGATTTCTAGTTTGGGATTTGGTTATTCTGTAGCACCTACTAAAGGCACTACTAAATAGGCACCTTAAAAATCTAAGAAATAACCTAGAAAGCTGGAATCTTGTGTAGAGACTAACTAGGAAATCAGAATTCTGAATAATTGATATGTTGACGATGTAGCCCACTAATAAGATCCACGTTGATCACACCCTATAAATTTTGTGCATGGAATCCTTACCTTATGAAGATTACAAGATGTCGTGACCTTGTGGTTCTAAATAAAATGTTATAACGATACGCTTTCACTTAAACTTGCATTTCTTTCAGCCACTGGTTCGGAGTTAGGGACCGGAATCGGAATCGGAATCGGAATCGGAATCTGCATCTGCATTGCATGCCTGTTTATCTTTGTATTTGTTCTTTTCCTTTACATAAGAAAACGAAATTGTTAACGGAATGCACGTCAATTCAATCACCCTCGTTATCAAGCCCATTTAGACGGACAAGAATAAGTTGAATTTAGGTTTATTTACGTGATAACGTCTATGAAACAAGACATTGGTCGCTCATGAATAAACTTAAACTAGTTTATAAAATGTTTCATGAAAGGGACATCAAATGTCTGTCCGTCTGTCATTTAAAAGTTCACCAATATATCTTCAATTAATTGATCTTCCACACATGCTATCTTCATCAAGATGAAAATAATTTTTTCACTAGTTTATATTTCAAAAACTCCACGCAAAACTCAACCATGTTACCTTGATGTACACTTTGGATGTGCTACTAATATATTGGAAGTATTTTACATGACCTCCATGAAAGAGACGTTAAGGCAATGTAGCCACCATATGGATATCAATATCCAATGTCAAATTGTAAACAAGCACCATAATCGTGTGTAAGTTTTGATTCATTTCATGGGCGAAAGCATGTGGTCATTGAATGACGACAGTAACATGAAGATAGGCAAAATTGTTCACTATCAAACTTAATGTTCCAATTTCATTCAACTATATTATTAAATTTATCAATAACCATAGATGTGCTAATTTTGCTTATTTGTCATCCCTTCTCATGTCACGTTATTTCACTTAACATAACTTGTAATACTTTGTCTCAAAATTGTCAATCACTTGACGCAGTACCTTAACGTGATGTGGTGGTTTGGGTGCTTCAGTGACCCTGAAAGCTATGCCAGCCGGAGCTTACATACTCCTGGTAGGGGCACCCATGCTGGACAGGTCGATGGAAATAGGCCAGACCAAATTTGAGTCTAAATTGAAACTAAAACTCTCTATTTGATTATATCTATCCACGAGGTGAATAACTGAAATAATGTTGAAGGCACTTTAAAGCACAGGCCCTCGGATCATTAAAAAAAAATAAAAATTTAAATTTTGAAAACACCCCCTGAATAAAATTGTTCCTCTGTTAATAGTATATGGAAATCAATATACTATTAAAAGAGGTACAATTCGATTCAAATCCATATACTATTAACAGAGGAAAAAATTTATTCAGGGGGTGTTCTCAAAAAACATTTTAAATTTGAAAAAAAAATTTTAATGATCCGAGGGCCTGTGCTTTTAACCCAATTATTGACTCACTCACTCACTCACAGACTCTCATGACACTGTCATATATCACATTATGTCGCGTATCTCTGAATGACCATGTCCTGTCATGTTTCAAAATAGTCGTCGACGAAAAATACCCGTCCGAAGGGGAAAGTAATGTATATATGAGTGAGTATATGTTAGACTTTATGTATTGACCTCGTTTCAGCGCTTTAAGTTTTTGTGGTTATTAGTTGCTTTTATTTGAGTTTTGTAAATATGAATAATTATGACTAACTTGTCGTTGTTGTTAATAAGTTTGTTTTCGTAGAGTTGTTTTCCTTTCATATTTCATGTTCCTAATAAGTAAACGTTTATTTCCATGGAAACACAATAAAGAATTTTGTGTCTTCTGTGTGTGTTAGAGTCTTTGAGGGGGTTCATCATCTCCCTGCATCAAAAGAACATCTGGCGGGGGGTGCCGGCTAGCGTCTAATGTTTCTGCTTTACATCAGGCCGGTATGTAATAAATATGTAATAAACCAATAGTGGTGAGTGAGTGAGTTGGGGTTTAACGTGCTTTGAACAATATATCAGTTATTAAACACGTGGATGACAAGCATCCAAAAGAGAGTGGAAAGATAAGGGAGAAAGGGATCGAAAGGTTGAGGGAAAAGACGGAAAGAAAGACATAGTGAGAGATAGACAACAGGTTTTAGAAGGACTCAAATTTAGTCTGGCTTCTACCCGTCGACCTGTCCAGCTTGGGTGTCCCTACCAGGAGCATGAAACTCAAGCTGACATAGCTATTGGGGTCTCTGATACAATAGTGGTGCCTATTGATTGTTCAGTTATTTAAGAAAATAGTTTCGCTTCCATGAAAAATAGTTGAATTTACGCTCTGTATAGGATTAGTGTCGTTTTAAGAGCCAAACTTTCTATTAAAACTGCTTATCATGTCTTTGTTTTTATAAGACATTTTATGAAATAGGGTATGATATATTTGTATCGAATTTAATTCCCTTCACTTCATCTGATGAAGGAATAAGCATAATATGATTTATGCGTACCTAATGAATTCAACTCAGGGAGTTCATTACACATTTTTATTTGATTATTACAAAAATGTGTTTCGAATTACCGCAGAAAGTTTGGATAAGTCATCTTCAATTGGCTCTTGCTTTACTTAAATCCAAGTCTACATCATCCTGTTTCAGGTAAGACGTGTAGCTGACGCTCCACTCTTCTTACCCTGGGTGTAAACCCCAGCATAAACTTCGCGCAGTCATCTATGATTCAGCCAATCAAATACTTTAATCGCGATGGTGTGCGATTAAATTTCAGCCAACCAAAGAGAGCCTCTCAAACTGCAGTTGGCTTTCGCTCTTTCGCCTAATAGTAAACCAAACTGGAATCGAAAGTTTTTTAACCGTTCGACGATGGTGATAATGTCCGTGTCTAAATTTGCGATTGTGTTTAGTTTATTATAACATATCCAGTTTTTAGCGATCGGTTTTAGTTTCCTAAACTTAAGTCAATACCTTATCGTGATGTGGTAGTTAAGTGCTTCAGAGACCCCGAGAGCTATGCCAGTGGGAGCTTACATGCTCCAGGCAGGGGCATCAAAGCTGGATAGGTCGTCGGGTAGAAGCTAGACAAAATTTGAGTCGATCTAAAACCTCTCACTATGCCTTTCTTTCCGTCTTTCCCCTCATCCTGTCGATCTCTTTCTCCCTGATCTGTCCATTCTCTTTTGGATGATTTTAATCCACGTGTTTGATAACTGAAATAGTGTTTAAAACACGTTAATCCCCAAAACACCCTCACTCACTCGCTCGGTTTTATTTTTAAAGGGATGGGCACCGTCATATGAAATTTCCGACTTGCCTTTCAAGCTTAGTCATTGGTTGAAGTTTTTTAGAAAGTTCGTTGGTCATAGGCGACAGCGCGAAGTTTATGATGAGGTTTGCACCCAGGGTAAGAAGAGTGGAGCGTTAGTTACACGTCTTACCCTGAGCCAGGATGGAGTATGTGTTTGAATTAAGGTGTTGACCTCATTACATCTCTTAACCAGTTTGTCGTAATGAGGTGCTTTATCTGTTTTTAGCATATTCATGGTCGTATTCAACTTTTGTTTGAGATTTTTTAAATACGAATAAACACATTTAACTTGTCCTTTTTTTATTGTAAATCTCATGTTTCTAAACAATAAGTATGTATTGAAAAGAAAAAAGGCAACTTATTTCAATCCAAAAGAATGATACCTCTTGTCTCAAGAAAAGAAAATTGGTATTTGCTAATATTATCTGGGATCATGGAGATTCATTTATTTTGCTTATTCTCTTCAAATAAAACCCCTCCCTAAAGCTTTAAGGCGTAGGTCATTGACACTAAATATGTAGAAAACTTCCATGTGTAGTAAAGCCTTTGGAGTTTCTACTTCTCCCTGCATCAAAAGTATATCTTACGGGGGATGTAGGATAATGCCGACTCTGTGGAACTTGTTATCACGCCCAGTAACCAACGTAAAGAAGAAGTGTCTTTTGATATATTCAGAATACTGAGAAAATAGTTTCAATTCAATGGGAAAAGTCGATTTATGCTCCGCTAGAATAGCTTTGTTATGGGAGCAGGACTTTAACAAAACTGCTTATCATATCTTTCTGTATTCAACTCAGTGGTTTCAGGAGACATTTTCATTTTAATATTTCAAAAATGGATGTTTCGAATGACCAGAGAAGCATTTCTTAGATCCGAGTCTGCATCTATGTTACGGATTTTTAAATCAGTTGAAGGAACAGAATTATAAGAAAGTAAGTAATGTTTAGTTGAGCATACAGACTTTGTTAGAAAGAACAGATTTTCTCCATAACAAATTCACGACGTTTCGAAAAATATATGACAATTAATATGAATATGAAATGGGTTCATATATGATATATGATATCAATATCACTATACACGCTATGTATATCACTTCTAAATTCCCTTCAAATATTTTATAAAGTGTATAGCTATACCAAGCTTTCTCTTCTCTTTGAACATCTAGGAACGCATTAAAATATATTTTAATAACTGACGGAAACTAAACTGAAACTTCAATGCTTAAAAATAATCGAGTTTTCATATATTTTGATAATTGACGGAAAATAAACTGAAACTTAAGTGCTTGTAAATGATCGAGTTTTAATATATTTTAATAATTTACCGAGCATAAACTGAAACTTTAGTGCTTGTGTGTTATGAGTTTAGTTAGTTTAATTCACGGTCGGATTATTCAAAGCTGGTTTTTATTTCCTTGAGTCTAACTCTTATCAGGAAACTGAAACAGATGATTCACGACCATGAACTTGTCACATGTTAAATATTTCCTTATGGACGTTCTTTTTATGTTGTCTTTCAAAGCCACCCTGTCGGAAATAAATACTTTTTTTATAAATTCCCGCTGTTTATCAATGGGGATTTGTTTTTGGAAATAATTTACATGGATGGTTTCAGCTAGCTTTTGGCTGGTTTTAGATTCAATATGAGAGAATCAATACAGTTATAGAAATGAATATCTGTGATTAAAAAGTATATCAAAAGTGATAAATCATGAATTCATGATTGTAGAATGACATTGTACATGTAGTCACCAGTGCTGTCTAGTACAATTAGTACAAACACGTTGTTATAAAAACGTGTCATGGAAATATGAGTTGATCTTATCTTATGATGAAAAGATTACTAATGAATATATAACTCAACATTGATTTGATCAATATTCAAATAAATTCAGTCGATATTTACAGAGTAAGTGCTTACTTCATGAACGTCTCTCTAAATATCTATTAAAAAAATTCAAATTATTTTTTTATAACGCTCATATAATAAAATGTGAAGACATGGTTATGCAAATAGATGGTATCAAATAAATAAAAACTGAGTGAACGTTGTTTTATTCTGAGTTATTAGTATAACACAAATATTGTTAATGATATAGATATAGTATATATATAGGGGAGGTAACTTATAATGATCACAGAGGACCAATAATTATTTATCAGGGAAGGACAATGTTAATGAGGTACTTAACAATAACAAAATAAAGCAACAAATAAAAAGGCATTCTCTTTTTCTTGAAGTATGCAAAATATGATGCTTTAACTACACGATTTAACTAGATTTATTATCTAAATGTTTCACATTTAAACATGCACACATCGTCACACAAACATGTTTTATAGCGAGGCCAAATAAAGGTAAGATTTAAAAAATACACAAAGTTGTAAACAGGGCAAATATCAAGAGTTTAATGACGGGACATGCTGAAACATATTGAATAGTCCATTTCTTTAGTGATATATTCAATATCTGAGAAACGTATAGGTATAATGAAATCGCTCAAACACGTCGGAACATGTTAGTGTTTGTGAATCTTGCATATGAAGGTTAGATAACATAGTCATACTTTAACCCGTAATGTGAATATTTGAATGATCTCAAGTTTCTTCTCAAACCCCTGACTTTAGAACAATTACCTTGGCCAATGAGCATTCTTCATCAATATTTTTTTTATCTGTTGTCTCTCATTGTCCACGCCCTAAAATAATTTTTTTTCATCTTCTCCAGAATGACAAACTGAAAGGTTCTGTACAGACCCGTTACCCAAAATGAATTATTGTAAATTTGTTTACTCCTTAGCCCCCTTATAAGGACAACAGAGGCCATACCCTAAAAACATTTTTTTCCCAAAAGGAAATGACCAGGAAAGATGAAATGATGTTTTCAGACTCCTTTTGCAATGGCGATTATTAATTGAAACTTTAGTTGCTTTGGCTCGTAGTTATAACGCATATTGCATCCGAATTAAATTATTTCACAAAATCATGTGAAGCTATGAAGCAAATTGTTTCCTTTTGGTCAAATTGAATGTCAAATTATAACGTTAATTCATTTTAGAGCAATAAGGTTAACGTTGAAACGGAAAAACTATGTAAGATATTGCGTTATTACCCTTGGAAGTAATAATATGATTTTTGACGAGCGAATGTAATTTTTTGTCACTCGATTAGCGACCACGTGGGTTACACTCTATTTGCACAACTCTCTTAAAGTCATTTGGCACATTAACGAGTGTAATAATATCTTTAGGCAGTTGTATCAATTAAATCGAAAGGAATAGCCCGGACACGATCTGTTTGATATGTGCTCGATCATGTACACACATGAAAATTGTGTCGCTGCTTATGTCTCACCACATTGGGTAATAAATATTCACATCAGTGAGAGGGGCACAGATCAGTGTTCATTCATAGCTCCAGAGGTTCATTCATAGCTTAAGAATACCCAAGAGACTGGTATTCACAAACATCACCTCATGTCTGGACTTGGTTGCACAACAGTCTGAATTAAATCCCCGTTTCTCTGAGGCGCTTTGTTACATTAAATTACTTTTTAAGAAGTTTGGCTGCGTCCTGATCTTAGGGTTATAGCTGAAGAGCGACTTTTTGTTATAGGCAGGTGCAAAGAGGCAGAGAGAAAAGAGAGGCAGGAAACCCGCCCTCTCGTATTGCTATAAACAATGAGGCAATGTGCGGTTGGGTTACACCTCTCCGGGTTACGCTACTGGGTTACAAAGACAGTCGGTGATCCAAATTCACTACCCAGGGTATCCTATACGCCGAGTTATGTACCCGACTGTAATATACAGGCCTTCTTATAGTTTTCACGATTTGGCAGCATAATAATTTCAATCATTATTTACATTCACTGTCATTTCCACTGTCGGTAATGGCAGTGTGCATAACTAAATAACCCATAATTTCGAAGTGGCAACACATCTTTATATAATGAAATCTTTTTACTAAACTCCTTAACGTTGTTTATGTGTAAATACATCAACCTTTACCTTAATGAAACATTATTTAACTGTCTTTTTATCAGAGCAAATTGTCCATCGATGTTTTTCATGGAGGCCGCCATATTTGTGATGACGTCACGATTTTATGTGTACTTACTTTCATTGACAAAATTACTTTTGCAAATTCTTTGTTTTCCGCGTCGAGATACGTTTCAGTATTTATATTTAATTCCTTGACGCTCTAAATTCAATAACATTACCATAATGATAAATAAATATATTTTCTATTTGGTTTGTAAACAAATTACGTCATACTATTGTTTTTGAGATGACGTCAGTGATTGACAGTTTTAAATTAACGATCGAGATTGATAATCAAGCCGTTACGACCGACTGACGTACTTTCTGGCATATATTGTATTCTACCGGTATTTTACCGAGATCTAACCACAGTTTATGTAAGTAGTCAACTCCAAGCTTGTCTTGAGACCTTTCTTTATTAATCAGATTGAAGTGTCCCTAAAATATATTTATTTGGCCTGTTTCTTATTCATGTCTGTAAATTCATTTAAAACTCTTATGATATGTAATATTTGATATTATTGATTGATGAATGTTAATGTAATAAATTCATGTTCCTTGCTTCGACTACTTGTTGTTAAATTATTTGCTAGATAGTAAACTGTAATTTATAGGGTAAAAGTGAGAGATCCAATTACTCCTTAACATGCTATCTCTTCAGTAAATTATTAGCTCCTTCTACCCCCAAAACCGTTACAGTTTAATGGTGGCAGCGGTGGGATCCAAGTGTGGATCAAATAAATTTTCTAGTAAATAATTTTAGTAAGATAGATTTTTTGAAATATTTTATTGAAATTAAATAACTTGATATTTGCACACGGGTTAGTTATGGGTTATTTAGTTATGCACACTGTCAATTACCGACAGTGGAAATGACAGTGAATGTAAATAATGATTGAAATTATTATGCTGCCAAATCGTGAAAACTATAAGAAGGCCTGTATATTACACGAGGATACCTGGTGTCCTACTTATGGAGCTATAGCTGTGTGTCACACAACGTAGAGTGGAGGGGTTCGCTTCCCTAGCATAACGAAATAGGCTTATCAGAGTAAGCTCCCCTTATAACTGTTTAGCGTTGTCAAATTAGCATAAAACTCTTTGGTCCGTTGGTAAAGTTGAGGTTTTTTTGTAATCACAATCATTATTGTAAAAAGCAAATGTGACCAGTTTTTTTTAACCAAATTGTTACGGTTTAATGACAATATAAGGATACGTAAGCTAAAGATTATGTTCAGTCAACGAACTCTGCAAATCCGTTAACAGTGAACTGAAGTATCTATAACCCCTCACATGTCAGGGAAAACTTAATTCCGATGAGACAGAAATATTATTCATTGAAAATTTCAGTCAAATCACTAATTGGTCTATATTTTTGTGAAATAAATGCAATATTGAAATGAGGATAGAATGAAAGAAAACTAAATTTTCTTTGTATTTGAGACTTCATTAGGGGTGCAATGTGCACCTTAAAGATGCGGGGTTTTGCAAATTAAATTAAAAAATTTACCCATTTAATATAATTCTTATAAAATATTTTTCATTCAGAGTGAAAAACATCTCATTATTTAACTTGACCTGATTATCCGTAGTCTAAGAATGACGTATCACATATCAATTTTAAAACTGCTTGAGGCCATTTCAGCGTGAACATCTTTTAATCGTTCGACGTAGGGAAATGGCTTTGGGTAGCTGAACTGCACTTTGAAGGTTTGTATAAGAAACGCCTATAATGATTAAAATTGTTTATTACACAATTAGTCACATTCGTTTTTCTTTTTGTAAGATCGTTGTAATTCTTTTAAAAACGTTCTACGCTCCCTTTTATTAGAATCATTTGATACATTAGTTCATTCAAAACTGTCGTACCATATTTTATGGCAAATGGTTTTAAATATCCTGAGTATAAATATTCACTGGAATTATGTGTCAAAAGACAATATGTATCAAATAAGTGTACTCTCAGTAACAACATCACATTTGGCTATGACTTCAACATACCTACAACAAGGAATTTTTTGCTTTCCATATTTGTTGTATCAGGCTTTAGAGCCTTAATCTTGAGAAGTCAATAATGACGAGCCGTTGTGAGCGGAGCCATGTTAATTAGTGACGTACAAAGTACAGTAAGAGTTATCTCCCTTGGTGGCTATATACGAAACAGAGAATTCCCCTAAAATATAGATACCACAACAACATTTACTAGATAAACCTGACTTGAAACATTCGACATGTTTGAAATGCAAGGAAAAAGTAGACACTCTTTTATTGTTCTTCGGAGAATTATATCATTCTTTAGATTCAACTTTGTATGAAAGTATTCTATAAAACCTTTCGGTGTAAGTTTATGAGTTTGAACCAAATCTCAGAGAATGAATGATCTGTGCGAATGAACGTATTTATGCTTTTAATCCTTATACATAATAACATATAGGAAATATTAGCTTAAAATGTAATTTCTAATTATCGCTGAAGGATATACTGAATCTCTCGCTAAATCATCATTCAAAGTAAAACAAATAATGAAAAGTATAGAATTAAAGAATTCCATTAATAAATTACTTTCCATAGCTCTTCCCATCTTTACAGTCAGATTGAGCTGTTGATATGTAAATTCGTTTAGATTCATTTGGAATTTCACCTCTATTATGGGGTACTATTCTGTCCCAATGACCCTCTGACATTTTGTCAGATGAGGAAATCGAGCAGCGAAAATAGATTAAGGGAAGCAACTCGTGATGGGCTAAACGGACTTAAAGTATGTTAAAATTGACCTGTTGTCTCCTGAGAATGTTCATATTTTAACTTTATCATTTGAAAATATGCCTATTTAATGTTAAATGTTAAATAAATCCCCAAAGTACTTGAATCTAAAATCTAGAAAATAAAGAAGTTGTTCCATTAATGAACTGTATTGATTTGAATTTTACAGTCCAACCAGATTGCATGGAGAACTATTCCAAAGTAGATATGAATACGTCATTAGATAGTTGAATTGGAACCTTGTGTCACATGATCCAAGGCGACACGCTTGCCCCTACCTTAATCCATCTGAAATCTTAAAAGGGGCGGTAGCACTTTTTTTCAAAGTATTCTTTCTCAAAATTGTAACCGATAAACATTAGTTTATGCCAAATACATAATTTTCAATGGGTCAGAGTATCTTCTTACTCAACCCGAAATCCGAAGTCTTACAGGAAATATTAACATATCAAGCAAATTGCAATGGCGGCCATGTTTATGGTCTAAAGAATGTGCTACTGCCTCTTCAGAGTCGATAAGTTCGGTTTCATTATTGAAAATTTTTAATCAAATTGGCTTTACAGATTTGAATCTTACAGTAACTTTATAATATATTTAAAATAATGAGTGTCCACTCCTATAGTTTTGTCTATTCAAACATATTTTGAAAGATGAAAAGCAGAATAAAATCAAAATAATTTTATTGAAAATTTCAACATATCACATGATCGCTTTGTTGCTGAATATAATCATATATACATAAACATACACAAACGCTTTTCTTCATTATCATGAATCGAAAAAACATGTCTGTATAAGGTAAACATTTTGATTGAGTTTCAAACTTACTTTTAAACTTTTAAAGAATCATTTTCTGTTTATCTAAAAGGACCCTCGATAACTTTATGGTATGTTTTTCAGGCCTAATTAGGAATTTCTTCATAATTTCTTCGAGAAAACAATGATCTATCCCTGATGATTTTGTGGTTTTAAGCATTAAAGCCACGAATGGTAAATATTGGAGAAAAAAATAATATCAAAATGGTGTCAGCATATAAGACTTTAGAATTATGTTATGTTGTATGAGACAAAATATTTCCTTTCAAAATAAACAATAAAAAGGAATTGGATAAGTATTTTCAAAGTTGTGTTTTAAGCTTGAAAATCCAGCATACGATTTATTTCACCATAGCAGCGCTCGAATTAACTTCAATTAAGAAATTTACATCACTTGCTGGACAGGCTAAAACCAAAAGTCACCTCACTGTTGAATTTCGATTCGATTATATTGAAGTTAAGGAAAATAACCATGTTTTTCAGATAAGATCTGTCGTCAAAATTTAAACAAATCGTTTGATGATGTGTCTTTTCTGATTTAATGTCGAGTTAGAATTAAATGACTACATTATAGCGAATCCCTGTCATTAAAACCTTAGATGTCAATGGAGAATAAAACAGTGTTATCAATACAAATAGGAACAGTCATGCTTTGATTTTGAACAAATAAGCAAATATTTTTAAAAATATTATAAAATTATACAACTATGGCTAATAGTTTCCTATAACAATAGTTTATAGAACTGACATATTAAGGACCTTCTCGCCAGACGGATTCTCAAGACGGATTCTCAAGACGGAGACGGAGATCGATTGGGTAAATTGAAATCAGGAAGTTCAAAACATTTTAGTAACATAAACACACTATTCATAAATAAAATAAGAACGGAAAATAACTGCAAAGAATGACTTGAGTTACCAGCAGATATGCGATAAGTATGTTCTTTTTTCAAACTATAGGAATACAATAAACATTTTCTGTTGACGTCACGGATACCAGTGTGACGATTTGTTTCAAGGTGAATTCGAGGTCGAGGTCTTTCGCGAAAATAATACCGTGGTGTGCCAGAATTTTTTCACGTTTGACATGTTCACAAAGAATTGCTCCCATGAAAATATTCAGGCAATTAGTTATGGAAATCAATGAGAATAACGTCAATTCCAACAAAAAAGATGGCACACCACTGTACATCAACGAGAATCTGTACTAAACATTCGACAACGTCTAGGATTTGAGATATAAGCCTGGAATGATTTCTTTTAGAACTTTGAGAACATGGAATCTGCCAGTCCTATAGCCTATTGATATTTTGGTGGGGATGACATTTATATTTTGAATTTCCAGTGAGGATAGACTTCAAATTCGACTTTTAACCAAAAAAAGAGTAATTAACGTATTTACGGATTAGTCGTGAGCAAGGGAGGATTTTGTTTTGGAACGGTGCACCAAACAGGACTCACAAGCAAAACTATTGAATAAGTTACTTTTGATCAAGGAATGTGTGTCCCTACACTTTTCTTGTATAGTCTTTCATGTGTGAGAATAACGACACTGAACATCTACTATATTTGGAACTCTCTTGGGAGGGACGCGCGGCCCCTCTCTCCCACCCCTTCTAAATCCGACAATTGTAAAGCTTATCAATGTGAATGGTAAGGACAAGGGCATGAACAGATGAAGCTTGTTGATGTGTAGATATTCTTCACTTCTTGTCATCTTTCAGCATAGCCTTTGCTTCTGGAATTGACTTTTTCTTTTCTCTCCTCTTCTCCCATGCCGCCACTTTTCTCAACGGGATACAGATCACCCCCGACAAAGCTAACGTCGCCCCTGACAGGTAAAATGCTGCATCGTAACTGCCGAAGACGTCCGCGATAGAACCTGGTGAATAAAAACTATAACTCACAAACAATTTGATGTTTCCCTACATTCCTCCTGATAAAAGATCAAGCATTTACTTCAGAAGTTCGCTTATTTATCTAAAGTTCATTAAACTTCATTAGGTAAAAACATTTCATCACTCAACCAGATCATCAGTAGGGAACCAACGCGTATCAATGAAAACACACCGGAGGCCATTTTCGAGTGTACATCTTCAATCATCGGTAGATCCAAATTGGAATAGATAAAGGCTGTTCAATTTAAAAACCACTGTAGCAATCGGTTGATCATTTAACACTGTTGTTTAACACTGAGTTGATATAACAGAAGGCAAAATTTCTCAATCGACATATGAATACAAACCGGCAATAGGGGCCCCTATGTAGGATGAAACGCCCTGGAACATGATTACCAAACCAAAGGCACTTGTGAGTCTCTCCAGACCCATTAGTTCCACCATGATGATTGACCGCAACGAGACAAAAACGGCTGTAAAAGAAACGAACACATATTTGACTAGTTTAATATGTAATATTGATATCGGTTAATGTAAGAATACTAATAGTTGACGGATCTATCTCTGTGAGGAGATAATGGGATGAAGCAGTCAAGAATGTTTTTAAATGTATTTCATACACAGCAAAAAAACGTTAAGCATCTCCTGATTTTCACAGAGGGGTAAACTTCATGGGAGTATCCAAAATACATGGATGTTTAAATATCGCCAGTTCAAGGTTTTGGTGTTTGCCAACCGGTAAAAGTAGCTTAAATGAAGTGTATCAGCGTCTCAGAAATCGTAAAACATCATTAACGTGTGTTTCCATCATGTGCCTGTACGGTGATGTCACTCTTCTTGGCATAACCAATTCTAGGTGGCTTGATCGTTGCAGTTCATGATGTCCAAAACATGTTCGATTGGGTTGTAATCAGGAGACATTTCTGGCCATGAAATTCGTGTCACAGCAGTATTTGCTGGATGTTGGTTTACAGCACGTCAACAATTTGGTCACATTGTTAAGTCACCAATTACGTCACTATTAAGAATCCCCCGGCCCAATGGTACTCTTGGCAAAAAGTTCCTGGGGAAAGACGTGTATTTGGGGAGAGTGTGCATTAAGTGAAAAATACGTACCAATTCCAAGCCCAAAAACAGCAACATAGGCAGCGAGGAGCGCGTAGTTGGTGAAGAAGGGAACGAGTGTTGTGACCACCCCTGCCACTATGAGCGCCACGTTGTTAATAAGCAGACAGTCGGCCCAGGGCTGGTCGGATATAAAGCCTACAGCCACCCTGCCTATAGTGTTGGTGATGCCGATGATGGAGATGAGGAAGGCGGCATCCTGTAGCGAGATGTCCAGGTCTGTCGCCAGTGGAGGGATGTAGGTGAACGGTATGAAGAATCCTGGAGGAAAGATTTTTTTTTATTTCAATTACGTGAAATATTTAACAAATAGTATTTTTACATAATTACTTAACGACATTGTAATAATGAAATATAAAGGGGGTTTACATCAAAGTTATGCAAAATACTTTTATATGAAACGATGAAGCATCTATGAATTTTTTTTACTTCAGTATAAACTTTTGGTAAAATTGTAAAATTCAATATAACCAACATGTCAAAAATAACTAACAAGTAACAATCTGGATTGTGAAACAATCATTTGTAATTTCACTTGAAAAAACAACAACAGGTACGTCCCCTCAAATTTCGTCTGCGCATGAAACCCTGATAGAAACAGTTATATCAGTTGGAATAAAGACCTTTGGGGATTGAATTATCAAATAGCTGGATGTGAATGAAATGGTACATTTAACAATATGTTTCATTGAGGAATGTTTGCAGATAGTGCCTATCATCAACAAAATACATAGAGGATATTATATGAGTGTCCATGACATTCTATGTTTACGACACGAGTGCTTAATATTAGTATTTCCCGAGCGAGAGCGAGGGATATACTGATATTAAGGCACGAGTGTCGTAAACATAGTATGTCATGGGCACGAATATGATATTCTGTTTATTACCAAAGTCAAGAAATCAAAGAAACTAAACAAAATCAACATCCAAGCATAGGCATAGGCGCATTTGGAACACAACGTCAATGGCGAACTGTGACGTCAAAGCATTGTTTTTTACGTGACGTCACAATGAAAAAGTGATATGTTGCCCTAGGGCATCGTATGAAAAATATGAACCCCGATATGATTGACCTCGTAGGTAATAAAAGGGTGATAAGATTTACTCACCTAACATCACTAAGGTGCAGGATATTCCATATAAGAGAAATGTTGGGCTTCTGAGTAGACTTATATCAAAAAGAGTCAACATGGCACGACCAGCACGCGCACAAGTGGTCATGTGACCGTCATCCGGGACCTCGTCAGAATGCAGTGACTGACGAGACCTCATCATAGATCTAGAAAACTCCGCCTCTGAACCTGCATCAGTGAACTCCTTTAAATTGCGGACACTTCCGCTGTAAAATATGTCCTTTCTTTCCAAGGGATGCAGGAAGTGATGCTTATGATGATGTTCATGTTTAGTGTATAGTCCATCGTGGCTGTGGGCCAGTCTAGCGATGTCAAGTTCTTTCACCGCTTTCAGATCACTCTTAGCGTTCAAATTAGTTTCAAACGATCTACACCGTACAAGTTTTTCTTTTCCATTTTCTTGCGGAGCCGGAAATTGCGTATCTTCTTTCACTTCCGGTTGTTTGTTTGCCGGAAGGGGGCGGTAAAACATGCTAAATATTGCGCCATTTAGAACCAGAGCGGACATTATCCACGTGGCTCCTTTCCAGTTATACTGGGTCAGTAAATATTCTGACAATGGTGCGAAGACGAACATTCCAATCCCCGAGCCACAACAAGCGATTCCAGTTGCAAGTGCCCTTCTCTTGTCGAAGTAGTACCCGACCATCACTATAGCTGGCAGATACATTAACCCGAATCCCGTACCTGCAACACACGAAACCAGATAATTACTGTCATAGTTGCTAAACCATACATATAAAGTCGCTTAAAAGCACCGAAGCATATTTTCTTTTGGACATAAATGTTTATCACGAAAGGAAAACAAATTTTACCAATTACAAAAAATATCAAACGAAATCAATAGTTCGATTAAACAACTTCAATCCATTTTAGAGTTTATATTTGGAACCACTCTTTCTGTAAAATTACATGCACATTTTTTTGGGTCGAAATTCTTGCCAAATTCTAAAAAGCATCATTAGAGTCAGACAACACAGCCATCAGTGACCAAGCTAACCAGATCACCCACCAGACAAATATTGGGGTCCAGTTATATCCAGGACTCTCTGATAGATATAAGCCGGCACAACTCCCAAGGCTAAATACGTTTGAAATGCTTGCCAGTCTATATTTATGAGAGGAAGTTTATTGACTCATTGGTCAATAAACGAAAATTTACATATCTAGAAGGACGTAAAAGAAACCGGTACGTTTATGAAAGTTACATGACAATGTGTTGCAATATATTTTAGGTATGGTAGAAAAAAAATCAGGTAAAGCTTCATTAAAAAACAACGACTATCCTTACCCTTTCCTCCTTGCAAAAAGGACCCATGCCATATCTTTAAACGTAAACTTTGTTACAAGAAATGGATAATCCTCAATGGTTGCAATCAGTTCATTACCCTGATTCAGACTGAAAACTGCAGATATTGTTAAAAACGGGAGATACTCGTCACAGAGATTACGCAGGAAGAAATCACTTTAGTAAACCATGTAAATGATGATCGTGGTGATTTAGGGTACCAATATGAAAAGTGGCTACCTCCCGGGAAACTGTTTAGAAAGGTGAGAATATTGATATTTGGTGGGGAGATGGGCGCAAAGAGAGATATACAGGCAAATACTACTCCTTGTCACGGAGTTAACAGGGAAGAAATGATTCTGGTAATCCCAGGATGACGATGATGATGATGAAGCCACAAGTATGATGAGTTCCTACCTCCAAGGAATCTGTAAAGAGAAGTGAGCATCTTGATGTTCTATGGGGAGGTGAAGGCAAACAGAGAAATCCAGGAAAATAGTACTACTTGTCACAGAGTTCACATGGGAAGAAATGACTTTGGTAACCTTGGCGAGGGAATGATTATGACTATATGAATATGTTGAGTTCCTACCTCCCAGGAAGCTGTACAGAAAGGTGAGAATCTTGATATCGGGTGAGAAGGTGGAGGCAAAGAGAGATATCCAGGCAAACACTGCCCCGATCACAGCAATACGTCGACACCCATACTTGTTCACCAACATACTTACAAACGGACCTGCAACAAAAGACAGATTCAAATCATTACACCTGTAAATGGTCCATGAAATGCTTTTTTAAAAACGTATGTCATTCATGACTTTTCAGTTTCGAGGACCATTTGCTTTCCTACATTTCATTACAGTTGGTTGTCACCCATACGTGTATAGCATACAAAAATGTGTGTGATACAATCCATATATTAACGATGATGTGATTCGATCTATAACTTACTGAAAGTGAGAAACCAATGGTGAGATAATATCCATAACTTATCAATGTTGAGATACGTCCAATAACTTACCGATGGTAGGAAACGACCAACAATTTAGAATGGTGTCATATAATCATTTACTAACCAATGTTGAGATATGATCAATAACTTACCAATGGCGAGTTACGTCAACAACTTTGCAATGGTGAAAAAAACATGATCGAGTACTGAAAAGAAATGTACTATCTATGTTCTATCTATAACTTACCAAAGGTGAGACACGATCTATAGCTTACCAATGGTGAGATACGACAATTAACTTACCGATGGTGAGATACGATGTATAACTTGCCGATGGTGAGTTACTATCAATAACTTACCGATGGTGAGATACCATCTATAACTTACCGATGGTGAGATACGATCCGTTTAATACCGATCCAATCATGGAAGTGGTTGCCTTGTTCGTCTGGAAGTATTCCATGAAGACGGTGAAGAATATACCCTGACTGAAACACACGCCGTCCACCAACATACTGATGACGAAGGAAGAGAGCACGACCACCCATCCCCAACCCCCGTCTGGCGGGATGGGGATGTCGTCTGGTGTCTGGGGTGGGGACGACTCAGGGTCTCTCTGGCTTGAGGCATTCTTCTTTGATGTAGACATCTGGAAGCGGATCAAATGATGACAAGAAATAAAAAGCTGTCTTGACGAGTTCTTCCTCAATATATATATATATATATATATATATATATATATATAACGTTTCGGGGTCAGAGGTTACGAGCTTACTCACGAGATAGAATGATGGATTAAGCATGGGTTTAAGAGTGTTAGAATGACAATAGACAATAACAAATAGACAAACAAGTTTCTCTGCCAATAAAACCTCACTTCAGTTAAGTCTTCAATAATATAGCCAACCTTCTGTAAAACTCTAGTTGGATTTCCTATGTAACAGCACATGCTTAAACCAAATGGTATGTGTGTCAATGTCAGAGTTATCATTACAAGTGGCCGGAAGTCTCATCTTAAAGAACTTCAGCATTGCATGGATCATGGTTATGGTCCAACTGCTCTCATAACAGGCTTGACGGCGATTCTGACCAAAAACTAAGCTGGGTCAAACATGATAAAATATACCTGAGGTTTCTTCGATCACGCCACTTTGTTTCCAAGGTTTATCATGACCAAATGAAGTTTACTACCGAGGGTCATTAACAACTGTGGTTGACGCGTTTTCAACATCAATATTATTCAGTATTAATAGGCTTAAAATATTTGTTTTAAATTGCAGGGGGAAAATCGACATGCTTAACATCGTTTTGATCATCACCTCCTTCAGACAATCCATTCATATTTTAAAACAAAACAATTCTTAAAAGTACACTGTTCAAATATATCATATTGTATGAAACGAAATAAACTGTCACAAACCTTTATTCGTGGCTCCAAACTGTAAAAGAAACTTCAATGAGGTTTACTGTTTCTTAGAGAAAGCACTGCCATTTGGTGCAACTGTTCAACGAAAATAGATCCCAAAATACAGCATTCGTATGAAGTTGACTGTTCATGAAAAGGATTTCAAAGAGGATAAAAGATTCCAAAGTATATAACTTCCAGTTGCCTAAAATCCCTTAAAGTTCATCTAACTTTTTCAACTCAACTGGGATAAAATAAAATTAAGAATACGAAAAAAAATTTCAAGGGAGGATTTTCTTGTTAAACAGTTTTAGTTGTCGGATGGAATTACTTATGCAAACGGTTGAAAGAATCCAAAACAACAAACGACAATGATTTTACAAAGAACAATATTATTTTCAAAAGGCAGAAACTTTTGAAAAGGGTAAGCTTGTTCCAAATGGCAATGAAATTCCGAACAGTTTCACTTACAGCTTGTTATACGGTTCCCAACGAGTACACTTATTGTTAGTTCCGAAGGGTGTACTTGTTCCATATGTTACACTGTTCCAACAGAATACACTTGTTCCAAATGGTTTTACTGTTTTTCCCAAACGGGTACATTTGTTGCAATCAGTAACGAAGTTCCAAACTGAGACACTAGTTCCAAACTGACACACTTGTTCCAAACTGACACACTTGTTCCAAATTGCTACAAAATTACATTCGGGTGCACTTGTCACAAATAGTTACAAAATTCAAAACGGGTACACTTGTTCCAAATTATAGCACAATTCAAAACGGGTAAACTTGTTCCAAATGGCTACACAATTACTAACGGGTGCACTTGTTTCAAATAGTTACCAAACGGGTACACTTTTAAACAATTGGTTTCCCGATTCCAAACGGTACATTGATGCAAACATACACTTCCAGCTGGGTACATGTACCCACAATGCACTGGTACATTTGCTGATACAGTGAAAGGTAGTTATCCTCAGCAGTAATTGTTTGTCCCCAAACGCTGAAATCTATCCGGGTAGCTTTCCTCCACCAAGATTGATATGGTCACGTAAGATTATACCTACATGGCCAGCGAGTGGGATAAAGATGACATATCAACGCAGATACCTTCAACTCCACGTTGAATTACCTACATAGTTGACACTGAATCAACCGTTGGAAGGTGAGACAATGACCTTGACCTTCGTGTTCTCCATGCAGTCAAAGTCTGAAACAAGACGGTGTACGATGACAAATATGTTTATGTGTTTACAGAGCCGGCTACTGATAATATATCATCGTGTACGCATGTCCTATACCTAATGATAAGAATATGATAGGCCTATATATTTATGATTGGGGAGACAGCATTACCCAATTGTATACGACGAAGACTTGATATCACTAAAGAAGTCATTGATAACAGGAAAACTGAGCATTTTCTAAAGAATTTTCGAATCGTAAAGTCCTATAAAACTGTGTGCGAGGTGCCAGGCAATGTCGCTTTAGCATTATCGTCGATATAAACGTGTATATTTCCAATTGGGGAAACATACGTAGTGATATATTTTCAATATGGGCACATGTGCAGATATTACTATTGTTGATTGTTAATTGTTTATTAATATCATTAAACCAATGTTCGTCAGTGTTCGCAACGTAAGCATTATTCCCATGAGATTTAGATGAAATAGACTCGTTGATGTAGGATTATTGTACATGTTAGCGAGTCATAGGACCTTAACGAATCAAGTGAAAATGTGTGTCGCATGTAATACAAACTTCACGATCGTTTCATAATAATCCCGTGTAAAATCGATGTACGGTTAAGTTAAAGAAGATCGGAGATCTAATTCAATTAACATGCAAGAGAAACATGACAAGGACGTGTATGGCGGCTTAAGGAGCTTATTGAGAAACGGTGTGTACTGATGTTTTTGTAATAGGTGAACTTTCACCTTAAAGGGACCGTAACAGTTCTTGACATATTCATCTCTTCAAATGTTCCACAATTTGCCAAATGTTTTATACTAAGAGGGTAGAGACATCTCATGACTCGATTATCCGTAGTCGTAAAGGAAATAATCTGGTATCAAACAAAAACACATGGCGGTCATTTTTAACACCTTCAAATCGTTTGTGGTAGCAAAATGTATTTGCATTGTTTAACAGATGGTACTGCTTCTTTTGATTAAAAAAACTTGTCTTGCAATTAGTCCATCTTTTTGGTTTTCGTGAGATCACGCTAACCCTAAAAATATACCACTGCTCCTATAACCATAAATAATCCTACATGCGTTATCAAATATTTTAGATGACATGAAGATAATAATCTCGCCTGCCCACTCGCACCTGCATTGTCTGAGGGGAACGATACCTTTATCTCTGTAGTCACAGAGTACGATCGGTGGCTCTCTACGTGACAGTTACAAATGATAGGTCAAGAAGGAGAGAGTGTCAATCTCATTGAAATATGATCTAGCAAGTCGCTCACATTGTTTTTCTACACAGGTTTGTGTGTGCTATCTTTGATCATTGTTGAATAGTGAACGGTAGATCTTACGGAACCCAAAAGAGTTGCGTGTCCCCGTGGAAGAGACATCGAACGAATCAGATAGCTCGCTACACTGAGAGCACTTTCAAAAACTCTTAACATCGCCAATACTTTGCTTACGGTTGATAAACAGTGTACGGAGTAATTTGCGTCATTTCCGGAAGAAAGGTCAGAGGGACATCGGTTTCAACCTAAATACCTGAGATCTTAAAAGAGCGGGGTGTATCAATAAAATGAGTGAATTAAGATCTCATTGTTGAACACTGTTGTTTAGTATTTCACTGCAATCAATTGTATTGACTCAAACAATTATCATATTTTTATCAATTACGAGATTTCCGTTGACCACAATGACTATATATTCATATTGCTGAGTAAGGGATAATTCTGTAGAATATTTTACTTATACGCAATATCAGCGCATTATTTTTTACATAAGGTTAACAGTTTACCATTCTTCACTCTCTATATTTTTTGCATTCTCGCCAAATTCGTCATCCAGAAACAGGGCGAAAAACGATCCATGCGAAATAGTAAAATCGGGTAGTTACTTCTGCATCCTACTGTACTTTTGATGATGAAGGTGATAATTGGTTATTATTATAATCTATGTACTTTTGTAACTTCAATTACTTAAAGTCTTGCTGCACGTAGTAGATACTATGCAGATAGTGGAGAAAGATAAAACTGCAGAGATATATCATTGTACTGAATACTTATGTGTAAGTGCATGTAGTCACGTACATGTACGCGTCACTCACGTGTACATGTCATTCGATTGAGATTGTTCGGTTTGTAATCATAACATTTAGATTTATTTTTGTTAATTTGTTCTAAAGTTCTTATGATTTTTTCTTGTCTAAAATTTGAGATATAATTTATTTATTTCAAGAAAGTCAACTTCTATTTAGATTCATCATACAAACGTTCGTGGATTTATCATTTGGTTGTTAAACGATTGACAACCGAACACTCGTCTCTTTGTAAAACTTGTCTCATTGTAAAACATGTCTCTTTGTAAAACTTGTCTCTTTGTAAAACTTGTCTCTATGTAAAACATGTCTCTTTGTAAAACTTGTCTCTTTGTAAAACTTGACTCTCTGTAAAACGTGTTTGAAAATATTGTATTATAACAGCAATTTGTAATGATTTGCCGAATTTATCAAGTTAAGCACAAGAAAATACAATATGATGTTTCATCGATATGTCAAGCCTTAAACTTCTATGGATAGACATTGATAAAATTTATTACTTTTAAAAAAACACGCCACGTTATTTGACTTACAATCTACAATCAACGAGTGACGTTTTTATTGTTCCACTCGAAATTATCAAGTTTTGCTTCGTTCGATGACAAATCTCCTCCATACATAAACCATAATCATAAATTATTTATAACTTTGTATAATGCGTGGACGATAGGACACTTGACTGCATTTCGACCAGTATTTAAAGAAGAAGAATTAACCAAGAGGGTGTTTTATCTTATTCAAGCTTTACAGACAATTGGAGAAAATCAAAATAACACCTCCTCGTCCATTGTCTCTTAACAGAGGAAGCTCCTTCATAAATTCCTATACAGCTTCTGTCTTAATACGAAGGTTTGTCGGGCTTCCGGCAGTTTCCCCTACCGGCGCAATATTGCAACTTAAACTACCTGGCAATATTTCAGCAAATGAAAACATGGAATGAACAACATATGTGTTGACACACAGGCCATTGTAATGATGAGGCGTATGTGTTCTGTAAAGAAGACTCAAAGTGCAAGGCGCATATTCGAATAAAGTGTAGCTTTTGGAAAGCTTACGGAAATGTCTTAGGCGACATGATTGATAACTTTTGAAACGGCGTCGCTGATCGCACAACTATAAATTTTGATTGCGTCCAGGCAGCGTTCTACATTTCTAGATCAAGAAACCTTCGTATTTAGACAAAGACTGTGTAGGAATTTTTGACGGAGCTACCTCTGTTGGGAGAGAATGCTCCTCGTCAAGCAAGACTAATACTCAACAATCACTTCAAAAGCAATTAAACCTTACTTGATCACCGTTCTTTAAGTACTGTCATGGAAAAGGTTTAGCTCAGCTCTTTAAGACCCTAGTGTTTATCAAGTTTTTTTGGGAGTTGGTTTTCTTTCAAAAACGACCAACAGCATTGAATTGTTTATTACTAGATAGGAATTTCAAATGTGTTCAAAAAGAATATCACACTAAATACGTGGATTTCTTGGCACTGGTCCAAAGTTTACGTCGTCAGTGTAAGGTAAGTAATAGCTCTATGTTGCTGTCATAGCATTTCGTATTGCAAGATGGAATTCACGGCAATCTTTATGTGCAGGAGAAAACACGACCCGCGAACATTATTGAATAGTAGGCCCGAAGACTGAAAAAATGCCTACAGAAAATTTCTAAGAGTAGAAGGCTAAGTCTCTGTAACGCCCATTGGTCGTGTTATATCCTACACTCTTATTATTCCGGAAACAGTGAGAAAATTATAATCGACTTTGATTTGACTAAAAGACATACTTTGTTATAAACGGGCCTGTATGGTTACAACTTTTCAGCTCAGTCGCTATGGCACAGTGTTATGAACTCCAGGTTTGGAGTGAGTGAGTAAGAGGTATACGCCAGATTGCCTAAGCATTTGCAGATTGCAAATTGACATTTAAGGTAATTTCAGAGGTGATAGTTATTAATATGACAAGTTCAATTAACCAAGATTCTTATCGTCGAAATATTGTTATTTGAAGATGCATGATACATGAAGGATGATATAAGACTAAGCATCCGGGCCGGTGGGCATAGGGACATTATTTAGATGACTTCCAGAGGAAGTAAAATTTTACAGATTTAGGGGAAATTACGAAAAAACATGTCCCCGAAGAACAACAGATCTATGTCAATAGAGGTTTATAAGTCTGTTCAACTCGGACCGAGCATGGTCACAAAAGATACAATCTCTCAGAATAGTTCTAATTTAATAGAATAAACGAAATACTCACATTCTTAAACTTTGTTTGCGGCGAACACAAAGTCCTTTCCTCGAACAGCTGATTGTTAGTATTGTTGCGCATGCGTTAAGATAATACATTCAGGGACAAAAGATTACGTTCGTGATATGTGTACGCCTTGGCCATTTGGAGTTCACTGTAACTGAAGCGGGTATCGCTAACAGTGTCTAAAGTATAACAACATAAACATGCAGGTATACATTTCAAAAGAAAAAACGCAATTGTATAGACTGCATACACAGCAGGAGATCCGCATATAACTATTTATAGAACGACGACCAATACAAAATCAGTATGTATATTTCTTACGTGTAGATACGCCCTGGCTTTTCTCTCGTGAACAACATTGTTGTTATAAGAAAAACAACTTACTAAACCACCCCTTATAATGAGTTTTGGGGAAATACATATAATTTTCCTCGCAAACTCAAGATTAATAAATCTCCACTAATACCAAAATTCCCAAACTTCGCCTCTCGATTAAAGTCATTGAGACTGGTCAGTGTAACAAAACTTGAATGTGACAAACGTGAGTGCAATGTTACATACGACATGGCCTAAGTTAGCGATTGAGTCATGATCGTTTTCTCTTCACGCTCGACTACTTGATTTGAACATGTACAACATGTTGGGTAGTTATAAAATCAATCTCATTAAAATATCATTTTCTTGATTGTCCTATAAGATCGCTCTTTTATGATGTCATGGATTCAGTTTGTGCCCGTGAGGCCTGTGGCCCCGAAATGACCCTACAATACACTGCACAGCGTTAAAGTATCTATAAGCCAAGCAACGTAGAGAGCTATCGTATGTGTCCGACGCGCCTTCCGCCGGGACACGCAACTTGTTTGTATTCCCGTTCCCTATCCACCAATATTCTACATCAAAACACCATTTAAGTCGTGTAGGAAAAGCGAAAAGTGATTGAATAGCTAGACCTTATTTCAAAAAGTTACTTATGGACTACACAAGAAAATCCGTCTTAGGGTGCAGGTTGTTGCTCATGATTAATGATAACGATTACACCGTGTTCCACGCCAGTTGCGGTACATTGTTTGCTTTTTATTGCCTTTTTTCTGAACCGAATAGCATTGCAATGTGTAATTCTCGAAAGAATATTCACTCATCAATAAAGAATACAATAGGCAGCGTTTGGCATATGCTACTCCACCGTGGCAGCTTGATTTCTCGAAAAAAATTGAACGATGTTTGTCTTATCATTTGTTGGACTTCAGGCGTCAATAATACAACGTGGCGCTCTTGAAATGAATGTTCTTTGTACTACAATAACAGAATCACAATGATAATTGAAAGGAGGATTCAAATTTCATACCGCAGCTGATATGAGTCAAATTTGAAACGTTATTTCAGGACACAGATTGAAATTGTAGTTCTATAATTGATTTTAGAAAACTAGTACCTTAAATCCTTGAATAATCGGCGAATATTAATTAATATTAATTTCAAACCACTTGATTCGGAGGTAATTCAAGGCGATTATATTTTCAGTGGCTAAATACAGTTGCAAGTGTTTAAGTAAAATTCCACGGAACATTACTTATCCAACAGTTCAACTTATCCAACATTAATGGTGACAGGGGTAATGACGGTACCGGAAATGAGTCATTACTTATTCTGTTTTTACTTGTTCAGTCTTTACTCAACGAGTTGAAATTTCTTAAAACCTAAACAAAAGCTTTATTAAAGAGTTCTTTTCATTAAAACAAAAGTGCTTTCCACGCTAGAAGTACACGTTGTATAAATATGCTAGGATGGCGGAAACTTTTTAGATAGAGAGAGATATTCACAAGTTTCTTTAACCCGGAGATTATTCGGGTTATTCCCTCCTGCCCAGCCCTTAGGTTAATTAATCCTATCTAATAGGGATTAGGATTAGGCTGGCCAGTCTCGGTGAAAGGGGAAAAAGTTACCTACGATATAGTCCATGTGATATTACATCAAAAAGAAAGTTTGGTGACTTGTCTGGCATCTTGCATAGATCATGAATTAAACGCACTAGTGCACACCAATATTTCTTTAACACAACGAATGCACAGATATTGCATATCTCTCGATATTATTCAAGATCCTCACTCAAGCAATCTACCTCGTAAGTTATTTAACGAATATTTACGTATTAGGTAGTAAAGTGGATTTTTAAAGACCGGAAGTATTTCATGTTACGTAACAATAAATCCGCATGAACTACGATATCGGAAATATTAAGATTTTGCTTATAACCAAAAAAGCGGAAACGGCAGCCGCTTTGGTCAATCTAATAGCAATGCTAATGCTGTGTTATTAAATCGGTTTATTTACAACATCGCTTTCATAAAACATAATTCATTATTTGTTCTCAGTTCAGAGCTTAGGTAAATTCAACAACTGCACATAATAATAGTTCAGCCGCTTTCAACTGTCTATAATTTATCCGTTTTGTGCACAGCTAACCTTAGATTTGTTATATGTCCAAGCCGACAGCGGCTGTCTAAATTTTTTCATTGTTGATTGCAGGTCAATTGTAAAGAATTTTAAGTGTTTCATTGCATCGATAGAAAGCTTAAGCGATTGCATAAGTCCTCTTAAACCTTAAAATAGCCAATTTAAACCGTAAAAGCGTGCACTAGTGCCTTTAAACTCAACCAGTTATGGAATGGTAATTACTTCAATGCAATTTATTATACGAATATGAATACTTTAATTCTTTTATTTGTTACCTTTATTCTATTGTTGCAGAAAACAAACCTCTTTTCAGTTTGAATTGTTAGATGTAAGAAATAATAACCATTTTCATTATTTTTGAAAATTGGTATTGATCTTAGTATGATTGCTCTCAGTCGTGTGAGTGCTTGAGGGTGAGTTCACATAAAATCATCGTATTTATCATTCTTTCCCAACAGAGGTAGCTCCGTCATAAATTATATACAACCTCTGTCTTAATTCGAAGGTTTCTTGTGCACGAAATGTAGAACGCTGATTGGATGCAATCAAAGTTAGTTGTGCAATCAGCGACGCCGTTTCAAAAGTTCTCATTCAAAAGTTATTTCCGTAAGCTTCCCAAAGGCTTAACCTTAAAAGTCGTCTTTACAGAAAACATACGCCTCATTTTGCGACTGCATCATTGCACAGACCTATGTGAAAACGAATATGTTATTCATGAATTCGGTGTTTTCATTGGCTGAAATATTGCCAGGTAGTTTAAGTTGCAATATTGCTCCGGTAGGGGAAACTGCCTGAAGCCCGAAGAACTTTCGTATTAAGACAGGTTGTATGGGAATGTATGACTACTTCTATTTATGAGCTACCTCTTTTGGGAGATAATGGGTTTCGAAGGGAACTCTTATTAAAGATATTATTTTCAAACTGCGCCGATTTTTGGATGATTAATACTAAAGTCTCAACTCGTACATGGAAATGACCGAAACGCACCC
This sequence comes from Phorcus lineatus, assembly GCA_921293015.1. Classification (NCBI taxonomy): domain Eukaryota; kingdom Metazoa; phylum Mollusca; class Gastropoda; order Trochida; family Trochidae; genus Phorcus; species Phorcus lineatus. The sequence continues at coordinate 28,204,587 of OV121098.1, read as the reverse complement.
TGCACACTTTCTTTTCAGAACACAAACGCCTCATTTTCTGACTGTTTCATTGCACAGGCCTGTGTGACATCAAATATGTTATTCATGCATTCGTTGTTTTCATTGGCTGAAATATAGCCAGGGTCAGAGAATTTCAAAATAAATATGAAAATAATCATCACCAGCATTGAGTAAAATTGTCCGACAACGGAATTTACTATTTCAGGGACATTTGATACTTAACATTGCCAAATTTTCATATCATTTTGAGGGAAACAATTTGCAGTTTAGTTGGATTTTTTAACTTAATACATTGAGACATATCATTATGAAATATCATTGTTGTCTTTTCATTTAATGTTTCCATGGTGTAGTTATCATGAAAATATAGGGGATTTGTTCATGAAAAAATAACTTCCTCGTTGTCACTGTGTTAAACATGTTTACATGAAAACCACTAAACAAATTTCATTTATTGGTTTCACCCTCAAGAGTGGTATCGAGGGAGAACATTTCATGTATATCAAGATTGGTGCAGATATCATATGCAGTTAGGGAGATACGACCTAGAGTGAGTGAGTGAGTGAGTTGGGGTTTAACGTGCTTTGAACAATATTTCAGTTATTAAACACGTGGATGATGAGCATCCAAAAGAGAGTGGACAGATCAGGGAGAAAGGGATCGAAAGGATGAGGGAATAGACGGAAAGAAAGGCATAGTGAGAGATAGAAAGCAGGTTTTAGAAGGACTCAAATTTGGTCTGGCTTCTACCCGTCGACCTGTCCAGCTTGGGTGTCCCTATCAAGAGCATGTACGCTCCGGCTGGCATAGCTCTTGGGGTCTCTGAAGCACGCAAACCACCACACCACGATAAGATATCGAGTCCAGTGCTGGTGTTTACATGAAAATCACTAAACAAATTTCATTTATTGGTTTCACCCTCAAGAGTGATATCAAGGGAGGACATTTCATGAATATCAAGATTGGTGCAGATATCACATGAAGTTTGGGAGATATGACCTAGACCAAATGTAAAAAATAAACCCCATTTACAAGTCTTCCCTTACAAAAACATCTAGAGATTATTGTATACAAATGTATCAAGTTTGGTGTAGCTTAAATGTACAGTATAAGATAAAACTAAACAAAACAAAAAGATAGGACAAAATGACTTATTTTGAGTCACTGTGTATGGAATTTAATTAAGCTGTCATGTATAGTTTACGAGGCTTAAAGTTATAATCATGTTTTCATGGAAACCCTAGAAAAAATTCTTTTGCAGGTTTTATCCTCAAAAGGCACATCTTGGCATCATGAGTGATATGTGTATGCCGTTTTTTGAAACTTACATGTATTTTATGAGGTATGTTCCAGACAGAGTTCTACATTTTTTAAATAAATTATGATGCCCGGGGAGACCTTACTCACACAATGTGGGAGGTTTCACCAATGCTTGTCTTTAGTATATAGTGCAGCCTAAGCTAACCTGTGGGAGAGGGTGAATAATAGCGGAAATAAATATGGTTACAGCGAAGCCAATGTCGAATATTTTAAGAGTGCTTCAATATATATTGTAATATCACCATTCTGTCAGAATTAACAGGTTACCGTGGTAAAATATATTGTTATATGTTTGCTGCAAAGACGGTCATAAATGAAGATTAACATAATGGTAGACTTTTTAAGGGTTGTTTTCCAAAGTTTATAAATTTACAGTTTATATCTTAGTCAGGATAATATAACAATTTAATTGTAAAACATCTGTTATTAGTTTTATCGGTATTTTAGTTTCATCAGTAAAGTTTGTTTCTTAAATCAACACGTATTTTGATTAAGTCAAAAAGGGAATAAAGTTAAGGAACCATGCACACACATGTTGTTGTTGTTTTATTGGTAAAAAAATTAAAGATGAACCTGATCCACACATTACACCACTAGCGTGTTGAGTAGTGTAATCGATCTTGAAAACATCGTCGGAGAATGAGATATAGTGAACACGCGTCAGAACTCCTGCAAGTTACATGGACCTTTGACCTCCCTGACATGACGTTTCGTTACAATGTGAGTGAGTGAGTGAGTGTTGAAGTTTCGTTACAATGTATGTATGTATGTATGTATGTGAGTCAGTGAGTGAAAATAAGGACTCAAATTTGGTCTCACTTCTACCTGTCGACCTGTCATGCTTGAAGGCTATAACTCATTCCCTCCCAACAGAGGCACCTTCGTCATAAATCCGATATCTCACCTGTAGTTATACGAGCGTTTCTCGATCTAGGATTGTAGAAATATGATTGGATGCGATCAAAGTAAGTTTTGCAATCAGCAAAACCCTTTCAGAAGTACTTATCTAAATCGCCTCGGTTGTTTTCTGACTCTTTTTGGAAACTAAACTTTTCCGAATATGCACTTTCGAGAATTCTTTAAAGAACACATTCGCTTTAATCAATGACTGTAACAAAATTTCAGACCTCGGCAACAACAAGTGTAGTAGTCATGCATGCGGGGTTTTCACTGGCCGATACATTGCAAAATATATATGTTGCCACGAGGTATAACTCGTATTACAACAGAGGTTATGACATAGTGAGAGAGTGAATAGAGAACAAGTTATATGGATTTACAACTTCTTTATCAAGCAACGGTGTTAGTATCTACTACCGCTTGATACCGGTGTTAGTATATACACCGAAACGTCGCAATCCTGCAATACAGAAGTTGTAAATCCATATAACTTGTTCTCTATTCATCTCACCAACTTCTAAATGCCTCTCAAAGAAGTCGTGAGTGAGTGAGTTGGGGTTTAATGCCGTTTTCAAGATTATTTCACTTATATCGTGGCTGCTAGTATTATTGCAGGGAGAAAGCCCGCAACACCATTGTGGTTATGCTTTGCGGTGAAACCTGCGAGCTACGGAACTAGCGAACCATTGGTGGTACTGCGCTGAAACTCAGTGAAGCATTGCACCCAAACCTGACTGCGTGTAGAACAGTTCTTTACTGAAGACAAAGTTGCCGAGCCCCTTGCGGGATTCGAACCACGGTTATGACATATCTCCGTTATACCTTTGTAGGGAGTATGAGTGAGTGAGTTTGGTTTTAACCTGTTTTGAACAATATTTCAGTTATTTAACACGTGGATGACAAGCTATCAAATGTGAGTGGACAGATCACGGAGAAAGGGATCGAAAGGATGAGGGAAAAGACGGAAAGAAGGGCATAGTGAGAGATAGAAAGCCGGTTTTAAAAGGACCCAAATTTAGTCTGTCTTCTATCCATCGACCTGTCCAGCTTGGGTGCCCCTACAAGTATTGAGCTTGCATAGCTCTTGGGTCTCATAATCACGCAAACCAAAACTAAGGTATTGAGTCCAGTGGTGGTTGTAGTAAGAGAATGGCTATTTCTAGACTGTCTGGAATACATACAGACCTTTTTTATTTCTTGAACAATGGAGAAGGCGTTACGTCTTAAATGCTCGCCACCATTGCTGAATATTAGCGATATTTTTTTAATTTCCGAATCTAGACACGAGGATTGTAGAAATGTCTCAGTTTTCCGCTTTATGGAAAGGTTATTGACGGCTGAACGTGTTTCGCCAGTGCAGGTTAGGTGAGGGGAGGTGATATGGGGTTTAATGCCGCTTTCAAGAGTATTTCACTTATATCGCGGCTGCTAGTATTATTGCAGGGAGAAAGCCCGCAACACTATTGTGGCTATGCATTGTGGTGAAACCTGCGAGCATATGCTGGAACTAGCGAACCATGGGTGGTACTGTACTGAAATTCAGTGAAGCATTGCACCCAAACCTGACTGCGTGTTTAACAGTTCTCTACTGCAGACAAAGTTGCCGAACCACTGGCGGGATTCGAACCACGGAGCTCTCGATCCGAAGCCGAACGCGCTAACCACTGCGCTATCCCGCCTTCGCCAGAGCAGCACCACGGAACCAAGGATTTCTGCCCGATTTGCACCAGACCTTGTCCGCCATTGAATTTGTAATTAAGCAAAATGCGAGTGAAACGATATAATACGAAAAGATTTTGCTGGGGTTTAATAAATATAACTTTTCAACACTGCTCAGAAACTCAAATTTGAAAGGAAACCGTCGCTCATGAAAGTGTTGGCTAAAACCTAGAATTGCAAGCCAATTTCCTCACAGCCAGAGTAATCTGCATTTATACACGCAATTTGATAGGCTCGCAGGTCCAATTGTCGAAGCTGTCCATTGGCTTTCTCCAATTAAGGATGGGTAAAAAAAAAGTTCCTGATGTTAACCCAAGGGTGAAAAAATGTAGATCATCGGAACAGAAAGTGCTTGGTAGCCAAGAATGCAATTTACTTTCTTCATACGACAGGCATGGATTTGCTGAGGCCAATTTCGATTATGATCTCATGTTATTAACAATCTTAATCAAATTAACTCAGTATTACAGGATATACATATGCCTCGCGAAAATAAGTACCCTGATGTAGCAGGCTGTTTCAGTCCCTCAACCCTGAGAGAGGGTTCGAATCCTGCTGAAAGTGTGATCCAAATATAACAAATGTATCACTATCTTTGGACTTATGTTTTTTTCTGCAACACGCCTTTGAATAAATACAAGCGATAACGTTTAAAGCCAACAGTAAGATTCGATAAATCGTTGTGTTTAAATCTCTGTATGTTTTGGGGTTAGGTGACGTCGTAGGAATTCCCGTTACCATAACACTGATAACACTTACCAAGGGGGCCCCACTGTGGATAGGGACTCAATCACATATCGAGCCCACCTTGCAGGTGCGACCAGCGTTAGCATTACAACAGGTAAGACAAAAATGGTAGAAAACATTTTCATACTGATATATGCCACCACATTCAACCCAAAAGGGTCAGTAAGGGTCATAGTAGGACACTTTTTACTAACTTCCCCTGGGGATAGATGTCCGAATCTCCCAAGCGGCTCGGGAAAACATTTTATTCGATAAAGACCATAATATTTACTTGATGTAAATAAATTTCATCTATGACAGAAATACTGTCATGAAAGCTGTTATTCCCGCAATGAGATATATCTTGTGAGGTGGATTAAAGTTATATTTTTGAAAACAGTATTTAACAAAAAGCAGACAACCCGACCACACCTTTTTTAAGTGTCTTAACGACTTGTAGCGTCTTGACTCGATCATAGAGATTTGTCGTCAGGGAATTGAATCTGACTTAGCTATATATTAACTATAGGTGGTCAAAGTAAACATGTTGTTATACTTCGTCTTTTATGTTATTTTCCCATATAAAAGATGTTTTATTTCAACTTTCCGTCTCTTGTATTTCTCTATCAACGGTAGCCATTTTCATAAGTCTTATCAGTTCACTTCGGTGAAATAGACAGGGAAATGATTTCACGTGTGAACTTACGAATTTGTTATAGAAACTTATATTTTCCTTTTTGTAGTTAAAGTATATTTATAATACTTTTAAATTTCCAAAAGTCATTAAAAAACTACATTTTTCTGAACGAGGTCTGTCAATATTGCAAAATTTCAAATGACCTTTCGTTTTGAGAAAAGTTAATGAGAGCACGTTCAGGAAAAAAACAATTTCTTGACAGTTAAATATACATGAAGTCATTTATCAAGTTTTCAACCATTAACTCTCAAAAAGTTAGCTGAACCAAGACGTGATTTAGACGGATTATTGAAATTGGAATGCCATTCAAATTGAAGTTTAATCATTAACAAAATTAACAAATGATTGATTTACCTTGGTTGAGTATCTTGTAAAGGAAAAAGAAAAACAGATTTTTACTCAAGATTTTATCAAGGGTAGATTTTATCAAGTTCTCAGCGTTCACTTATTTTTGTATTCCTATGTCTTACTTTAAAGTTTGTCCGTGCTTGACAATTCTAATATTGTTTTTGAGTGAAACCTTTAAATACACTTACATACTTTTATATATATATATATATATATATATATGTAAAAAGGTGAAAGGTCGCACGTGAAGTAAATGTATATTTGAAAAATGAAATACTTCAGACGACACTATATTTGAAAAATGAAATACTGCAGACGACACTTATTTGAAAAATGAAATACTTCAGACGACACTTATTTGAAAAATGAAATACTTCAGACGACACTTATTTGAAAAATGAAATACTTCAGACGACACTTTATATATATATTCATAGATACACACACACTTTTATAAATGTAATTGCTGAAGTATTCACTCGTATATTAATGTATTTCAATCTTTGTCTATTTTCAACGTCCTTATAAAGCAATGTACAACTAAGTCATCCTCACAAGACCGTGACAATAAATTAGCAAGTAACCTGACACTTCTCTAATATACTCTCCCTTTTGAGCCTTCCCGTGTTTATACGACAAACATATGGAACGAGGTCATTATTCAACCCTACAGATTGTCCATATCATTCCGGCTTCGTTAAGCTAACAAGGTGAAATTCGATAAACTGTCATACCAATTATCGATTCAGATATGAAGGACCGACATAACGGAATTTATGGAGACTATATAGTGCATTTCTTGTTAAATTGAAAATTCGGTAACAAAAGTAACAGATAAATAGTGAAACTGTCTTTGGTTGGGTCATTGTTTGAAACTAGGTTTTTATTCAATCATAGGTTCAATCGACGAAATAAACGCTATAATCTTACTCGCAAGTAAATGACAAAAAAATACCAAATAACTTCTTTGTTCGTACCTGTTGAGTTATCCTATATTTACAAGACAACTTCAAGAAACCAGGTTATTATTCAACCCTCTTTGAAAGACCTTATCATTCCGGCCTGGTTTAGCTAACGACGTGAAATTCGATGAACAAAAGTACCCATTATCGATTCCGAAATAGAGTACCCACAACAAAAGAACGCAGGAGTTTGTAGATTTAGGACCACATTATCAAGATATTTCATTTCCTTCAAACAGAGGTAGCTCCGTCATTAATTCCTATACAACCTCCGTTATAAGAGCTCTTCTCGAGTTTCGGCAGTGTTCCCTCGCACCACAATATAGCAATATAATCTACCTTGCAATGTTTCAACCAGTTAAAACACCTAATGCATGAATAACATCACTAATTTTGATTACATCCAATCATCAGATTTCTATATTTCTAGACCAAGAAACGTTTGTATTTTGACAGAGGTTGTATAGATAATTATATCGTTGGCAGAGAATGTGGATAGTCATGTTAAAAATAGATTAGAATTGAAAGTAAATGCTCATCAATGTTTCCTTGATTGATTGCCAAATTGGTTTGAATTAAACAGTGTTCCATGTTTTTAAACATATCACGCAATACAGTACAAATTAAACAATGGGAAAATGGTCAGCAAACAGGCTACATCAGCCTTCTTAAATGCTTCTCCCAAAATATAAAGGTTCAGAACCATTAAGTTTATAGATACATAATATTAAGTTATCGCCTTCCAGACACTCTCTAATAACCATCATGACCCAAACAACCCACGGGATGAGTCTGTAAATGTAATGGTGTGCGATGAAGTCACCCCTAGAAAGAGTAAAGAAAACTGTATATAGCAAAAATGTCCTCATTCTTAGTTTGATTACATCTGTTCTTATACCTTTTCCAAAACATGACCAAAATCCCCTCCGGGTCCATGAAGTCAACCATCACATATATGAATCTGGACCAAACTGAAATTCAAATGTTCAGGTGCTCAAACCATTCAACCGAGTTCTGCTATTCTTCACATAAAGCGTTAAAGTTTTAAAGCCAGTAAAAGTCGTGTTAGATTAAACGTTCTTGAGTTTTGTAATGAAGAAAAAAACAATGAAGAGGCTTTGTATGATTTTTCATGCAGTTATGTAGTAGTTTTATTCATATGTATCCTTTAAAATGGTTGGTGTATGTAAAAGTTTTCCTAGGATTTGTGAGTCTTATCACATTCTAGCCAAGGATGACGTCTAACTTGCTGAATCAGATGCCAGAGCAACATGTGTACAATAAGTACATTTCTTAAGGTGTCACTCACAAAACACAAACTCACAAACTGCATTATAAGGCACTTACAGAACCTATTTTATTGATATATATTTTTTAAGATATTAATACAATCAAATCCGGCTACTTTATCCTTTTTGTCATACATCTGTTTTACAGCAAAACCACTTTGACTTTAACCCCTAGCTACCTGCTGATTGACTGGACAAAGATGGGCGTGTTGTCAGGTATAGGGCGAGTGATACTTGTCATCCTCAACATCATCTTTCTCGTGAGTATATATTCGCTATGTACATCTGGATCTAGCACCTCATTATCCAATGACAATGGTGATATAGATAATGTTCGATTGTATGGATCCAAAACAAACAGTGCAGTAGCAAGGAATCGTCCAGGGGGTAAGACCCAACCCACACCCGTTGAGTTTCTGTAATTGTCGACCTCCCCACCCCCTATCTTTTCAGTGAGTGAACCAATCCTTCAAAATTTCTGGATCCACTGCCTAATTTGGTTGTTTTCCGAAGTAAAGTAAAGGTAAATCCAAGTATTGATATTGGAAAACCAATAGCCTCCAAACAACATTATCATTTAGGTAACTACACTACACCCAAGAAACCTTTGCAAAACAGTTAAAAGTCATTGTGGAACGTCTAATATTTTAAACACCGTCTATAGAGGTTGAGAGTGAACAGGAAGCTCATGATATCCATCCCGTGTGGCTAATGCATCTGTCAATTCTTTATTCTCATAAAACCACCTTGGTGGTACAAGAGCATATTCACAAAATATAATACATAGAAATAAATATATATGTAATTCAAGATGGAAGATAGACTCACAAAGTCTAAGAGGCATTTGTTATTTTTTCACAAGTGATGAAAGATGTTTGATAAATTTTGATAAATTTATTAAGTCTTTGGATTTATTGGTAGATATGATTTTTCTGAAGTTTGATTTTTTGGAAAGTTCGTTAGAGAGTTAGGTAAATATTGATTACTGAAGTTGTTAAGCGCTTTACAGTGAAAAATGTAATGATATTCATCTGCGATGGTTAAGGAGTTACATAATTTACACGTTCTTTCATCTCTTGGGATATTATACCAGCGGCCCGTTTCGATAGGTAAACTGTGGTTACTTGTCCGAAATCTAAGAATTGGTATTGAAACATATTTTGGTAGGAGAAGATATGCATGGATATCGTCAGAAGCGCTGATAACATAATTGGATTGCTTCTTTACATATACAGTAAACCCTGGTTATAATGCCACCATTTGTCCAAGAGAAATTATGGCACTATATCCAGTTTGGCATTACACCCAGGTAAGTCACTTAGAAACATGTCGGTGTACAAGCCACTACTTAAAGAAGTGATGAGTTTTGTCAATAAATGTGAGGCAAGTAGAATGTCACTCAAGTAGTTATTGACTGTAACCAATAATAATGTACCTATACAACATGCACACAATGTGAATTGATTTGAACCATGCCAGTTAACCTTTATTAGCTAAAGCATAGTCTTAAATAGTGTGGTTTGATTGGCATTATAGTCAGGGAAAACTGACTTTTGTTCCATAAATAGTTGGCAAATGGCACTATATCCAGTTTGGCATTATAACCAGTGAAAGTTAAGTGCATGAAATCCGTTCTGGCAAAAACATGGCATTATATCCAGTTTGGCATTATAACCAGGGGCATTATAACCAGGGTTTACTGTATTGTATATATTGGCTGCACAACATGGGCAGAAATCATATTTGATGTTGCAATACCTTCCTGCAGGTGTATAGATGTATTAGTGTACATCTAAACCCTACGACGCAAGTATTCTACAAACGTATCTTCGATTACACATACTGCTGGGTTATGAGTTATGTATTATATTTCGTATTTTTACTTCTTGGAACAGCGCTTGATTCTTTGTACGACATAGTGTTATCTAGTATAATACGCAGTCTCTCCCAAAAATAGTAGCTCTGTCATAAATTCCAATGTAAGCTATGTCGCAATAAGAACGTTTCTCGGCATAAATGTAGAAGACATTAATGACGTCGTTTTAAAAACTACCTTTCAAATTGCCTTTTCTTGGGTAAATTATATTCGAATGTACATATATATATTTGAAAATAAAATACTTCAGACGACACTTGCTGTAGATATCATATATGTATGTATGTATGTATGTATGTATGTATGTATGTTAACCATGCACACGACGTTTCAATTGGCTGAAATATTGCAAGGTAGTTTATGTTGCAATTTTTTGTCGCTAGGAGAACCTGTCAGAAGCCCAAGAAAATCTTGTTTTAAAACTGAGGTTTAACGGGAATTAATGACGGATCTACAGCTGTGGGGAGAGAATGCAAATTACACGTAAATCTTTAGTTCACTTTGATATTTGGTTTAGATAACAAAAAAAAGCTCGTGTCAAGAAATTGAACTCATGCCAGCAAACTGACAAACAATGGTTAAAAAATCAATAGATAAAGAACAACTGCTAAATTTTAGACGATCCTTAGTAATTCTATAATAAAATATACATCCAACCCTTTTTATCAAAATAGCAACAAAGTTATCAAACAATCAAATATATCAAAAGGAATGATAACTGGTTTGATCATAAAGGGATTATGTATTTTTGAGTCTGATAAATCAACAAATGCGATAAGCAACATAAAAGGATTCGATGAAGGAGCGAAAAAGATATGTGTTGACAGGCTAAAGTGTCTGCAAGAAACTGTATCGATATATGTACGTCTCCCACATTGACTATACAAACAATCTAATCTGTGTTGGTGGAAAGGCTTGTATCACGTATTGGAGATAAAGGAATGGCAACATATTAGAACGGTACAACATGTTAAATTGAAGGAAAATTTTCAGATATGTCACAATATTTTTTTTAATTAGTTCCCATGGTTACAGAGTGAATATAAATTGCATATACATCATATGAGGCTCAGATCAATATACAGAAATACGGAGTGTTTTCGTACAAAATGGGTGAAAATTAGATGTTGATTATTGGGATGAGTGGCTGCCATTTATTGTAAAAATTGTCATTTCATCATTTCTTTTTTAAATAAATCTTTCTATCATGAACATTTCTTTTAATTTTTTTTTGTAATTAGTGAATTAGGGAATTGAAGTTTTAATATTGCATAAATGGATATATTTTTGGGAAGAGATAATGATTTCATTCAGTAACACATTTTTGTGAAATTCGACAAACCAAATCAAGTATTTCGAAAAAAAAAGTTATGTCACAATTGATGCTTAGACAATCCCACCAAAGTGTCTTCCGATATGAAAATATAACAAGAGCCGAAATTAAAGTTATAAGACTTAGTATTGCCGGTTTGAGGAGCCTATTATCTTTAATTTTCCTTTGTCATAAAGTAATGATACGTCAGAAAACACGATCATCATCATCATCATCATCATCATCATCATCATCATCTCTGAACACTGCATTTTCCTTAGACTTCGAACGATGTGATAGGAGAACTTTAATTGTAAATGTTTTCATAAAATTTGATGAATTCTCGAGCCAGTGTTTATACATTTTAAATGCGTCCCAGACAACGATAAATGATAACATGAATCCAAATCAATAGTAGACACCTGTGCACGTGGGGGGCACGTTTTTTTTCTATATAATTGAAGGATCTCACGAAACCAAAAATTAATATTTCAAATTGAAAGAAAATGTTTTTTAATCCAAAAAAGCAGTTTATTAAGATCTGATGTACTATGATCGGTTAAGCTAGGGGAATCACTTTTAATACATAAATGATTGGTGTTCATCCTGAAATATTTGGATATCCTATCACGATTATCATATATTCCCTTGAACTTCTTGTAAAATGGTGTGCCTTGCTGAAATTTTAGTTTAGATAAAACCATTTAGTGTGGTATGAATTCTAGTCACAATTGATAACCAAACATTAATATTGCTTGATTCGAATTTGGATGGTTTGTGTACTGTAAGACATGATGACTAGAGTCTTGCAAAATCCATGTGTACGTTCATTCTTGCTTGCAATGTTTATGGTATTGGATGTATGACAGACAGCTGAGACCATTCAGTAACGAGTGTGAACCTTTCGCGTAATGTTTGTAGAAAGTGAAGACATTACTACAAGTGCTAACGATATAATCGTCTTAATAAGATAGATAGTGCCTCGTAATGAAGCTGTGTATAAAACAGGTAGACGCTTTTATTTTAAATGTTTGTGTGCTTCAACGTGTACAGTGCGTTTAAGAGAACTTCTCCCTATCTCATGCATTTTCATACTTACTTGTATATTTTGTTTCCAAAACATTGTTGTAGGTTTGTTGCACAGATTGACGTTTTTGATTGTACCAATGTAAGAAGTCAAACAAAATGCAGATCATGAACCTGAAATATAGCAGAACCAAATTCTTGATGGTTGGAGATACTAACAGTAAAATAAATCATCAAAACAACAAGCCAGCTAGTTAAAACACCCATCGAACTTTAATGGATACAAAATAGAATTAGTAACTTAGAAATCAACAAATTTGTATAAGAACCTATATGTGTTGTAAAGTATTATTCCTATAAAACTATTAGGAAATTAACCAATCCTATTCCTCATAAAAATCCCTCGCAAGGTAAAAATGACACCTTTGCCGAATAGCTATCTTAATCTTGCAGCATTTCCCTAAGCAATATGTGCCTGTTTTACGGTCTACTGCTGCTGAACTTTAAATAAATATAAGGAATCTTACGAAGGATGCAATTTATAATCGAAGATGTCGCAGCATTCAAACCACGATATTAGGCACTAAGAGGCAAGGCTTGGAAAAGACAGTGATGACTACTTGAAAGAATTGTGCCTTGCGGGGCAAGTTTATTCTCGGAAATGTGGGAAGGGAAGTATGTATATTTCAGGGCGACCTTTGTCCAGATATGGCCTATATGCGCCTGGCAATAAACATAATGATTAAAAGCGGACTAATAAGATGTAATGATTATACCTATTATGTTTATGTTTCAGATTATCTCCCTTGCCCTAATGGCCGTTGGCGGTATACTTAAGTTTACCCCTGGGACTATTATGACATTCCTCTCGGCTGGTATTGATACCCTTATACCACCAGACGTAGGAGACGTGAAGGTCCCTAAAACGATGTCCTTCGTACCGATGTTTGGAGATGTTGGTATAGCACTATTGGTGGGTGGAGTCATTCTTTTTGTCCTGTCATTCCTGGCGTGCTGTGGGGCCTGCTGTCGCTGGAGACCTTTCCTCATTGTGGTGAGTTGCTCGGGTAGCATTGAGAGGCTAGAGTATTCAGTTAGGGTCATGATGGTGAGTTGCTCGTGTAGCTTTGAGAGCCTGGGGTATTCAGTTTGGGTCATCGTGGTAGGTTGCTCACGTAGCATTGAGAGGCTAGAGTATTCAGTTAGGGTCATGGTGGTGAGGTGCTCGGGTAGCATTGAGAGGCTAGAGTATTCAGTTAGGGTCATGGTGGTGAGGTGCTCGGGTAGCATTGAGAGGCTAGAGTATTCAGTTAGAGTCATGATGGTGATTTTCTCGGGTAGAATTAAGAGCCAGGGGTATTATGTTTGGGTCATCGTGGTGGGTTCACCGTGCGGCTCGGGTAGTAATGAGAGGATATGGTGTTCAGTTAAGAGTCATGATGCTGAGTTGCTCGGGTATTATCAAAGAAATGGGGTCTTCGTATCAGGTCATCGTGGTGAGTTTTTCGGGTAGCGTTGAGAGGCTGGAATATCCACTCAGATTCATGATGGTGAGTTGCTCGGGTAGTATTGGGGAGAAGAGTGGGGGAGAAGGTGGATTGGTCATTCAACATATGGATTGAACACATGAGTCGAAAGGATGCGAAGGGCTAATGACGATAGTGAATGAGTGAGTGAGTTGGGGTTTAACGTGTTTTGAACAATATTTCAGTTATTAAACACGTGGATGACAAGCATCCAAAAGAGAGTGGACAGGTCAGGGAGAAAGAGATCGAAAGGATGAGGGACATGACGGAGAGAAGGGAATATTAGATTGAGAGAAAGCAGGTTTTAGAAAGACTCAAATTTGGTCTGGCTTCTATCCGTCGACCTGTCCAGCGTGGTTGCCCCTACCAGGAGCATATGCTCCGACTGGCATAGCTCTCGGGGTCTTTGAAGCACGCAAACCACCACACCACGATAAGGTATTGAGTCCAGTGGTGGCTAATGACGTTAGATAACTGAGGGGATTGTGCGCTTTAAGGGTGATAGCATAGAGGATATATTCGAATAATTGCCTTCGTTTTTGGGGAAGTTTAACGAATTGGAAGTGTCCAGCAGCCCAAATTGTTGTGTGAGACGCGGGACATGTTTAATTTTGAAATATTAGGTTTGATTGAATAACAGGTAGTGTCACTTAGGTTACTGCGCGGAAACAAGTTTGTGTATCGAGTGTTTCAGTTTGCCTTGTCATTTGGTGATCACAAGTGTTGATCGTCCGAAAATTTTTTTTTGGATGCTTGACAAATTTTGAATGCGTTTTCGTCTGTGGATGTTTACGTTATGCTGCATTTTGCTGCGTTTCAACTTTTTATTTGGCAGACCTTTTTTGGAAAATGTTAGGTGGCAGATACTTCTGGTGTAACTAAAAAAACACATAATGTAGATCTTATATGATAAACATACGTTTCCCTGTACTCTTAAGCTTTGTTAAGAGTAATTTAATAAAAATATATAGCCACTCCAATAAGATTATTTATATCGTATATGTATGAGATATGATGAAGATATCCTAGGTAACAACATTTTTGTCTCTAAACTGTCTTAAAGAATATATATTTTGTTGTTGCAGTTCTCCATTGTAATGATAGTGCTGATAGTGTGCATATCGACTGTGGGCGGACTCTTCTTGGTGCCTGATTCCATTGTGAGTAAATATTTATTTTACGTGCCCAGCTACATAAGCGTGTTTGTATCCACATAGCTCTGTCAGTATCCTGATCAGTCTAAATGTCTTCTATCGCCGGTGGCTGGTTATTCATGGTATGTTTTGAATGTCCCTCTTTCATTCAATCAATTTTCGTTATGCAAAATGTTTAAAACAAAAATCAAGAAGTTGTCATCCTAATAGAGCCGTTATTCCTGGATGCAACCAATCTGGTTTTAGTTTGAACATATTTTATTCATGAAGAAAATGATGAGGAACAAGTTCTCCAACTTAGAATACCTTCTCCTTGGAATGTACATGGATGATTTACAATTTTTACAGAGATGACAGAGCATGAACAAAAAGACAGATAAGAAATTATAGAACAACAAAGAATACAATTGATATGTTACAAGAATCTTTTTGTCTCACTAATGAATTATTGTACTGACTTAAATACATTTATATTTTGACAAGGTGAAAAGTCAGCACTTCCTTCCAACAGAAGTTTAAGGTTAATTGGTCTATCTGCTAATGTACATATGCGCTCTACTGATAACGTTAAGTTTAATCTTTGTTGTCTGTGCATTTGGCAATCAAAAAAATAGTGATAAGAACTCTCAACAGGATGTCCACATGAACAGTTATCTGGTTATATGTGAAGTGATACGAGACCTTTAGTCTGATCGATAGGAGGAGCTCTGCGGATATAGATAAGATGATATAGTAGGTTATTGGAGGCGCTCTGTGGATATAGATAATATGATGAAGCAGGATGCACATGACGTGTCTATGAAGAATCTAGAGTTTGTTAATGCCGTCATCAATCTCAATACCCTCAGGATATACGTTCCGAATACATCCAAATTGATACCCTGGATTCATTCACGTCATTTGATATGTTATTTTCAAATAATCTTGCATGGTGTTTGAGCGAGGTTGTCTTCGCCAGGAATTAATGGAAGAAAAGCTGATAAAGCTGTAAACATAACTGGCTTCCGTCATTTCCTATATGATTGCATCTTATACATTAGTTGGTAATAAAAGCCAAGTATGAATCTCCTTAATCAAGAGACGTAGTTAATCATCAAGGTGATTTACTTATATATTAGTTATATAAATAATGGAGTGTTTGTTCCTTAAGCACGTAATGAAATAGACAATTTAAAGGCAATATTTGGAGTTATCGCTGAAACATATGCATCTTTAAGAGACATGGCTATCTTCAGTGCATTGTTTGGCTTTTATCTATGTTATATTTATGTTATATCAATTAAACACGACTCACATGTTCATCCAAAAATGACTATTGATAGTTTACAATGAACATCAAACAACCTCCTATGTATTTCCG
The DNA here is from genome assembly GCA_921293015.1 of Phorcus lineatus. Taxonomy (NCBI): domain Eukaryota; kingdom Metazoa; phylum Mollusca; class Gastropoda; order Trochida; family Trochidae; genus Phorcus; species Phorcus lineatus. Next base: position 28,188,372 of record OV121098.1, on the reverse strand, counting down.
AAGCTGAAGCAAACGTACAAATTACACGATAGTCATATAGTCTCTTCAAATTGGCACGATTTACAAATTTGGCCTGAGAGGTTTAAACAACTCAGGGAGTGGCTCCTTCGCTACCATCGACAATTTTAAATGGTAGGGATATCAGTTGAACAAATTGATTGTATTAGATTTAAGATCGGTAGCTATCTACTGTTGATTCTGACCAGTGATCGGATGATTTGATTCAACTTCATGAAAATATAATTGTGTTTTGTTATATAGATTCTCTTTAATATTATGGATATCAATCTTTCAGCTACATCAGAATATAAGGGATCGGCTGAACGATAAGGTGGTCACAGAATACGAGCAAGACAAAGAAGGAGCGTTTTCTACAATCATGAATGTACTGCATGTAAAGGTATGCTAGATTCCTTTCTTAAAGAACCTGTCCTATCGGCTTTTGGTACGCCATGTTGGTTTTTCTTAGGAATGAAAGAGGACGCTGAACGTTTACTGATTTTACAACATTATAGAAATGACCTATCTGTATGGACAGAATATACACACCTTTACAAATCATTTATCATAAGACTAACCAACAATGCCTTGTAATGCTGTCGTATGGCTTTTTACATTTGTTGAGCCGATGAATGGCTTCACTTTCATAGTGGGGTTTTTTTTACGAATATGCACTCATATTTATCAAGTTGTCTATTATACCAAAACGTTACACTGAGAAAAACATTAACGTAGAAAATCTATGGCTGCGAAGATCTAGGGCAATCTTTGCTGTACAGATGGCGCTGGTGGTTTTGTGCCACTGACCGGTCACACAAATGCAACACTCTTGCGCAAGAGTTGAGTCACATCTTGGTTGATCTGTTGTTATGTTGAATGTCTGGAAAGTCATTAAGTATTAGAAAAACCCTTACTTTCAACTCGTCTGCACATAGACGTCGTTTGACCAATTCAAGAACGACAGATGTGACCAGTCTTGTTTTCGTTTTCGTTTGCTTTTTCTAACCTTAAACTCAAAGGGAAAGTGTTACTCCCTGAAATTTTAGTATGAAATATTCCGGAATTGTTTTCGAAAGTTACTTTTTTGGGGCTCATTGCAACTTGATGTGTTAAGGTATAGTAATTTTAGATTCACTTGGCCGTTAATGGATCCCCTATTCGACCAGGCCTCGGTTTTCAGCGAAAACATATTTAAATTTTACTTTTATCTTTCCGTTTCTTGTTTCGCCTAGTGCAGATTTTTCGGCCATTGATTATTCTAAGGTAAAACGATTATGCGAGAGTATTGAAAATGCTTTCTCTTGTAAAGGAAACTTGGTGATAGTCATTACAATATGTAGACAACCGTGCTGTCTTTTTTTCTTTTTTCAATGTTCAATAAATTGATATTCTGAGAGGATAAACATGCTTTTGCATGTAAAGGGACTTCGGTGTTTTCATTATAATATTTAGACAGTTTATGATATCTCATTTGTTTCCTGGTATTAGTTTCTTTATGCAATATCCTAGGAAATAATTAACTTTGACATTTTCATGCGACTGCAGATGCAATGCTGTGGATTTGAAGGACCAGGATCTTATGTAGTCGACTGGAAGAACAACCTTCAAGTTGTACCAATGTCTTGCGCTGCCTCACTTACGCAAGCAAGCTACATTGAATGGAAGCGAGGGACCACTACTAATGACGACTTTTTCTACTCAAACGTAAGACTTTATCATCATTGGGCACACGGTGTGTTTGGCCGTGAATAGGGTAACAAGATATCCTGCAATTAATTGGTTATTTTCATAACATTCTATTCCTGATTTTTAAAAATCCCTAAAATCTGAGTCATTGCTTTTGACCGTGCTGAAAAACAATTCCAAAGCGAAACTAAAAAAACATATTACATTCAAATTCTTCTATTAAAGTAAACGATTTTATGAATTCAGAATAATAAGAAGAATAATAAACACGTAATTAGAACGTCATTATACTGTTTACACTCGTCCCAGCTATAAGGATACATGTAAACAAGTTGAAATGTTCTAACATAGTATAATTAATTAGCTTAACAACTTCAGAAATAACACTCGAACAATTCATTCGGGATCATTCCCCCGCTTCTCTTTCAAATATGTTTCCAAAAATATAGATACTCGAACATTTAGATATCTCTTCATTTTTTTTAAATCTTGATATTTTTTAAGTAAGCGCCTATTAGCTTCCCTTCCTAGATTTCGTTTCATTATCAATGATTCATGACAATATGTACTCATTTGCAACTTTTTCTTGCTTTAGCTTTTTACATTTTAGGATTACACAATTCCAATTTTAAAGAATTTATGTTTGTTTTTAATAAATGATTGTTATAGTAGGGAAGTAATAAGCGTTTATTTTCATTCTTTAACTGATTGTTCAACTTCAGGGTTGTTATGAGAAGTTGACCGATTACATCGTAGAGTACAAGACATATTCAATCATCGCTCTGGTTGGAATCGTTGCACTTCTGGTAAGTTAACTCTTACTTATCTAACTTATCTCATTTCTTCCTGCACCTTAATGTCGTGATGAATGAAAAAACGGCCCTGGTGTCTGGGGTTTCTTTTCGCCATTGTCAATCTGTTTCCTAATTTGGCATGTACATGCAAAACTAGACTAAGATTTAGTCTTTTGATAGAATTATCAAAAAATAATCTTATTAAATTTAAGAAAAGATCCACAGAGGTGTCTCTTTTTCTGATTTCAGATCTAGACTTACTTTTCAAGAGGTTGTTTCAAATCACATAAACCATGGTCTGGGTGAAGGGACTATACAAATCTATCTTCATGTAATGTTGAATATTGGGAGAAAGAATGCATATGTAGCTCACAATTTTTAAATAGCTGATAGAACATTAAAAGGTAACGTTACAAAGGTAAACAATTTCAAAAGCATGATAATGAAGCAATATTGACAAATATACCATAAACCTTGAAAACTATCGTTATTTAACTTCTATATAGAAATATTAAAAGAACAGCACTCTACGAGAGGTTGGATATAAATCAGACAGCAATGCATAGGTACCAGACAGCAGGTTCTTTGTCAAAACGGAATAACCATGCCAAATAACCTACACCACAACAATCAAATGAGTCCTGTTATCTAGCTAACACTTTAGAATGTTGTTAGAGTCAAATGCGTCAAACAAGTGTTTATATTTGAACATTTCCGTGTTAATGTTTATCGATTCAGTATAGTGACGACAAACTGGATAAAGTCGTGATTCGTGATCGAAAACCGGACAATGGCGGGCGCCAATGAGTAAAACGTATCTTTGGAAATTTATATACTGCAGATACAAAGACAATATGAATTGGTATGGCAACTAACATACATAAAAATGTTGCGTAGAATTTCGACTTCTTAACAAATCAATAAAATTTCATAGTTTTGGTATCATTTATACATTTTGGAAGATGTTTTAAACTTAACTTATAGTCATCTCTGAAATGTTCAATTAGAAGTACTTTTTCATAACAGATTTAGCATATTTAAGAGACTATAATTGTAGTGCAGATATATCATATTAGGCTTAACCAAAAAGCACTTGACGATTTTAAGTTTCAAAATGTAGGAATAAACGCTTAACTCTGGTGGATGTGAACTCAAGTAATATGATTTCAGTAAATATCATTTGATATGCAAACAACCAATTGTGAAAATGAATATCAGCAGATGATATTCTTCTTACAATGGGGCAGGCAGGGCAATCTCTTTCAAACAAAACAGCCACCTTTTCACTGATACAAGTGGTTATTTGACATATCCATACATAGCAATTATTCAATAAAAAAATCATTTCAGATGCTTTACATCATTAGCGTGTCAATGAATGCATATATGGTTGTTAATTATTTTATTTTTGTATTGACCTAATTATTTTTGTCCCCTCACGTAACGGTTTGAATGATCTCGTTCACAGCTCCTTGAGGTTGTCTTTGCCGTTATCATCATTATGCAGATTGGACAAGACCGCAAGATTGGACCAGTGTAGTGGTCAGTTGTCTATACAGTGTAGTGGTGAGATGTCATTACATCACGCGATTTTAAAAACAAAAATCATTACAGGTTAAATCTAGCTCAATTTCGCTAAAGTTCGATTAAAACTATCACTCATAACGATGAGTCACTGATCTGAAATCTGCTCCTTGAGGGTCATGTCAAGTGGCCTTGACATCATCTTTAACCTCCCAAAGTTTCTACAACCCCCCCCCCCCCCCCCCCTCCTCCTCCTTTCTTCTCCCAAGTCGACGAATGATGCTGGTCAAATACTAGCCTCGTTACTCATTAAAGTGAATGGAGCCGTTTTCAGTGCGGAAGTCGGACCTACGAGTGATCACAAAGTTTGAACTGATTTTGATGAGATTGGATAGAGCAAAACATCTTGAAAGACATGAGTCAAGATCATCTATATCCAGTCTCTGTTTTAAAACAATAAGACACTTGAGAACTAAAAAAATAAAGGATAATTTCACACTTTTATTAGTAAATTTCTCAGAATTGAGTGCTGTTTTCTTGCGGTATTTACGATGGCACTTGATTATGAATATATTTATAAATCTTGATATAGTTTTCCACAAATAGTAATCTAGCATGTTCGGATTTTTTTTTTATTATTATTTTGCAAAATATGCTTTTTTAACTCTTCAGAGAATAAAACGTCTTTTATTTTTCTTAAAGTGCTATTGTTTCCATGCTTTCATTATATAACTTGCTTGTTATTCATGATTTTTATAATTGTCTTTCATAAATGTTATTGAATGGTTTTGTACTTTTTACCCTTGTGTTATGTATTTGTTCAAAGTGTTACACTAATAAACAAGCGTCTGTTTGGCTGTCTGCTTTGGTTGTCATGTGTAAAAGGATGTTTCCGTAGGATTTTTTCAGAAGAGACCTGTGTTACCTACCTCTGTTTATGATCATTATACTTCATGGGTTCTACCAGATTTTAATGAGATGATAACCACATGTGCAGAGTTGCAGTTATAAAGACCAATCTGAAAAGTTGTTAGACGAGGTGATTGATAACATTTCTCATAACTAAATAGCAAAGTCGAGAATGGATCCAGGGTATAAGTGGAGATGACTAGGAAGGGGTACACTGTATACTCCGACAGTGGAGAGTTCTCTCAAGTGTTTTCGAGAACGTGTCCAAAGACAAAGATATACCATGACAACTTAATTTCACAGATGTTATTTACATTTCACAGCTGTTACTACAGATTCGTATAAATAGAACAATACCCTACGATACCCTTATATTTATCATCAATACAAATTGGTCGTGTATCTGACAACTTGATCTCATGGTTGTGGTTTGAAATCTTCTTCAGCTAATGAAATATCGTTTTGCCGAGTCTGAAGAAAATCATCTCAACCCATCCGTCCTCTCATTTGGGTACTGTCAAAATTGTTGAGTTGAAGTCGTATTAATTGGTGGTAATATTTAGAGCGATTTGGGAATTTTGTCTTGATAGATATCAGGGTTTAAACAGATTTCCATACTATTAACATAAAAATATAAAATTAAATAGAATAGAAAAAGAGAATGGTTTTTGCATAACGTATAGGTTGGGAGATAAGCTCTGGTCAAAATGATTCATCAAAGCACACAAAAAATAAAGTGTTCATGAGAGTAAAGAAACGAAAAACGTAAAAGGCAAATTTTTATATCATATTGATTAAATTATCAAATCTTATAACAGTAAACTGTTGATGTCTGAGTTTGATTCAAACAAAAGATAACGTCTTCATTAAGTCTGTAGCAAAAGAAGTATATAGAATTTTGAAGGTACATAACATAGGTATAATAAAGGCACATCTAGGAATCATAGAAATTACATACGTTACATTTGTGACATGTTACATAAAATCTAAACAATTTGTATTAGAGCTATAAGAGGAACAAAGAACATGAAGTATGGAAGCTGAAGTAAGAATATAGCAAATGTTCCAATTAGTTTACATATCAACATTGGAATTTATTTATCTACATATGCATTAAGATAATTTTTCAAAGTGTGGCTATATTAAGAAATTTGCACAAATCAAGCCATTTAATAAAGTGTTAAATTTTCTTAAATTTGTATCATTGAGAAAGATTGTTTTAATCATTCAAATATAAATAATGTTACTAGTTGTTTTAACTGTATGAGTCTATTTTGTGCCAAATATGCATCTTAGTTGTATGAAAAAAATAGCGAACAGTAGCGAACGCCTTTTATATATTTACTTGTATAAACCCTCTGGCCAACAGAACAACTTTTCTACTTTTTTTCTATGAACATAAAGAACCATGAATAAGGCAGAGAATTCATAGAATGAATGAATTTCTTTATTTGCTCCAATGGCAGTTGAAGATTACAAATATAATGTATCCATTAATCACATACATGTACAGAGAATATTTACAAGGCATTCAATTCAATGCAGTGCACAATACAGTATCTACAGCAAGGACAGTTCGGAAATATTTGTTCAGATAGTGTTTCATGTCATATATATATTTTGAAAATTCAATGACAAAATTTGCACCGCAAAATAGTGCAAGAACATCACCATCATCTAGGAGCTCTATGCTATACATACATAGGCATCTAAATCAAGTAGGTCAAGTAATGTCATGTAGAATGTATTTCTTCGATGCAAAAACGATTCACAGAGTAAAATGATAAGTGCACCATGGTCAAAGCAGTGCTTAATACAAAGTGTACAAACCAATTTTTACAGTTAGTTGTATTTGTGCCTTATGCTCCGGGTATGTATCTGTTAGATTTCCTAAAACAATCATGGTAATGTTTACATCATCCCGTTATGCAATGACCTTAATGACAACGTCACGTGACTTAAATTGTTATTTCATTCAATAAAAGTACACGTTTAATTGAACTGTATGTTACCATATCTGATTCTACATTTACAAAAATTTACTGAAAAAGTTAAATATCTCTCATTAATTGAACTAGTGCAATACCAGTGGCTATATGAAAAACAAACGTTACCTGTCATTTCATCTACAAGTATACACACACACACGTATATATATATATATATATATATATATATATATATATATATATTGTATCATGGAAAGAAGAAACCATCATCAACTTTGTGTTTTAACTTGTGATATGTTGTTTTATGCTTTGTTTAACACACTGACTGATTAAAATATTTTGAGTCAACAAATGTGATACGTACCACCATTTTTAATATCATTACGAAATTCAAACGAGTTTCAAATTCATTCATGCTAACTTTATATCAATTCAAAATTCGTTCCAAGAAAGAGTATGACACGGAAGGACGTTTAGTATACTCTAACTGACGATACCAAACGTAATCTGATCAGATAGCGGAATAGAGTGTTCGACCTATATCTTATAAGTTTTTGAATTCGTGAAATTCATACGCCGAAAGTAGGACGCCAGGTGTTAAGTCACTTTGAGATGAAAGGGCTCGAGCGATCTGTTGCCAAAATGATCCTGTTGGTATTTCTGAGTTTTTCAATTGTTAGACATCAAGGTAGGTCTATTGTCACTTCAGACATAAAAGACTAATGATAAACATACCGTGAATTGTAAAGATAACTCCCATCAAATTTTCACATTATGTCACGTATTATCCTAGGACGCAGTTCGACGACATTTTGTTGATATGTCAAACGAGTTAGTGAATGTTGATTATCCTTTACAATACAGCAGACGTTGTGAAAAGGGAATCATCACCATCTTCAGTTTAAATAGATAGCCTTTATCGAAACATTATTAAATTTCTCTCTTAAAACTTGTATCATATTATTTAGTATTCGACGAGATTCCTGTCAGAAAAGGGAAAGATAAAATGAACATCTGCCAGAAATATATAGACAATTCACCTGTCAAACCACTCAACAGTTTATTTGTGTTCTACAAGTGGTGGTTCAAATGTCAGGCCACTAAATATGTTTATGTATTTAGACCGCTACATATGACATAACATTCAACATAACATTTAACAATAAAAACTATATTACATATAAAGAATGTACGACAAAGTCAATCATCGGCCAGGCGTTATTGTAATAGGTTTATTGTACAGAATTATGGTCTTGTTTCCTGGAACCAAATTATGAACAATGCAGAACATAAGAAACATTGTCTTATATTGTTGGTGCGGTGGCAGCGCATCATGCAGCACATTATGAATTTTTAAAAATCCATCGAAAATAATGGTGTCATTATATAAATGTGTTCTGATTATATCATGAATCGATGACAACAAAAGCATTGTCATCTAAGACATTTTCAGGTTAAAAACTTATGAACATCCTTTATAATACATGTGATTCTTTTTATGACAAGGGTTTGTTGAAAGTTTAAATATAAAAATAGCCTAAACTTAAACCATGTATACTGTCGTACTTAAAGAAGAAAAAATGTAGCCTATCTCTTCACTTCCATTGTAGTTATATTTTTGGGAGAAATCTTCGTAAAGACAAAACAACATGTAAATATATCACACTTTTACTTTCAGTTTCGGGAACTACATTAACTATTACGCCAAGCCAAGTTCAGATTGGAGGGACAAATCCAACGACCCTGAATGGAACTTGCACACCACCTGCAGGAACACAAGTTGTTTATAGTATATATATCGGAAGGAAAAGTTTGTATTATGGGAGTGAAACTCCAATGGTTGAGATTGCTCTGGCGATGAACAATGACCAACCAGTTATCAAGGATGGTGGCTTGAGATCAAGACTAAGTGTACAGGGAGATATCAACAACAATCCAATGAGTCTTAGCTTTTCTCTTAGGGATCCGACATGTAATGACATTAAAGACTTTACTTTTTACTGCATGTCACAGTTTTCTCCAGACACTGCAGGAAATAAAGAGGATTTTAAGAACGTTACCTACAGAGGTAAGTTAAATAAAGTTCTCACTTATTTCTACGAACTTTTATGACACCCTTTCTATGCCATTACTATTCTTGGGAACACCCTCATTTGTAAGTGTGGGTATTTCTGCATTAAATATATGGGTTTATTGCAAGACAACTATTTCTTTATAATGATAATGTCTTTGATTAGTTGCAATGTCTTCATGAAGGTGGTTGCAGCTGGATTGAAGTCGTTCTGGTGAAATCATAGGGTTTAATGTTTAACTTCCTCTAGAATGGAAAAGACAAGAACGAATAACTCGGCCTGATCCTTATGTTAATTGTGATGTTTGTAATTTCAACCCAAGATCCATTATGTTGTCACCGTTTTTAATTATCTTTCTAATAAGTATTTTAGACTGTTGAATCACCACCCCATCTACCTCCCCCGGGGGCACCCCTTAAATACTTTGCCTTTTCCAACATCGATGAAAGCATTAAATATGTTACTGATGCGATCTGTTTAGCTGCAGAAAATATGAAAAGAAAAATCGGTATTTTAAAAGGAAAGTGAGTAAGTGGTACTATGAGGAATGTGTGAAACTAAAATCAAAACGTTGTAAACTGATCAACAAATTTAGGAAGACGAAAGATAAGACGTCTTTTTATGTATATTGCCTGAGAAGACATGCAGTGTGTATGCAAAATCGAATAGATTAGTTCGAGAAGAAACAATTGGACATAGAAAAAAGCATATCAAACTCAAAAAAGTTTTGGTTTGAATTGATAACGTAAAAAATACTTTCATAGCAGTAAGCCTCAGTCCTAAAATGAAGAAACTTATTCATTCTATGTATGTAAATATGAAGGCTTGCGTTAAAAATAATGCTGACTTTTCAGATTCTTGTGTAATAACATTTAGGGTTCGACAAGGTTGTTTACTTAGTCCATTTCAATTTTCATTTTCCAATAATGCAATTGAATTGTGATAATTTGATGATTTGATTTGGGATTGATTTTTAGTAATTCATTATCTTGGTCAATGCATGTTAGTTAAGCTTGTTTACAAGCTCAAAAGGTGATGATCGGTACCTTTAAACAACGTATTATTCTCAGAAATAGAAAAAATGAAACAATATTTGTAAATACTTGATTAAAAAAGTCAGCCGATTTTAACATATGAAGCTGAACTCAAGCGTTTTAACTATTACAACGAAATTGAAAAAGTCCATCTGAAGCAGGTAAAAATATTTAGTTACTAAATTGAGTACAACGAATACATTGGTATATAGAGAATGGTAGATACCCGCTACAGCTATTTACAAATATCTAAGCAATAAAGTATTGGTTAAAGTTACTGATTATGGCTTTATATCGTCAGCCTAAAACGTGTTACAACATGATGATATATTATATGATAAGAATGGTCATACCAATTAGGTCACTTCAGTTAGAACAAGCTGTATTATAAATTGTTCTAATGCACATTGGAGTCAGAAATCTATCTCTCATGTGTAAATGTAAAAAAGTTTCGTATAGCTTTAAGTACACTTTGGTGTTCTTCGCACGACTAATTTATCGAGACTGGAAGATTTAAATCAATCCAAAGTTCAAATAGAATTAGCAAACTTTGTAATCTTATCGAAATAGGAAGATGAATGTCATTTTGTTTTAAATTGCCCCGTCTACAATTTTCTAAGACAGTTATACATAAAAAGATATGCCATTGTCCATCAAATTCTTTTCAAGTTCGCAAAAGTGTTGAATAATATACAAATCATACAGTGCTGCTAAATCTGTCCATGTTTGTTTACTACGCAATGTTATTTAGATCAGAATTTATGACGAAACATGATATCAATTTTAATTAATTGTTGTCAACTTTATGTTAAGTACCAAAGAGTGTACATGTTGTACATACATTGTAATACAGGTTTGGGCCTTCTTTCACAAAGCAACCTTAACTACAGTTAACTTTAACTCCCATTCCTTGTGACTTACGATCACCTTAGAGCTTTGTACCGGAAATGAATTGAATTGAATTGAACATACAAGCATACCCCTTTAACATTTATTTATCAAGATTTTCTCCATTTCAGTCAATCCTGGTGATGTCAGGATGATCATGTTTCCAGCATATGAAATTTTTACTCCTGGAACGCTCGTCACGTTCACCTGTGTTGCGTTGATTGGAAGCAGTTTCCCTACTGACCAGTCTAATTTCTGGATATGGGAATGGCGTGATGTGTCTCAGACAATACCTACCAGTTGGACAAGGTACCAAGGCTCTGCCAATATCACATACGGTACCCCCACCCAAGCAGCCAACTGCAACTATAATGGAAGATCTGAGTTAAAACATACAGTTACAGAATTTGATATTGGAAGACAGTTCAGATGTTATATTGTCAACTCTGACCTCTACAGTGCAAATACAACCATCAGAATCGAAGGTACGTTCGATCGTAAAAAATTTGTGAAAACTTATTTTTGAATAGTTTTGAGAGAAGTTACAGTTTCTCAACTATGTTTAGTCTGATGTAAGATAACGAAGTAATCAGTACAACATAGTTTAAAAGGAATATACTATTTCTTATACCGTCTTGGTGTATATTTGATTTTTTTGTGTTACTGTGTTTATGAAAAGTAAATATTAGAAATTAACGTTTCTATAGCGTAAATGATTGTATATTTGTTCATGATCGTGTTCATGTCAGTCTTGTTTATGCTTTGTTGACGTTTTTGAATAACCATGACTAATAATTGTCATTTTCAATGTAATATTTGATTAATCAACATTTAATTCTATTTCTACATGTCATGCATTTTTTATATTCATGAATAATTGCTTAACCATGTTTGAATATGTTTAAATGTTTTTCTCCCGCATTTTCATGCATCAGTTCATTTTCTTCGTCATTCTCATATAGAGCATTTTTCCATTGCCGGTTGTCAAAGGGCCGAGGGTCCTTTGACATTCGACCGATCTTGTTCATATTGACGTGTGTATAAATATATTTATAATGTACATGCATCATTTCGTTTCATTTGACATTTGTCAATATCTTTTTATGTGTAATGCATTTATTCATTTTTTTTTACATTCATTAATATCTTGACAACTTTCATGCGTCCATTCATTTTTTTTCATGTTGATTAATATTTGATATTTTAAAAAATGTTTATAATAATGTGTTATAATAAATTAATTTTGACTTGACATTCATAAATATATCCATAATGTTTTGGCAATCAATTCCTTTTTTTTTGATAATGTCATTCATAAAAATGTTGATAATGTTTTGCACTGATTTGTGCAAATTCGTTTTGATAATGTTTTATGCATCGATTCCATCTTTTACATTCATAAATTTCACGATAATGTTACATGCAACAATTCCATTCAAGTTTTGATCTTGTTTCGTTTCAACCAGTCATTTTCACTTTCGATAAAGTTAGTATCCATGAGCAATTTTTACAAGCATCTTTAAAGTTTAATGTAAATGACTATGTTTTCAGCATCTGCTTGAGGTTCAGGTGACGTCTTCCAGAGCACATCGACGCAGTGGGCCGTGAGGCAGTAAGCTAAGTTAAAAGACTTAGCTAGAAATATGAGCAGTTAATGCATAGTCGAGACGTTTTGCGGATTTTGCGGACATAGATTATGTTTTTTTAGTCAAAAAGAAGTGTTGACCTTTACTAAAATCATATTGCTGTTTGGTTTATTATTGGTTGGTAGTGTTGACATGTATCGTATAACTAATCTACATGTGAACAGTAGGTTGAATTTCGGCGTCTGGGTATAAGAGTGCTGTGTTGGAATTACTTTTCCAAATTTGTCCAAATGATTGTTTGCCCGATATATGATAATAATGTTTATAACGATGCTGACGAAGAAGAAGATGATGGTACTAAATCCGAAGTTTTGAAGGTTTCAAATGATGCTCCGGAAAAAAAACACCGTCATGTAAAATGTCCGTTTTTGCTCAAAATTTATCCCATGAAAGGAACATCAACAGCCCAAAGGCAACAGACATAGGCGACATAAGTTTATAAGTCATACAGTTTTCGAGAAATGCTCCGGAAACTATTCCGGACGGACACACCTGTTTATCACGGGTATTATTACATCTTTATAGTCATTTATTACTTCTTGGTTAGGGTACGTGATGATGTTGTTTTAGGTTTAAAGAGCGTTTCACAAAATACAAATGACTTTTTTTTACAGGAGGAAGACTGTCATGACTTTGCTTCTACGCAGAGATTTGAAACGTAAAACCTGCGAGCAGTATCTGGAAGTGAACATTACCGGTGCATCCTCGTGGCAATTATTCCCATGCTGTTCTCTTTATCATCCCATTTAAATCATATGTAATAAATATATACTCAAAATCCCAGCTCTTGGTTAGTTTTAGCCAATGATTCGTCGTAGAGACCTGCAAACCTCCCAGAATAACTGTTTGCTTGAGATTCCAGCTCACGCTTTCCCTCAGAGGTAGTTCCATCATTCATTCCTGTACAACTTCTGTTCTAATGCAAACGCTCCTCGAGCTTCCGGTGGGTTCCCCTGGCGTCAAAATTTTGCACCATAAAGTTCTTGCAAGTTTTCAGCCGATACAAACACTGCATGCATGGTTAATTAACATCTATGTCGTCTCACTGGATTATGCAACGATGCAGTTGCTTAATTAGGCGAATGTGCAGTGGAAAGAAGACTACAAATGCAGTCAATATTCAAATCAAATTTAACCTTCCGGAAGCAAACGGAAATATCATGAGGAGTTTAGAATGATAACTTATGAAACGGCGTCGTTGATTGCACATTTAACTTTGATTGAAAACACGTTTTTGATTGGTTTTTAAGTGAAACGTTTGTGGAGGGCAAGGGATGGATTAAACCATACGCTCATATATCCATATAGGGCCTAAAATCGGTCGTATTGAGCAGTGTGAAATACAAATATTCAAAACACTTGAAATGTTAAGAAGTTCTGAACCAAACTACAAACCTCAATTCTAATCATTTTAAAAAGAAACTCATATAGCAATATGCATGTTGTTTTACTTATTGTTCACAAGCTTATTGAAATGAATTCAATAATTTTGAAGAACGTCACCATGAAATGATTTGGTGATGTGTGATTGGTTTAACCATGCTTTTGAGATTATTTCACTTGCATCTTAGATATATCACTTCAGGGAGGGGGCCATAAGCTTGAACTAGAGAATCATTGGTCGACAACACTGCGGAAGTAAACCTACATCTTATTGTATGACCAAAAGCTCGGGAGTCATCGATACAGGTCAATATATTGTTTACGACCGATATCGATGTCTCCCGAGCTTGTGTGTATGGCAAACAGAAACATGTGGCTGTGTGAGGGATCCCAAATAATAAATAAAGCAGCAAAAGCAACGATAAAAAAAACAAAAAACAAAACAGACAACATCAGTTATAAAAGATCATATTTACTGAACATAAATCTTTCTTAAAATGTTCCAGGAGTTATGTAAAAACTTGATAACAAATAGTCCTCTGAAGAACGTACATTTGAACCTATGGTTGTGTGAAGCAGACATAAAATCTTCCTTTTGCTCTGATTGAAACACAATAAAAGCAAATTTTCTCATCACATGAATTTATGCCGACACATGAACACAATTGTTAAATCCTGATTTTTTTAGTGATTTACAAACAAATGTTTTTGATTGTGGAAATCTATATAAGATATTTAACAATGTTGCTCCCCATGTATTTTGTAATTAAGTACAACTTCATACAGAGTTTATTTTAAAAATAGAAACAAGCGGGTCTGAGGTTGATAATTTGTTGACTAAAACACTGTACTTCATTTAAAAAAACATCATGGTTGAGACTATTCTTTCAAATTTTCAAACACATCGATTTCAATATCTTTCAAAATATGTCAAGTGTTGTGAAGCTTTCATATTTCACATCAATGGTACCAGAACAATTTATGTTGACATAAAACCCAATTTGTTTTTAAGTCCATATTGTTTCGAGTGTTCAATTCTGACTGGATTATTTTGTAGAATAACGGATGAAATATTACCAAAACATGATGTAATGCAATTAAAATTTGTTGTAGAATTTCTGCTCATTTGAAGCACTGTACAGTATGTTTTAGATTTACATTCTTAAGATATTATTTTACAAGAGTAAAAATAATTATATATCTATCAACTGCATCTTTAAATACCTTTTTATAGTGAAATCATAAATACCTAAAAATATGTATACACCACAAGAATTGGTTGATCAAATTTTCATTTATATTTTACAAATATTCATTTATTTAAATCTTTATATAGTTATTGAAACAATAGGAGAGTGATATAATTTGTTTTTATGTAATTCATAAACATGTAAAATATTTGGTAAAAGTTTAACTTCATTTGCAAAAACATGGAAATAAAAAATTAAGGAAGTAATTTCACAGAAATAAAGAAACTTTAACTCTATGTTGTAATTTCATTCCATTCCAACAAATGAATATTGCATTAATTGATCTCGACACATTATAAAATCTTAACACAAACATCAACACTTTAGATGCCTCATTATAAATAAATAAAACTCTTATAAAATTTACAATCAAAGTTTCTGTAGAAATACTTATTATAAACAATTTATTTCTAAAATTAACAAATCAAATGCGCTTCATATACAGAGACAAAAGTTTTCTATCTGCTTGTCTTTATCTTCGAACACAAATTAAAAATGCACAAATACAAAAGCAAATGAACCCAACATAAAATACGAACATATATAAACAAATAAAATAGAATGAAACTAATAAAAATGCATTCAGATCATACAAAATTCATTAATCAAAAAATATTTGCTTCACCTGTGTATTGAGCGAAAATGCTTGTTATAAGTCAATATCATTCAATAAAGCTTCCGTTAACAGTACCCTTGGGTAAGAATCTATATAGTTACCATGGCATTTAAAAATGAACAGGAAGTGATGTTACAGGAAGTGACATCATAAAATTATCACCTGCACTGCTCATAAACAGGAAGTAATCCACAGGAAGTACTGATGTACTTAATAAACCCTGTACTATATTATTTTTTAACAACCAGAGGAGGTATTTAGAATGGACAAAGAATGTCACGGTGATCTACAATGTAGAAGCTTATCTGCATTTTGGACCAATATTTTCAAAGCCTTCTTAATACAGAGACAGGCATTAAAACCATGACCACAGATTCACAAATCTTAAATATCTTCAAACTTTTAATCCAGAGCCATGGGTTCAAAAGTATGTCAGCACAATGAAAGGTATTGGCCACCATTGATGCCAGACATTCAACTCTCATGGTGCTAAGAGTTTTTAAAATCTGTTTACTGTTTTAACTGTTGATGCTGGGGAAGTCCATGCTAGCACATTTTCAGTTGTCTGACTTTGATGCTGAAATGAAAGGTCTAGCACAATATCAATACGTATATCATAGAAACTGTTGGTATCCTTCCGCCCCAGTGAATATAACATCAATCCATATTCTCATTGCCTCAGGGGTGGGTGCCACTAGATAATATGTTCTATCATAGGTTTTCACACAAAATGTCAGTTTTGGGTTTGGACTTTTCACCGTCCGTAAATGATCCACGTAGACTTCTTCGATAGCTTGGAAATATATCCCTCCTCTGGCCTTAGTTTCTCCTTTGTCCACATAATACAACAGTGACCGTTTCACGCGGTCAAACACAAACCAACGTTTATGCCAAGTCTTGAACTTGTTTCCCATCTTATGAAGGAAACCACGGCAACTTGAGGACGTCAAAATCACGTGAGGACATGCATCGATATTGTGACCTGCAGTTTCAATGTGTTGCTTGAGGTCGAATTCCTTGTTTCTGATTGGTAGATACCTTGTGAGAGGTCGAGCCTGAAAGAGAAGCAGAGTTTGAGAATGGAGGCACACGTTACCTTTGATCATTTATAATTTTCACTTTTGCATGACTATGTGAGTCTTTACAGCTGAATAATTTTTTGGTAGAAGATTAGATGATACTAATGTTATAACTCGATTAAATCAGAATTCTAGCAGTTAGCTGGATTAAGGTTTGCATATTGTATCACAAACTCTGATAAAATGAAATATATAAAACTGGAGCAGTTTCAATACTCTTGAAGCACACATAAAATATACCCTTATTCCTCCTATTTGATACCAAAACATGATGGTTCAGATAGTATTTGAAACAGCTGCCCGTATGAAAGATAATATGACTGTTATTTCTGAGAGGGAAATCTCTGATTTAAGCAAAAAAGCCCTTTTCTAATATGTTTCTCCTTATAATAATTGTGTTGAAAATCTCCTTTACAGTGACATAAAAAAAGAGCTGTTAATAGCTCTCTATATTGATCACTCAACCTGTTGCTTCAATGGCCCCCCAGCAACCCCCCCTCCAAATCCTTCTTCAAATACCTCAAAGGAAAGAGCTTCAAAAAACATATAAATCTTTTAGTTAAATACCCATCAGCTGAACCAGAGTCAGCTCCACTTATATTGCAGCTGCTAGAATAATTGCAGGGAGTGGCTTTGCATTGCATTATAGCATTGCACCTAAATCTAACTGCATGTATAAAAGTTCTAGATAAAAACACCAGGATAACCCAACATTTTGACCAATTCTGTATGAAGAAACATTTGTTTGACAACAGCAATAGAATCTATGTCAAAAAGTCACTTTCACAGAATAAACATTTTGTCTATTCATCAAATTGTCCTTATTGCTGATATCATTATTAGTTGAAAAATGATAATATGACAGATGTTTAGCTCTTTACGTTTTGTCAGACAGGGTTTGGTGAGGTGTTTTAGGGTTTAACACCGCTTTCAAGAGTATTTCACTTTTTTTGCGGCTGCTAGTATTAGTGCAGGGAGAAAGCCCGCAAAACCATCATGGCTATGCATTGCGGTGAATCCTGCAAGCATCGGCTGGAACTAGCAAACCATGGGTGATACTGCGCTGATATTCAATGTAGCATTGCACCCAAACATTACTGCGTGTATAACATCCTGGGGGATTCGGACCACAGACCTCTTGATCCAAAGCCTAACGCTCTAACCACTACACTATCTTAACGCAAGACAAAGTTGCAGAGCCCCTGGCGACATTCAAAACTCCATAAATTCTTAACCACAGTACAAACCTGTTGGATCTGTTTCTCCCTCATTTTGACTTGTTGTTGCACCATCTCCTCTCGCAACATGGTCTCCTCTCGTAGCTTCCGCTCCAAGGCTTCTCTTTTCTGTCGCTCCTCGTGCAGGGCCACCATCTCAGCCTCACGCAGATGCACCTGGGATAGACACATGGTGACCATCATCATTTTCAACACTACTGCTCATAATAATATCAACGAGGAAACGTGCTCAATTTTATAATTTAACATCCACAGAGAAGTTTTACGCTATTTTAAGTAATCCAAACATTACCTTTGCCAGTGCCAGGACCTGCCATAAGATTTTAACTTTAAGAAGAGATATTTTGAAACGGATGCTGTTCATAGGTTTTACTGTCATTTTATTTTCTTGTTTTATTTTAATTGAAATATTGTCTCTCATAAATCGCTGAGCGATTGGATGTATTACACATGTGAGACGTAAATAAAATATTCTGTCTGTCTGTCTGTCTATCAACAACATTAACAATATCAAAAATAATTTTCTTATTGAATATGTCTTTGTTTGATAGTTCATAAGTTAGATAAAGCATGACCAAAGCTTATTATGTACACACACAGCGTGAATGGCGCGGTGGCGCTGCCTAGTTGAAGCACTGCGTTGTCAGGTGGAAATAATTCGTCATTAAGAAACATATCAAGTAAAATAAATATCCTATGCAGTCACTGCAAGATAAACCTATGCAGTTTCAATAAGAAATAAATTTTAGTTTTTCTCTCTGTCCATTATTTAGGGAGCAACATTTTAAATATACTTCATCCATGCGCACTCCTATCTTTTATTTCGTGATATGGCGGCAAAAACTATAAAAAATTATCAATTTCAAATAAATTAATATTGCAGAATTTTTTCCTGTCTATACATAAATAGAATATCAAGATATTTTACTCATTTCCCTTGAATTTTATGACAAGCAATTTGGAAAAGAGCCATCTCTTTTCAATTTTACAATCCCCCAGGGCACTTTATAATCCAATACCACATGTATATTTACCTGTTCTTCCACCAGGTGTCGCTTGTCGGCCTGGGCCTGAGCAAGAAGACGTTCGAGTTCCGCCAGCTTTTCGAGTTGGTCTTCTCCACTGCTTACACTGAAACAAAGATGGCGAAATGAAACACTAGTTATTTAATGTCTCTCTTGATAATGCTTGTCATGCACTGCTTGTAGTGAGGTGAGATGTGGTGATGAGGTGAGGTGAGGTGAGGTGAGATGAGGTGAAGTGATATGAGATGAGATAAGATGAGGTGAGATGAGGTGAGATAAGATGAGGTGAAGTAAGATGAGGTGAAGTAAGGTGAGATAAGATGAGGTGAGGTGAGACAAGGTGAAATGAGATAAGATGTGGTGAGATGAGGTGAGATGAGATAAGATGTGAGGTAAGGTGAGGTGAGATGAGATAAGATGAGGTGAGGTGAGACAAGGTGAAATGAGATAAGATGAGGTAAGGTAAGGTGAGGTGAGATAAGATGAGGTGAGGTAAGGTGAAATGAGACAAGATGAGTTGAGGTAAGGTAAGGTAAGGTGAGGTTAGGTGAGGCGCGATGAGGTGAGATGAGATGTGATGAGGTGAGGTGAGGTGGGGTGAGGTGAGATGAGATGTGGTGAGGTGAGATGAGATGAGGTGAGGTGAGGTGAGGTGAGAAGAGATAAGATGAGGTGAGGTGAGACAAGGTGAAATGAGATAAGATGAGGTAAGGTAAGGTGAGGTGAGATAAGATGAGGTGAGGTAAGGTGAAATGAGACAAGATGAGTTGAGGTAAGGTAAGGTAAGGTGAGGTTAGGTGAGGCGAGATGAGGTGAGATGAGATGTGATGAGGTGAGGTGAGGTGAGATGAGATGTGGTGTGGTGAGATGAGGTGAGGTGAGGTGAGAAGAGGTAGGTGAGATGAGGTGAGGTGAGGTGAGGTGAGATGAGGTGCTTTCAGGAGTTTTTCACTTATATCACGGCTGCTAGTATTATTGCAGGGAGAAAGCCAACACTACAGTAAACTATGCTATTGTGGCTATGCATTGTGTTGAAACCTGTGAGCATAGGATGGAACTGGCTAAGAATTGAATTCAGTGTAGCATTGTACCGAAACCCACTGCCAGTGGAACAGTTCTCTACTGCAGAAAAAGTTTCCGAGCCCCTGTCAGGATTTGAACTCTGACCTCAAAATCCCAAGACGAACATGCTAACATAGCAATATCCCGCCCCCTGATCATCATGACATAAAAGAGTTTTACAAATAGAGAGAAATATAATGTGTCTGAAATATTTTTATCTTGTCACGATATTTCAACTGTCACATCTTTATTAGAACAAAATCTGCTGAAACCCAGTAACCTAATTTATCATAAAGTATTTACGTACAAAAATCTATTTACGTAATGCTTTTCGAAGTTAAGATCATTAACTAAATAACTTTAGAATTCATTAAATGAATTTAACAACATGACTCAATTAAACATATCAATATCTATTCAATTTAAGAATAACATGTACATGTATTTAGTGCACAATCGCTGACCAATCAAATTGGTTGATTTGGTTTCCTCAGGCATATTCATGTATTGTAATATTTTTGTGTTGATTCTATTACGTCTCTGCAAACAAACTATTGACGTCAGTCCAAGAACGCATAGTTTTGTTATAAGTTCATAATGGGTTATTCATTAAACATAATCAATCAAATAATATTACAACCGTTAAATTCATTTTAAGAGTACTTCACCCATTATCATTTAATAATTATAACTAATTATACTTGGCTGGTGAATCCATTCATATCACTGATAAGTTTACAGATTCAACAATTATGATTTGATAATTATCACTAGTTAATTCTTAGCTTGTGAATCACCTTGGATTGGTGGATAAACTAATTATGATTTAATTATTGGTGGATAAACCAATCATGATTTAATGATTGGTGAATAAACCAATTATGATTTAATAATTATCACTAGTTAATTCTTAGCTTGTGAATCACCTAGGATTGGTGGATAAAAGGATAAAATTCCATCCTGTAATATCGTTTCACCAACAGAAAAGGCAAAAGAAAGAACCAGTCATATTTTGTTTCATAGTTTCTGAATAACATTGCACAAGCAGTAAAGGCGTTCAAAGGTATCAGTATTTGGCATATAGTCTTTGAATGGCTTTTAGAAGTGATATTCATAAGATAAGATTTTCAGATAAGAAGCTATCCTTGTACAGAGTCAAAATTCAACTTGTTTCCATGGAAACAGGAAATAACCGATACAATAATGAAAATGAAAATATCTTCACTTGGTGGTAAAAGAAATCCAAATTTTCAGAAAGATAATATAATGAATGTTTTGTTAAAAGCAAAATGATTACTAATGGACAGACACACAAACAGACAGATACTATGTCCATTGGGGTAAAAATCTGATTTCTTGCCACTGGCTATATAGCTATAAATACCATAAGCTATTGTCTTATTTCAAACAACCCAAAGGTTTGAGGTAATATTTTCAGAGAAGCACTTCCATACATGTAGTTGAGGAGTGCCTTTTGCAACTTTGCATCGAAAACAATTTACAGGTAGTTAGTTGAGTTATTTTTTAACAAAATTTCACCTTCTCAATTATCAGTTATTAAAAAAAAAACTTCTCAACAATTTGAAACGACTGAGTGTAGGCCATGGAAAAAAAATCAATTTTAATTTCCTTTGGTGATTTGATGAATACAGGAACAACTAATTGACCCAGCGAAAGAACAAATTCTCATTACAAATTAATGTTTTGGTGCATGACAAACACTCCAGTAAGAACATAGGGACTAGTTAATTTTTTATAACAATAAGACTCAAAATGGTTGGTATTGAGTTAGCCTTTGAAATGCACTTTTTATGTCAATGGAGTAAGTACATTTTTGTTAATATGTTCAAATTATTCCAAGAATTGAATACAGGTCTCAATGGAGAGTCTGCCTTTTTTTAATGCAAATGGAAAGTGGCACTAATTATAAGATTAGATACAAAGAAACCTTATTTCAACAAGGTAATATCTTGTTTTCATAGCAAAGTGCTTTCCTCAGTACATAAATTGTCCATTTTGTTGCCACAGCAAGTTTTAGAAATTTATAAATTCATCAGTGGAATTAAAATCAAAAAGAGATTACAATGCTGAACTAGATAAAAAGATATATTGACAATGATGCTATCATGAAAATTTCTAGTTTTCAATGAAAACTACTTTCTTAGGAAAAGTTGCATCAAGATTTAGTTGTAATTCCTGCATTTCCCATACTGGTGGGGTAGGTGGTGGGGTTGGTCCAAACCAAGATCTACAAATATAAATCCCCTGGGAGAGAGTTACCTCTCTCAAAATTTTAGCTTTTGGGGGTACAACAGTTCTTGAGAGGTAAAATATATATATGAGAAGTTACAAGTGACTCCTGACAAAGGACGGACAATTTCCACGTCATAAGTTAAGGCCTTAAAGGCCTCATGAGCTATATACATCAGTAACCAGAGGATTTTGAATGAGTGCAAATTGGAATGCAATGAAAATGACGTCAAAGCACTATATATGGCGTGATGTCACAATGAAAAAGTAAAATTTTGCCCTGAATGAAAATTATGAGCCCCATTATTATTGTCCTCACAGGGAATAAACAAAAATAATTTTAATAATAACTCCTCACCCTGGCATCGAGTTCATGGGTTTTCCACAAAACCAACAATAATCCAATTGAAAGCTGGCGGCAATGGCCTGTCTGGACACCAATGTTTGGAGCGTTCCATTCACCGACTTAGTAATTCCGTTTTTCTTAATTCCAGGGACATTTATGTGTCTCTCCATGTTTCATGTCATTTTAGGTCACGACCTTTGACCTTTCACAACTTTGAACGGATTCTCAAGAGAATTTGAGAAATGGTTTCCAGAGTTCCCTTCATGTATTATTTATCTGAATTCCATCTTTGAAGAACCACTTCAATAGTTTTAAAATCAATGTTTCATATTGTCTTTTCATGCTGGCCAGATGAGACAACTGGTGGTGAATGATAGGCTTCAATTTGTTTTAAATTCAAATTTCGTCAGTCTTTGCACAATGTTGAAATTACTTATGAAGAATTAACACAACATTCACATTCAGATGATAAAAGATTCAGATGTGTAAAACATTCTTGGCAGTTTTACAATATTCTTCACTTTAATCAAGCCAGAACCGAATCAAGAGTAATTCGAAGTTTCATATATATATTCCTTTTGAATTCAAATGGTGCTTTCGCATTTTTGTTGGTTACCAAATATACAAAAATACACAGTAATATCCATACATTGTGAAACCTTTGAAATCTGAGTGTCTTTGAACACAGCAAAGCTTTGGATAATTTCTTTGCGGACAACCGTGTATTATGTACATGCAGGGTCGTTTGTTTTATGCAACTTTGATACAATCTTCCGTTTTGAGAGTCCCAAATTTTGGCAATAACTCAAACCTTATAAATCATTCACAGAACAAATCCTTGAAAAGTTCTTTCTCAAAATCCGTAACACTGAATGCAATTAAAACTTGTCACAAAGCACATGAGTGAGTATCATTCTATCAAACATGCCTGAAACTTCTGAAATTCTTTAGAAGATCTCAAAGCGTCAAGTTTTGATTAAAACTCATCACTTAGCACAATATTCAGCGACTTTTACTTCTGACAAATTTCTTTCAACCCTTCAGCAGGTTATATCCAGTGCGTTTCCTGTCATAAAGGACAACAAACAATATTATTCAAACAAATTGACGAGCCGTCTTAAGAGTCATTTGATCTTCAGGTCTGGTAGATTCAATTCACTGCTGCTGCCACAAAGCACGAATACAAAATATGCCCACAGAAAATCCTGGCAAGCTATCAAAAACGTTGTGAAAGATGAGTTTATATCGCTTAACTACCACAGGTGGTCTCCATAAATCCCTCGGTTCCTCTGCAAAGTCAACAACCTGCAGAGAAAATACTGCAGACAATTTCAAGACAGAAATGTTCCAACTAAGGAGTCCAAAATGTCCTCATAAGACCAAAACACACCCATTTATCTAGGGCGAATATATAAACACAGTTTACTCCTCGAGACACAGAAAATCACTTGCCTCTGTTGAACATTTCAAAATGACTTCTGTCTTGGTGAATGCATGAATGTACAAAATAACCTCGTTTTAAAACACATTGACATTTCTGCTTGGAAAATGTTTACAAGAACAGAATGCACATTGTTCACAGATAATAGATTGCATCTGTTGAAAGTTAAACCTTTTGCCTTCTGTTCCAGTGACTTCTTGCAGCGGAATATGGAATATCCTTGAAATAACAAATAACTGACTGGATCACCGACATGCAACTCCTAAAATCATAATCCCTTTTGGTCACTTCTGATGCTCACAGCTGATGAAGTGTTAACAATTTGTCCATCAATGTACAACAATGTTCAACAATTAACCATAATCAAACCTGAAGGATTATATTCGTAACATCTGATGCTCATGGCAGGAAGAGGGTTAATGTCCATGAACAGAATAAACGTCTGTTCTGAGAAAATCACTTGCACTTCTTCTCCTCTATTTTGAAGAGTTCTAACGGTGTTGACTCAAAGAGTATCCATTCCGAGTCGCAGATAAATCTTTAACCTTTTGCTGCTTCTCTATGACTTCAAAAACCTAACTACAGAATCAAGGTTATTACTAATCAATGGACAGATGGAACTTCCTTCCAGAAATATGTTTAGTGTTTCAAGGGATGGCTGATCTCCGTCTGACATGAAGATGTAAAATCATTTCAGCATTGTTTCAAAAAGGTAGTCTTAGTCAGATCCTTGCAAATATCTTAAATTTTGTTGCATCCGCTTAGAACTTGGGTTTGTAATCAACTAAATAGATTGAAGAATAACTTTTACCATATCCAACTTAAACTTCATGAATTGATTTGTTGAAGGGTTAACAACATATCTCTAAACAAAGAACTTTTTGACAGTTGAAGAATTTTATAGTTTTCCAAAGATAATAACTTGAATTAGGTTACTTTCCCTTAACAAATCACAAACAAAAGAATTCATTTTAAAAACAGGAC
Source organism: Phorcus lineatus (assembly GCA_921293015.1). Lineage (NCBI taxonomy): Eukaryota > Metazoa > Mollusca > Gastropoda > Trochida > Trochidae > Phorcus > Phorcus lineatus. The sequence continues at coordinate 28,163,196 of OV121098.1, read as the reverse complement.
TTGTTTCTGAACAAAAAATATCTCCGCATTATTGACTATTGATAAAAAAACAATAAGAAATATCCACAGATATGCTACCTCAACTCATCAAATAATAATCAAAATCTATGATTTTTCAATAGATAAACTGAATTGACGACCAAATATCGCAAACAGTGAAACAGAAATTGACAACCTGTCAAGAATAGCCTTAGACATGTACACAATAAATCCAGCGATTACATGTGATGTCAATTTCACATTCAAGGAATTCTGCCTCGTACAATGCAACAATCCCGGACCAAATTGTTCTAAATTGTTCTAGTCTGTTGTCCCACTACAGAAACTATTTTAGACCAAACTGCTGAAACTATTTTAGACCAAACTGCAGAAACTATTTTCGGATTCTGTGAAACAAACAAGTTACCAGTGAATGTACAATTTATTACTGGTGGTTGTCAATTTCATAACTGGGTCAGATCAATACGAACTACTATCTGTCAATCACTTGCTTAATGGCGTATATTACTTTGTTATTCATCTGACATGGACGCTTTTATTTGAGGCTTTACTCTTGACTCCTTCCCGCTTGATTGCTAAATAATTTTGTTTTCACAATAGTGTCCATTTAGAATTTTCTTAAATGGATATTTTTTTATTTCAATTTATAGATTTTCTTAAATATATATTTATATATTCCAAAGTTGATGAGGTTTTCCGCCAATCTATTCAATCATTTTTTATTTGCAAAAAGTTTACCTTACTTGATTAAATGAAATTAAAAATTTAAAAACTTCAGAATTGATGTAAAAACATCAATTCTCAAAGTATTTTATTAATTGTTAAGTTAATAGAGAGAAATTGATGTATTTTAAAAAATAATTCTATTGATTTTAGTTTTATCTATTAATTAGAGTTTTAGATATTGATTAGATTTTTATATATTGATTAGAGTTTTAGATATTAATTAGAGTTCTAGCTATTGATTAGAGTTTTGGTGTTCAATCACTACGGCATATTCCGAAAAGAAATTTTCAATTCAAATAATGAAAACTATTCAGAACTTTTCATTCTTATTATCTAAATACTATTATGGCTTGACACAATCCTAAATGTGTATAAAAGCTTCTTAGTAAATTATGATCAATTATGCATTATATATAATTCACAATGAAAATTATACCAATCTTATTGCCAGACGAGAGAAAGAATGCTTGGGACCCCAATCAAGTAACCAAATAAATTATTCATGTACAACGTTATCACGGCAAATAATTGCACATAATTTTCTCAATTAACCAAACACCACATCATAAATTGATACTAATTTGACATCAGCAATTTTTGTCTGAGATATGTGTAGTCTGACTTGAAAGCAATATTGAAATTATCCCAAATCTAATGACAAATGTCAAAAAATATTTAATCACATAGAAAACATTATTTTTACTCCATGGGCAAATCATCTAATTCCATTAAAGGGTTGCTTTAGAGCAAGATATGAAAATCAAATTTCACAATCCCATTATCCAAAACATTTTAATGTGTTGTCAAAACCCAATTTTCAAAATTATGACTTCAAAACTTTTCCTAGAGAATGACTCAAACAATACCATAGAAAATGCCCGATTCATTAAAATATTTCATTTCTTAATTATCAATGATTACCTGGAAAACATTGGAAATTCTTGATTAACCGAAAATGTAGTTTTTTGTTACATAGTTCCATTAAACGTAAATTGATCCAATTATATTTCTCTTAAAGTTAATTCGGATATAATTTTATTTCACAAATCTCAGTTGATCAATAATCCCCTGACCTAATAACTCTAGTCAAAGTATCTCTTGTAAAAACACGGAAATTTCTTCAGTTAAAAAAATTCTGTACTCAATATTAACCAATAATGAATTTCATCATTCGGTTGATTTTGCTCAAAATTGTAAGTCACGATTCAAAATATACTTTCAGTTTCAAGATCCATAGAATATACATTCATCCATGTCTCAACATAACAAGTTCTGCTCCTTTCAAAAGTGAAAGTTTCATTCAAAATGTAACAATATCCAAAGTTCATATATCACAAGAACAAATCAAAGTCACAAATGTGAATAAATCCCATTCCACAACCACAATTTTAGTTTCACGTCCTTGAAACACACGAGGCAGCTAGTCACATTTCATGCAATTGACTTGCTTTCACACTTGAATTCACATTAACTGATCCCAAACCAACTATAAGACTTGCATGCATACAAAAAACTGCAGTGCCAAAAACAATGTCCAAATAAGGAATTATTGAATCCTCAATCCTTTTTAAACTCATCATGAAAGAGATGAAATTCTTAAATTCTTCAGAAAAGTCACAAAATGTGACACTCAACAAAAACATTTGTTGCATAAGATCCTGTATCCAATATCCAAATTGTCAAGTCCTATAAAAACCAGCCACTTAATATGATATCCAAATTGCAAATCATCAATTGTTTAACAGATCAGTCACATGATCCAATATTCAAATTCAAAATTCTCAAATCCTTCACAATCACACAGACCAACATGTTGCAGTTCACTAACACACAGCTCGGCAGGTGATCGCCTCTCCAGAGATAAATCTGTGTAGCTTTGAGGCTGATTTATAGCAGTTACCGCCGACAACCATAACGACAGCAAATGATCCCAGTCAATAGAAATGCAGTCAACGTATTTCACGAGCTTTTTGCCACTTCTACCTATCTGTGTCTGACGGCTCGGACTCTGAATATAAATCCTCTTTGAGTCGTTCCGATCAGCCCCTTGTATTGACGACGCATGAACAGCCTGCCTAACGGTGCACAGAGATTCTAGCGAGCAGACGCGATTGTCTTTCCCAGCAGACTACCAGAGCAGCAGACTACCAGAGAGACTTGTGGCCTTGTAGACGTGAGCTCTCTAGCATAGAGGCAGTGCAGTGTTCTACAGTCTTACTGGCTAGTAGCTCGAGAGCTGTATTACTTCTATACTCAAATAGTCAGTTGGTAAGAACTCTTCTATTGGGGGAGGGGGGTAAGATGGTTGCTGACTTTTAGATTCTTCAACAGAAGTCCCTATAGGTATCTAAAGTTATGAAAAAAGTGATCAATCTAGCACAGAGGCAGTGCAGTGTTCTACAGTCTTACTGGCTAGTAGCTCGAGAGCTGTAATACTTCTTTACTAAAACAGTCATTTGGCGCTTATAGGAACTCTTCTACTAGGGAGGGGGTAAGATGGTCGCTGTCCTTTATATTCTTAGCAAAAGTCCTTAGGAGAATTTAAGTTATGAAATATGGAGTGTTTAACAGTCTTACTGGCTAGTAGTTGAAAGAAGTAAAACTTCTATATTACCCAAGTCATTTGGTGCTTAAAGGATCTCTTCTAGTGGCACTTTTTGGTGGTAACAAATTTAATTCTTGTTTTTATTCTGCAATAGTCATTTTAAGTATCTAAACGTATGAGAGAAAAAAAATCAGTTTTACCAACGTGAAAATCCTTGACATGAAAGTTGCCAGGAACTATGTCTTGAAATAAAAACTAGAAGTATGATTCCACATGTAGCATTAAGATTTTGTGTTTTAGATATAAAGAATTTTAAAGGCATAGATATTTTTTAAGCTGAGCTTTCCAAGAATAAGTCTCTGCGGCTTTCAAAGCATAATACATTACATGCATAAAGTTTAGGAGAAACAGAGATTTTGAAGGAGATTTTCAAGCATTGAGATCTTGAATTTGAGTTTTGAAGAATGCCTTCCTCTCAAAAATTGCTTTTAAAGTTTTCAGCTTTTAAAGAATGTAGGCTTTAGGAAAAGCTCTATCCTCATTAAAACCAAAAAGCTCAAGGACTTTCAATGGCACAACTTAAACCTGTCTTGCATGAGAATACAGACTCAGAAGCATAGAGCTATCACAATTCACAATGAACAGCTCAAGTCTTCCCCTGGCCAGCTTGGAAATGTGAAGTACATAGATTGCCTCTTGATGGTTCAGCCTTGACGTCTGCTCTTAATCAACTTCTGCTTCTCCAGCAGAATATTGGTGAAATGGTTGCAGAGGCAGTACATAAGAATCTGGGCCTAGATTTTCGAAGCTGTCTTAGCACTAAGATTGTCATAAGCCAATGTTAATGTTTGGTACTTACGACTGTCTTAGTGCTAAGAGGGCTTCGAAAATCTAGGCCCTGTATCCTAAAGGCACAGTACTGCTCAATTGGGAAATTAATTACGAATAAACAATGATAATAGTTCAAATATAGAGCACTTATTCATGGATAAGAATGCTGAAAGTTCATAAGTTTTATTTTTACCCTTATGGTTATGTCCATAAAATTTTATATAGATTTGTATTTTTGCATTTAATATTTAGTCAAAACCATCTTGAGCAATTTTAGCCAATTACATATTTTATAATTACCTTCTGACCCATGATTCTCCTAAAATTCCGTAAAAGCTAATTCTAGGCATGTGCCAGTTCTGGAATATTTGCTTTAATGATAGCATGCTGTAACTATGATCGGGTAAGAAGATAACGCGCTGATAACATCTGATTGGTAGTTATGTCAGTGTTATCTCTAGCGTTATCTCTCAAGCCTCAGAAATGATTGGAAATGTGTCTGTTGATGTAACCATACATCGGTCTTGAAGAGCTCTCTGGCGCCTAAAGCTGGTAACTATCGACTACCAGAACTATTTGATGTTCGGTGTATGAATAAGAAGCGGGTAATCAATGGAATGTTCTTTTTTTCAATCTAAATCAGTTACCTAAAGGTACTGATGGTATTTCCATTTCCATTTAGTCAGCGGCGTCAACTCTTGTGGATAGTAATTGTAGTTAATAGGACGTGATCTGACCTGTTATCTCACTTATCAATGTGAGAGCCACAGGGTCACCAAATCTACCATCTATAATCAGCATTGGTCAAAGAGATGTTGCTTCTTTGGACTCAAGGTTTCGGAGAAGACGAATATTTGTTTATACCCAAATGAGTCACCATTTTCTAGGGCTTTAAGTTCATAAAGAGAAGTTGAAAATGCAAATAGTTTATAGATTGAATGAACACCAGAACAGTGCCATGTAAATAAAACATCACCACTGACTTTTAGGTCTGTTGAGCTAATATTATTGTTGAAGATTACATCATTTATCAGTGTATGTAAAATATGTTGTAAATGGTCAGAAAATTACCAATGAAATCTGTATATATGAAAAATAATGGTACCGGTAATATTCTGACCAATTACAACATATTTTCCAGATATGTCAAAATATGAATAAATATGATAGTTGAAGACACAACAGCACAAAATGCCACACAAGAGAAAAGACATTAACAAGGAACTCCTGAATTTTCTCCAAAGGCTATCGGCAAAAAGAACAGAAAAATCTTATCATTTCAAGTTATATGTCTTCACAGCACAATAAACGTCTTCAAAAACTTGCATAAAGTTTCCTTTTTTCTAAATTCATCCACAAATTTATTAGTTTGAAATAATGCTATTCTCGTCATTTTCAGACGTTCTAAGTGTCGTTGGCACGAGATCTAAGAAAACTTTGCAGGCAGGCAGGCTGGCACGAAATTTCCTTCTCAGTGGGACGTTAATACACATATTCATTCAAAGCTCTCCAATCAGTGATGTTCATCTAAACCTCTTTAGTTTACCCTTGGCGCTAATGATTTACACAAGGAATCTTTTACGATGTTGGTACCGTTTTTGTTTTAGACATTTATAGGTTCTATGATACCTTGGCTTTGATATTTATTTTATACATAAATAAACTTCAAAATATTTTGAGGCTATATCTGGTTTTCTGAACAGTAAAACGTCCTACAAGAATCATTCGGGATGTTTATGCTTTTAGATAATTTTTTAGAAGTTTTTGATTAAGTAGACTACAGTTATGCCAGAGTCAAGCCATTTATGGTAGCATGGCATTGAAAGTGGATCGACTTATTTTGAAAGACGATATTTATGTTACTGATTATGCTACCAACATATAATTGGACTCTGATCGCTCATAATCAGAACAATACTAATAAACTGAACATTTATTACAGCTCCTTAAAGATTGGCAACAGTCCACCATGTTGTTTTGAAGGAAAATGACATAAAAAAGGCGCTGTATTTTCACTGTTTTTCCATTACAAAAATAATCTATATGTAATGACTGAATATCCACGTTTACAAATGATTAAATTTTAAGATAAGACTAATCAACAATGTCTTTTAATGCCCTTGCAACGCTTTTCATACTGATAGCGCCGATGAATGGCTTCTCATTCTCATTTGATTTTACTGAGTGTGCCCTCTCATTGATCAAGTTGTAAAATCTAAATTAACCAGAATGTCACCCTCAGTACCATGATTCATCTTGGTTTCAGTACCATGATTCATCTTGGTTTCAGTACCATGATTCATCTTGGTTTTCAGTACCATGATTCATCTTGGTTTCAGTACCATGATTCATCTTGGTTTCAGTACCATGATTCATCTTGGTTTCAGTACCATGATTCATCTTGGTTTCAGTACCATGATTCATCTTGGTTTCAGTACCATGATTCATCTTGGTTTCAGTACCATGATTCATCTTGGTTTCAGTACCATGATTCATCTTGGTTTCAGTAACATGATTCATCTTGGTTTCAGTACCATGATTCATCTTGGTTTCAGTACCATGATTCATCTTGGTTTCAGTACCATGATTCATCTTGGTTTCAGTACCATGATTCATCTTGGTTTCAGTACCATGATTCATCTTGGTTTCAGTACCATGATTCATCTTGGTTTCAGTAACATGATTCATCTTGGTTTCAGTAACATGATTCATCTTGGTTTACGTTGACTAATAACATACTTGTATAAATGGGAAGGTCAACTTGAATTTCAAAGAGGCAACCATTCTGAATCTTTACCAGGCCGGTAGCACCAATTTCGTGGGGGGGCTGAAATTAAGGATTTGCTAGCTCAGTGGGGGGGGGGGGGGAGAGAAAGAATAACGTTTATACTCTATAGGTCATGACAGATTATTTATTTAAGAAAAACACCCGCTTACAACTTCGGTGAGACCAAATACAGGCATTTAATGTTCACGTCACGTTCTGAAAAGGGTCAGATAATATTCTATTTTTTCATACAAACATTGAAATAAAGAGCAAAAAAAAAGTTGTTTTTTTTCCCTAAAATTAGTGGGGGGCCCGAGCCCCAACCCCCTCCCGCTTGCTACAGGCCTGTTTACAGCGGCCACATCCTTGTTTTAGGTGAGTTATTGTTAGGTGCCACTTGGGCTGGGGTTTTTATTTGTAAAAATAATCCTTCTAATCAGTTAATCCTGATTGAATATGTTTTCACCTATGTCTTTTGACTTGGCAGATCCTTGGCTACTAAGTTTTTGAGTGTAAGGAATAAAAACATTTACAATTTTTGAAAATAAAAAATTAGTGGCATACCTTATTTTAAGAATAGGACAATGAAAAATGCACATCAATGTCTCACAAACAAAGATAATTTTTCATTGATCAATTATGAGCTTCCTAGCATCATTGCCTTCGTGAGAGAGGTCAAAAGAAGGTTTGAGGGTGGATATGCCAATCTTGGAAGGATGGTCAAACAAAATCTACAAACTTTAATCTACACGTAACCAACATGTAATTCCGAAATCTTAAGCTTCTGAATTTAAGCAATATTAATATATATATATAATGGATATATTTACAAATTTGTATTCCCAGGGTGCAAGGCACCTCTAAACATGGGGTGCAACTGTGTCGGCAGGAAGAAGCTGATTAAAACAATGATGAATATAAAGTATAAATCATTCTGTAATGGCTTTTTTCTGGAAAAGATTCAGTCATTGTAAATAGCAATAATTATAAGTCTTCAAGGGGTAGAAATCTTTTGATGAACGACGACGCAAAGATCTTAAAAATTCTTCGCAGCAAGAAGCAATTAGTGCTTCCTTATCAGAACCAAATAATTTTTATTTATTCAGTCTACTTCAAGTTAAAACTTTTTAGAATTTATAGAAAAAATTGCTATTTATTGGCAAGAATGGCATATATCTTCAAAATATCTAATCAAAAAGAATACCCAGCTTGCAAAGTCCAATTAAGATCTCTAACGTGACACAGATATTTCATGTATTTCTAGAATCTCATCAAACCGACTGCGAAGGTTTCGGATGACATTAGCTAAGAATGGTAATTAGAAATGATAGTGGTAAATATAGACTCCTATTTCCAGTTCTGTTCCGTTATGCAACTGTTCACGCTCTCCATGATCTCGACTTAAGATGAGATTTGCTCTTTCGCTTGAAAGAAGTGATTTAATTGGATAATAATTGTCCGTTAGCAACTGCATGATTAATTTCCATGATGAAATCATGATCTATCTACTTGCATGTCACACAATGGTCAAAGTTGTTAATTGTGGATAAATTTGGAAGTGTCTGATCCTCAAAGATCAAATATATAAAACGCTATACACTTCTAAAGGTTAATATGGACTAACACACGAGACATCAAACAATTCTTGAAAAAAAATCTATTTAAAGGATTAATTTTGTATGAATTTAGAACTTCTAACAGATCGAAAAGGTCGACAGTAAAAGTATCACAATACACACTGAATGAGAATTTTAATTCACTTAGGTTAAAATTTTCTAAAAATATAATCCATAATGTGGATTGAATTTCTTGTTAATATGAATCTAAAATCAATACCAATATTCATTTGCAATCTTTTTTTAAATTTTGAATTGAAAATAACATTTGATAAAACATAAGTAAAAAAACAATGTTGGCTTTTATAAAAAGGCACTTGATATCAAACGCTTCATTCTAAAGTAATTTTAACAGAATAAAAGATTTGATCCAATTTTGCTTGAACTTTTATAATATAACTATCTTAACTTTGAAATCTTGTCTGTGAAAACTTTCTTCAAACAATCAAAAAACTAAATTAAAAATAACTGATTATATTTGAGCAGTAATAACAGTCAAGAACTATGCTTAAAATAATCTCCAATATTATTAAAGACATTTTCACATCAATTATATAACAACTAAATCACAATGGTGGTAATGATATGAAAATATTTACCTATATTCAACACAATCATAAGAAGTATCCGTAAAAAAACAGTTGGAGAATCTAGTCCACAAAAAAGATGTGGGTGTATGAACATCAATATCACTTCTCTTTAAAACTTCTTTTAAGTCAGGCAAAGCTTAGAAATTCCACAAATGTATCTCAACCAGAGCGCTCACACAATAAAATTAATCATTAACTACTTCCCTGCCACAGGCAACATAAGTCACTGAACACAAATACATTATAGAATAAACAAAACACAAAATATAGGCACATAAATGGAGCACTTTGTATCTAAAGAGGAATATTGGGCTGTATCATAGTGCCTCGGGCAGCGAGCAGGTAATTATTTAAAGAGACAGTCTAACCGGATGACACCATTTTCCCGTAAGTAGCTGGTGCACTTTGCTAAACTTCCTTGTGTTAAGATATTGTACAATTTTAGCGATAACAACACAAATATTGTTATAACATCCAGCTTTGCATCAATTAATCATTCATGTGACTCCACCAGTGTCCTTTCAAACTTGTAGCACAACAGAAAGGTTGATGTTTACGTTTTCAGTGTATTGTTTGTAATTGTTAAATTCACAGCAACTTCAATACGATCCTTAACAATGTTACCAGTATACTATGTTTGATTCAAACAAACAGACAGCCATTCAATAGCCAAAACATGTCTACTCATCATTAAGTAAACTGAACGGTGACACTGTGCGGGCCTTTAAGAGTCTCTCCAAATACTCTCAGTGTCAATGAAACGACAAGAGATCTGAAAAGAATGACAAACACTCATCATCATATGGGCGGAAGAATCAGTCAAAAGGATTCCCTTTATAAATAGCTTGCTGGCGAAAATAGAATACAGACCATGCAATATGGTACAAAAAGTAGTTCCTAGTTGGAACAATAATTGATTCGTTAAAAATGAAATTGGAGACAACTGGATAAAAGTGAATATGATGATAATAATACAAATTTGTTTTCTTTTGAAGTGAAGGGGGAAGAGAGAGGGCCAGACGGAAAGAAAGAAATTTAATAATAAGCTGAGAGGTAAAAGTCTGAGTTTTCGCAGGTTGAGCAAGGTGGTTTGTTTACTGCAGTATGATACCACTTTATACACCACAGAGGGGATGACATCACCTGTACAATGGTATGACGTCAATTTTACAATCGATGAGACATTGCTAAGTGACAATGCAACAATGGTATGACGCTGCAAAAAACCTCTTAGTGAAGCAATTTTAGACGTAAATCTCCACAATTTTGGCGACAGAATCATAAAACTAACAGAATATTTGAGGTTTTCAGTGTTGTATCACTTTTCTCTCATCTAGTAATAGGGAAAAGCCTTTATTTCACTCGTCGTTGCAAGCTCATTAAATTATTGGTAAATGAGGGGAGAAAAGTTATATTGCACCGAAAAAACAAAAATATCAGCTTTTCATTTTGAAAAGCATATTAATATTTCCAACAAATCGATGACCATAAAATATGTCTTCTTGTTCACATCCTTCAAACAGGTCTTGAAGACAGGGTTAAGAAGTGTTTCAATTTCTATAAAGCCTTCTCTTGTCTGACAGACTGGTACAAAATGGAAGCTGTCCCATTTGATAACGCCGACTGCCTCAAATGCCTCAAACTCATGACAACAGGACACTTTGATGAATTAGACTCTGTGGTTGTCTGCTAAAAGCAGGTTTATAATATCGTGATTGCTCCCAGCCTGTTTGTCCTTGTACTGATGCAATTCTATTTTGGCGTAAGCCCATCTGTCACAAGAAAAATGGCCGACAACACTCTTTAATGGCGGCAAATCACTTTTTGACAATCTGAATAGATAGAAAATGCTTTGGAAAAATCTAATGTGACAAAGATTTGCTTGCTTAATCAATAATGATGGCATAACTCATTTGGATAACCAGTTGCTTTTCTTTTACGACTTTACTGCCAATTTAGGCAACAGATTTTGTAGTCTTGAATAATACCCAGCCTATCATGTTTAAGGAATTATATATATTGTTTTGATATTACTAAATTGGATTTGGATTTGAAAATGTATATTTTTAATACAACCTTTTCCTTACTTTCTTCTAAAAGCCTCCTGGTCGATATGAGGATTTAAAATAATAATGAAAAATATCTTGAAACAGGGTTCTATATGGTTTGTCATCTTTTTTGTATGCAATATGTAAAGAACCAATTGTATATAAATAAATATAAGATATACATTTAAATTAAAAAAATTCCAATAATTATTCAAATAATTTATCATGAACTAATCAGCACTGATATCATGTTAGGTTTTCTCTGTTTGTAGAACTACTGAATGGCTTCATATTTTTTATCATTTTTAATAAATCAAATTAAATTGTCAAATCAAAAGCAATCAATAACAAACAAATTACCCTTGAGAACATGCTGAAGTTGACTGTGAAATAATCATGTATACAAATGACAACTGGCATTAGCAGCAGTGTCCCTTTGAATTTCATTTCCACAAAGATTTCTTGATAGATATGTAGCAAAGTTTTTTAAGGAACATAGTTTTATCACAAAAAAGGAAATTGAATGGTACCCATTGCAAGACACTTATAATCCATACAATTTCTTATAAAGAAGTATCAAGTTTGGTTAAGCTGCGCAAGTCATTTTCCCTGTCTAGAACAATAAAATGGCGTTCACACTAAAATGGTCAATGGCAGTTTCTTTTTAAATGATAGTTCTTTCAATGACGATTGACAGTCTGCATACAATGGGAAAATTTTTAAGGAAAAAAAAATCACAAAAATCGTGCTACCATGCCTTTAAGAGAGGTAGCCGCTACTCATGAAATGCAACAATGGTTTTATCTTAGAATGATTCCAGTTAAAAAAAATCTTTTTCTATAACAGACGACAAATCGCCATGGAAACTTCTCTGTCAGGAATGTGTTTTCGACATAAGCAGTGACCTGACTATCGCAAATGGTAATAAATGCCACTGTTATTGATTAGGACAAAAAGATATTTATGATTGATTGATTGATTGATTGATTGATTGATCATAATGAAGATAAATGGATGTCAATTTGAAGAAAAACAAATAAGAATAATATTCACAAGGGGTTCCATTCCCACAACCCTTCATCAGCTAAATTTATTTTTGCCAAAACATTTCCAGTGATTTGCCAGAGATTGTCTGTTGGTTTGGGGTTAATAAACATCGGAGCTGAATTAATTGTGCTAATAAAACACAATTAGTGATTTTGAAGAGAAAGTAATATGAGCCTAATTTGGACAGCCATCTTGTTTTTTTGTACTACATTGACACAAGACGTGGTGGCACGTGGTCCTGTGCGTAGCTCAGTTGACCGTTATCGTGAGCTTGCATTCGTGTGTGGATAACTTGCGCAATATAAATATCCATTATTATCATTATTATTATTATTAAGACCGCTGTACTTTACTAATTTCAAAACTAGTAGTGATAGAAAATGCACAGACTTAGAAATAAAATAAAACAGGACTCACAGTGTTTCTGTGTCATGCAGTCATGGATACTTCATTATATTTTTTTCATGTGATAAATTTCCAGTAACAATTCAACCTTAAAAGGGCAGTAGTACATTTTCTAAGGTATACAAAGTAATCTCACAAAAACAAAATACACTACACCAACTGCAAGATAATCCTTTTTAATCAAAAGAAACTGTTCTCAAAGAAAACTAAATATGTGCGGATGAGCTACGCAAATCCATTGCTTTGCTGCAAAAGTGTTCACACTAAAATGGCTGCCAGCAGTTTTTGCTTGTGCTTGGACCTTCTTCCACCACTATACAGACAACTGGGTTGAGCAGTGTATTTTACCCTCTGAAGCTAATGCATTTAGCAAAACATTTATTTACTGAAAAGCTCAAAGAAATAAATTTCCACTGATCAAAACAGGCATTCTAGAAGGTTCATCCACGAAACTCTACCGATTGGAAACCATAAATTCACAGGTCATTGCTAATATAAACCTACAAGTCGAGAAGCACTCCAATCTCTGTCTTTGTTGTTGAAATAAGGATGTAAAAATGGCAATTTTCTTGCAACATTAATAAACATTCTTGTGCCAAAAAGCCATATGTTGTTGTTTACAAACAATCAGTCACAACATTCTTAAAGGGAGATAATCATGTTCTTCTGTTTCAACTGCATTTAGCCTGGAAGACAGATGTTTTCACCAACCATCATTGATATCTAAGTTGTCCTTTAACATTGCATTTGCCTGTTTATTTTTGTTAGGGTTGATTACTCCTCTTGCTTTTTTTTTCATTTGTTGAGGAAAAAACAGTGTATTTTTACTCTCTGTACAATAAACAAATATAAAATATGTTTCAACAAGTTATTACATACAATATACATTAATACAATTTTGAGACTAAATGTAGCAGGGTTAGGAGACCTTCACACTCCCAGCCAATGAATGGCCTCATTTCGCAATACATTCATATTATAATGAACGTTTTTCTTTGTCAAATTTGGAAATCTAAGGCAACCAAAATACTAACTGATTAATGTTTCTAATCAGTTGTGTAAACAAGAATTTTCCCCATTATTTCCTTAGCCGAAAATACGAGATGGAAATCTCTCTCTAACAAATGCAGCACTTTACAGCTCACTGAATAAAACAGTCAAGCGCAAAAGATTGCATAACGATTATCCCAAAGTCAACAATGCTTATTGACCAATCGTATTTGAGAAAACATGCAGAGGCACTAAACATGAAGAGAAATCAATAGGTTGATCAATGGAGTACAAACGTGAACAATGACACTTATGAATATTAGCTATGGTAGTTAGAACTGCGATTGAATTTATTCCTTCTTCTTGTAATTCACTTTTTTGAAGAAATACTGAAACTTGAAAAAAAGTCAACTTCATTCACTGTATTGAAATGAACAATATGATCGTACAAGAATGAAAAATATAATTTGAATTGTGTTTTTTCAATTATTTTAGTTAACAATCTCAAAAAATTCCAGTTAGAAGATATTGACAGTATTATAACCAAAACAGCAAATATTTTTAATAATTCTAAATTGTTTCTGTTGGGTTATTCATATTCTGATATTAATTTATAATATGAAGCATATGAATCTCTATCAACAAAAATAGATTAAATAATTTTTGTATCTTATTTGAAATTTTCGTAGCTTTAAATAATTTCCAAATAATCAATCACTGAAACAAATCTGATTCTAAATTAATATTGTCAGGTCATTTCCATATATATTCCTTTTCAGTGTTGAATGTTCAGTTCAAGAAATACTTTAGTAAGTTCACAATCCTTCAAACGCTGACAGTTCAATTTTCTGGTTTTCACGTTCCCTGCGCAACAAATGAGACAGTCCCCTGATCATTCAGAAGGGATGTATACGAGGGTATGCTTAGATCGTCATGGTGACAAGACAATTTCCGTTCCATACAGATGTTGATGACATGATGACATGCGGCAGGAGACAGAAAGAATTCAAAGGTTTCTTGGTCTTGCTGACTTCAGCTTAAGTGCCAATTTGGACAAGAAAAATTTGACAAGTTCACAATCTTCAGTTTTTTTTAGTATCAGTTTGAGAAACTTCTTCAGAAACTTTGAAATTTTTTTTTTTTAAATATCTTAAATTTTTACAAACTCATATTTAAATAATTAAAAAGGATTTGAAATTTTTGTACATTATAATGTTTTAGAAACATTTAACTATGTGAAATAAAAGGATTATCTTAAACAGCTAAGCTAAACTAAATTTTTAATGATTTTTAAAAATTAATTGTACTTAAAATTGCATGAATCACAATTAAAAAAACTGTTCATTTCAGTGTATCCAACAAGCGATGGATAGCTAGCATATTTTAACCTGAAAAACTTTTGAAAAGTAGTGGAATCAAAATTGCACATCACCAAAGCATCAAGGGGGCCCAACCAAAAATCCAACAGCTCTCCTACTTTCTTCATGAACAAATGTCATATTAAAAACATAAGACATTGGCTTCTGTAACTCATTGGTCTTATATTGGATATCATAATTGTTAAAAACAGACATAAAATAATATAAAAACCCATAAAATTTCATACAATTATCATATTTCAACACCCCCTACCCCCCTCAAGCTGACAAAAATGAAATTACTGCCAAACAATGGTCAATCTAGATTTTAAAAAATTCAAGCATATGACAACTTGTCTGAACATACCCTGTGTAACTTGTGTGAACATACCCTGTATAACTTGTCTAAACATACGCTGTATAGCTTGTCTGAACATACCCTGTATAACTTGTGTGAACATACGCTGTATAACTTGTCTAAACATACGCTGTATAACTTGTCTGAACATACCCTGTATAGCTTGTCTAAACATACCCTGTATAACTTGTCTAAACATACCCTGTATAACTTGTCTAAACATACCCTGTATAACTTGTCTAAACATACCCTGTATAACTTGTCTGAACATACCTGTATAACTTGTCTAAATATACCCGGTATAACTTGTCTAAACATACCCTGTATAACTTGTCTAAACATACCCTGTATAACTTGTCTAAACATACCCTGCATAACTTGTCTGAACATACCCTGTATAACTTGTCTGAACATACCCTGTATAACTTGTCTGAACATATGCTGTATAACTTGTCTGAACATACCCTGTATAACTTGTCTAAACATACCCTGTATAACTTGTCTGAACATACCCTGTATAACTTGTCTGAACATACCCTGTATAACTTGTCTGAACATACCCTGTATATAGTAGGAGAAAGATTGCAAGTTGAACATGGCTTAATTTGTACTGCAGTAGAACCTTGTGACATTGACTAGAACAAGCAATAGTGTATAGCATTTCACAGTCATCTTGGATCAACATTCTAGAAATTTGATTGATGAGAAAAGTGAGTACTTATGTCCTCGTTTACTTGACAACAATATTGAAACAAATGTCAAAATGTCATCGATACAAATCAGAGAAATTTTAAATCCATAGAAAATAGTCAGTACTTCATCGTATAAACTGCAGACGCTACAAGACTTATTTGGACCTTGATTATTGTAAGTTCCCTATTCATTGTCTAAACTCTAAACATCCCCCTAAAGACCGGCACGTCTAGAAGATACATGGTGGACCGAGATTGATAATTAACTCTGCCCAAAGAGATGAATAGGTGACCGGCCACTGGTCTGTTTTGACTGACAGATGGCATTAGTAGAATGGCCTATCGTCTTGAGGCCACTTCGCATTATTGCACTTCAATATGGCTTTTAAGATGACAATGTTCAACCCTTGCTACCTTCACCGGTGGTCTAATCTTATTTTGATGCAATTTTACCTAGACTGAGCTTGAAGTCAAATGACACAAGTGTATATATAATCAATTATAATTGTTGGTTAGGGATTTCAGGAGACAGACTGAATATGTTGAGAGAAATTTCATTTCATCTGGCCTCACTCAAAATTACCTAGTTACTTCGGAGGTAACACCTCTACCAGAGCTTCTACTACATACTCAGCGGTATGGTGTATGTAATTTCAATATCCCCGTTCCTTCAATCATATCATTAATCGTCAGTTCGAGATCATCTGAGCTACTTATTTAGTTAATTCTTTCCAAGGCGAACCCCACCTATTATAAAAAAAAATATTTCTGTCTGTCCCCCTTTTCAATAGGTGAATCCTACCCCTCCAAATAGGCGAACCCCTACCTCTGTTCAATAGGTGAACCCTACCCCTTTTCAATAGGTGAACCCTACCCCTTTTCAATAGGTGAACTCTTACCCCTGTTCAATAAGTGAATCCTTACCCATCCCAATAGGTGAACCCCTACCCCTAAATTTTCAATAGGTGAACCCTACCCCTTTTCAATAGGTGAATCCTCACCCCTGTTCAATGAGTGAATCCTACCCCTCCCAATAGGTGAACCCCTACCCCTTTTCAATTGGTGAAATGACTTCAGTCAATTTCCAAGATGATGTGGTCTCTTCATTAACTTCTTGTGAAATGGTTAAATGTTAGACAAATAACCTGAGACAACAAATAAAAGTGAAAGAACATAAAAAATCTAATACCAAACTAGATTTTAAAATGGTTTTATATTCATTCACATGAACAGAGTAGATAATTACCCTTGAACACAAAACCATTACTTTCAAATTTGGTAATGTAAATTAACAATTTCTCAATCACATTAAAGTCATTTGTACAAATGATAGAAACAGTATTTAAAAAAAAAAAGTCACAAAATCAACCAATCAGCGACATTCATGGCACATCAAAATGGTTTCTCAGATCAACCTTAACAATTTTTCGCCAATTTTCAGCCACGATAGGATTTCATTTCCAATAGCTGTGATCAACGGTAATGGAATCGGCCCATCCTTAAACTAACCGTGAAATTATTTGCTTTGCGTGCGATCAAATTCCAAGCAATCTATGAACACAATGTCTTTCATTAGCGTTAATTCAAATACGTTTAACAAGTCAGAAAGAGGCTATTCGTTATCCAATCAATACGAACAATAACACGGCATTGATCTCGGAGTCTCGTATAGCGGCTGAAGTTGGTTCGACCGCTGTAATGGCTTGAATGATTAAAGCAAAAATCAGGTGCTATCCAGTATTCTGATAATGGAAGATAAATTGTTATTTTGCGACAAATTAAGGGTGTGCAAGTTTGCTCTCTCAATTATGATTAAACGAAAACATGAAAGGTGTTCAACTGGATTGTTGAAAAGTCATTGTTTGATAATGAATGACAAATGGTTTAAGATATCTATGATCTGTTGAATGATAACAAATTGAAAATCGATGGTAATAGCCAAAGCACCACAATGTCAATATGAAATGAAATATTGGCTCTGTAGCTCATCAGTCAAGATTTTTAAATAATAGTTGCATGATTTGTAAGAAATCATCATGTTAAACACGCTGGCCAAGGTATGTTCACACAAATTTCAGCGTTTTTGTTAGACATTTGATCTCAAAATTCAAACAATGTTTAAAATGGCATGTTGAACAAACTGAAGAACATTTAAACATGGCAGATACAGATAAAGTATCTATCTCTTACTTAATAATGGGGCTGAAGATTAATAAAATTTATAGTAGGGAAAATTTAACAAAGACAATTTCTTTAATTTGTGTAGTTAAATTGAATAATTTGGTTCTTCCTGTACATAATTGGCTAATATGAAAGGTTTTGAATTAATTCAATAGCTTGAATGCAGGTGACTCAAAAGTATCGTTTTAGATGTAACTGAAAGATACAAAGAAATGGTTAATACTATGAAGTTACTTAATTACTAGTGATCTACTCTTTTTCCAGTTGAAAAATTTTTTTTTTTTAACTCACTGATTTAACTAATAATAACTGTTTTTATCGAAGAAAGGAATTCATTTTCTATCATTACTCCTATATCTCCAAAACTGCAAATCATTGAGTGAACATGTTTTCATGCTACAAAGGAATTCAATACTTATTCTTTACCAACCTCTTAAAAGATAATTAAACAGAAGGCATTCTAACTCCAAATCAAATGCCATATATATTGCTAATCTTGCTCATAAAAATCATGAAAATGACAAAAAGATAATTCATTCATCATAAAAAATTAGCCATGTTCATCTAAGTTTAAAACAATCACAAAATCATAAAAAGCAATTAATCTTTTTTCAAATAAAACACAAGTCCAGTCAAGCCAGTGCAGATTAATATCACATGTTTTCACAATCCACAATTTTCCATCCATTGTACAAGATAGTTTTATTACTCCAATCTTTTTCTGCATATCAATATTCAGCCAGCGGGCTTACATTGTACCAATCAATCAATTTCCCACAGCAAATTGAGGAAATACACAACCAGTCTGTCAAATGGACGATTGAAGAAAACCTAGACTGCTAATACAGTCCCCTTCACATTTAATGTGCACACCTAAGAATATTATTGTAAAACTCATCTTTAAAAAATGTCTCTCTTTATGGAGCAGTAGCCCATTTAAAAAATTTATTCATCAAAATTTTCCCCAATAACAATCAGTTTATGCCATATGTAAGAGGGTGGAAAACCTCATTACTTTACACCAATATTCGCAGTTGTAGAAGAAATCATCAACTTTCAAGCAAAAACTGCTGATGGCCATTTTAGTGTAAACACCTCTAAATAATTTTTATCAGGGAAATGGTTTCACTTGGTAGGTTAATTTGAAGATACTTTTATTGTTTAACAACCATTTCCTTGCCGTTAGTAACATTTGTTTTACTTTTCATGAGATGTCCCTATGTCCCTAGAAAATTAGCTGCAGTGGCATCAAATGTAAATAAACGGACTTTATTCAGCTATTCCCTTAACAGACATAGAGTAGGTTGTTGGAGTCGAATCTGTAAAAAGGTTGCATCTCATAAAAATTCACTGACTGTTGCTGAAAAATAGTTGTGTTCAGAATAGTAACACAAGAAAAGTTCAAGCGGTGAGTTTTGTAGAAAACTTGTAAGTGTCAGCGAAATATCATTTTGGGATTTCGGATAAAAAGACAAATTCAGACTTGTATAGTTTAAATGAAATATTCTGGTTTCTGCACATGTGTAGGTCCTTTATCTACTTATATGTTATACTCTATGTTGTTATATTCCCCTATAAAAGCCTATGTATATATATATATATACCATATATATTTCGCTACGCTACGCCTCGGAGACCAAGAATTCAAACAGGAGGTGTATTGAGCGATACACCTCGGGAAGTGTGGGTATATCTAATACTTACACCTAAAACAAGCCTATGATATTTTTGGCATTATGGTGAGGTTTATGCAAGACATGTGAAATGATATGTAATAATATCAGTAGATGAGATATTTTGGCATGTATTAAAGCAAAATAAGATTTTATGAAACTTATACTCTATGTCACTCTAAACTTCATATCCTTGAGCAATCAGGAATAGCCTGGCCAGTGACAATTCACGTACTATTACCTTAATTGGCAATTAAAGATCTGAAGTTTTTATCATTTATATTCAAAGTATCAAAAGTCCATTTTTTAATTTTCAATTAAAGATCTGAAGTGTTTAATATTTATAAAAAAGTGTCAAAAGTCCTTTGTCATTCAAGATAAAATCCACACTCCCAAAACATGAGTAATCTCATTTGTTGCAACAGCATCACTTTCAGATAGATATTCAAGTATAAATTCATCAACAAGTTACAAGTCATCATTTCTGCCAACACTTCACTCTTAGGCAATTATTTCACTAATTTCTAGGACTATTAAGCCTAAATGACCAAATCAACAGCTATTGTTAATAGGAACGACATTCATATAATGGCTAAAAGGATCCATACCTCATTTTCAATATGATAGCTCTGGGGGCAATAAATAGAAATACAATCAATAATTCTGAAATCCCTGAGGTGCTTGGTTTAACTTGACAAGTAGAAATATATCATATCGTACTTGATCAACATCACCGGGAGAATTTGTTGACGCAAATTATTAAAAAATGTATGAGTTATGGGAAATTATCACCTCCCCAGGTTACTAAGTTTTCTCCTGAGTTTTATTATGATGCCCTTTAGGTTTTCATAAATGATTTTAAGATATTTTTTCAACTTGTGAGACAGCATTATTGTTTTAGAAATCTTTTATGGGCTTTTTCTACATATTCAATAAATGAAATGATATAAATTTTGTTGATCGTTATGGTTTGGGAATCTCTAATGTTATTTTTATCTCTTGAGATTTGACTAACATGTCTCAATGAAATAAACAACACAGACACAAAGAATTAAAAGGTGAGTGAGTAAGGTGAGTAGGTGTTTAACGCCGCTTTCAAGATTATTTCACTTATATCGCGGTGGCTAGTATTATTGCAGGGAGAAAGCCCGCAACACCATTGTTGCTATGCATTGCGGTGAAAACTGCGAGCAACAGCTGGAACTAGCGAACCATGGGTGTTACTGCACTGAAATTCAGTGTACCATTGCACCCAAACCTAACTGCGTTTAGAACAGTTCTCTACTGCAGACAAAGTTGCCGAGCCCCTGGCGGGATTTGGACCCCAGACCTCTTGATCGAAGCCGAATGCACCAACCACTGCGCTATCCTGCCCCCTAAGAATTTAAAGAAATATGAACATAGTATTTTAAATAGATCACTGGATGTTAACATTTTGAAGACAAAATATTTTTTTTCTAAAAATATATTTTAGTTGAGTTTATAGGGGTGTCATGATACATATCAGTGAAGATAAAATTCCTCCTCTTTGCCAACCCTTACTGTTTAATGCTAATAATTAAACAGTCTAAATTGTAAAATTTCTAATTACATCTAATTGCAAATAGTAAAGATAATTTGCAAATCACAACTTCAAAAACAACCAAATAAAATGCCTGCAAAACTTTTAGCCAACCAGATTAATGAATCTGATAATTACTTGTCACAATTAGCAACACATGATCAATCTTTGTGCACTCTCACATTTCCAAATGATCACTGTTCTCATGTCACGTACATCACTTTGACTGCTAACATCACTTTAATCAACGCTAAGCTACGATGATCAAAGAAAATAGAGACAATATTTTCCAATTAGTGACTATACAAAGATCAATATTCATATGTCCAATTCCATAAATGAAATCCCTGATCTGAAGCGTTTTCCGTCACCCGAATATAACTGACAACAGGTGAACTATAATCTTTGATGCATGTTTGAAATTGATATTGGATTGTTTTGCGTTAGCATACTTACCTTAATTCTATTATTGATTTTTCAATCATTAATATTGGTATTTCAACACTAATTTCTGGTGGAAACGTTTGTTGAGTTGGAATGCAGTTGTTTTTGGGTGATGTAGGTATAAGATAAGATAAGATAAGATAAGATAAGATAAGATAAGATAAGATAAGATAAGATAAGATAAGATAAGATAAGATAAGATAAGATAAGATAAGATAAGATAAGACAATACTTTATTATCCCGGAGGAAATTTGTTTTGATTTTTCATTTCTGGTAGAAACCTTTGAAAAAGGAATCTTTTTGTTGTTTATTGTGGCTGGTGAAATGATTTTATATCATGAACAACCCTACATTGATAACATTGCACAATTCTGTATCTATATACTGATGAATCTGAGCTTACATTTCGGACTGTCCAAGTTATCCATTTATTTCAGATTGGTCCCCTAGCTGGTGCTTGATGATTGGCAGATCTGCAGTATTTCAGACCCTTAGGTTAATGGTTAAGATGAAAGCCTTTATAACATCTTAAGGTAGTCTTATCATTGAATTGAATTTTTTTAAATCAATTGTTACGATAAAGTCTAAACTATGTGTTACTACATTAAATATTTATTTCATTTGTTTTATCTTCATTATATATGATTTTGTTATCTATAACCCTCTCAGAAACAAAACTAAAAACATTTTATTCACTGTTTGTATTAGTATATTTAATCTTTATTTTCTAGGTAATCAACACTATAACTTCAAATTATCAAACAAATAAGACTGATCATTTCACAAAGAGTGTTCTATTACAAAAGCAATACTCTTTTCACTGACAATCTCTGATCATACAATGATAGAAAAAGTGTTATCATTACCCTCGTGTTACCATAGTTACTCATTATCAACGAATTGCTATGTGAAACGGTGTCAAGATTACTTGGCACATTCATGGGTATCTCGACAATTTCATATTGTCTACACACACAGCTACAATCAAGTTAATAAAAACATAAATCTTATAATTCATACAAAAACAGAAAATGACATATTCTTAATATCAACAAGTGACAAAAATGTACACAAAATACTCACAAATTCAATGATTATCCGGTTATTCAAGACACAAGATAGGGAGAAAACACACCTGTAAAGTTGGGATGACAAAGCAAGGTCAAAGGTCGACCTCACCTGAGGGAAGTTATGTGGAATGACATCAGCGTGTCTAACAGGTAGACAATAAGCGATTACTCCATTAGGTATACAACAGTGGGTCAAAGATTAACAATAACAGGTAAGCATGGACTGCTAAGAATGAATTTTATAATCAATATATGAATTTCAATTTGCATATTTGTAGCAACATTTTAAGGGTATTTAAGTAAAATAGCCCTCTATATCAGGTAAGAAAAATATACATAATATATGAATAAAAAAAATAAAACGACTTTCAAACTTGGAAAATGTCTTTAACAAATAATTTTTTTCTACATATAGAAAATTCAAAAAATCATATTTCTATCCTGGTTAGTCATCGAAATATTTGTGTGTGTATTCATCAATTCATGTGTGTATTCATCAATTCATGTGTGTATTCATCAATTCATGTGAATTCATGTGTATATTCATCAATTCATCCGTGTATTCATAAATTCATGTGAATTCATGTTTGTATTCATCAATTCATGTTTGTATTCATCAATTCATGTGAATTCGTGTGTTTATTCATCAATTCATCTGTGTATTCATCAATTCATCTGTGTATTCATCAATTCATCTGTGTATTCATCAATTCATCTGTGTATTCATCAATTCATCTGTGTATTCATCAGTTCATCTGTGTATTCATAAATTCATCCGTGTATTCATAAATTCATCTGTGTATTCATCAATTCGTCTGTGTATTCATCAATTCATCTGTGTATTCATCAATTCGTCTGTGTATTCATCAATTCATCTGTGTATTCATCAATTCATCTGTGTATTTACAATTCATCTGTGTATTCATCAATTCATCTGTGTATTCACCAGTTTATCTGTGTATTCATCAATTCATCTGTGTATTCATCAATTCATCTGTGTATTCATCAATTCATCTGTGTATTCATCAATTCGTCTGTGTATTCATCAATTTATCTGTGTAACTACCAACTCAACGACCTATAATTCATTATCAGTTACCACATCTTTAACATTTAGTCGTTAGCTTTACAATGTTATTGTAAGTAGTAACATATTTAGTCAATAATCTTCTCAACCATTTCTGAAAATTTCACGGCATGTTAACCTAATCAAATTGTTTCTTTAAATCAACATAAATTAATTGGATAAATGTATAAAAAAAATCTAAGGTTATTCAGTTGATGTAAATTTATTTTCAAATTGATTAAATGAGCCTTATCTCATTAAAATCAAACAAATGCAGATGCCAAAAAAAAGAAAAGAAGTCAAGAATAGTGAAAAAAAATACAAAAAATATAACGACTTGATTTACACTCAATAATTGGATGGGCCTAATTATATATGCATGAGTTCACACGCGTAGGCAGTTTCCTTGCTTTGCTGCTTGAAAATCTAATTTACTCCTGTTACCTACATGAATAAATAAAAGACTCGATCACATTTATTGAAATGTCAACTTTCTTGAGTCAAGGTAAGACATTAACCCTCTTACTGCCCAAGCATAGAGAAGAGGACAATTTTATGTGTCACATGCAGCATGATAGCATTGTAATCGGACAATTAATAAATGGTATTATTTTCCCTCTATTAAATTTTGTAAAAATGTCATTGGCACACCATATGATAATTATGACCTAATAATTCTATGTTTACTGACCTCGACTAACTGATAGAAAGTCACTTTATTTAATAGAAATTTCCATCAATGACTGGAGATATTGATCGTCACGTGATGATTACATTATTTTGAATAGAATTCTCTCGGAGTACTGTCAGTTCAAGGAAATTTGTAAGTTTAAAAATCTATCCTGTTATTCTCATTTGATTGAATTTTTCTAATCTGAGATCGTCTTAAATTTGAATCTTTTTTTGCAATTGAGATAGTTTTTGGATTTACCGGTATAGCTATGCGTAGTTAAACATCTAAAATTTACTAAAGAAAAACAAATTTCAGCTTTTGGAAGGTAAAACTGCCTCAAATCAGGTGAGATGATGTGAGGTGGAGTTCAATGCCTCTTTTAAGAGTATGGTTACTAGTATTATTGCAGGGAGAAAGCCTGCAACACCATTGTGGCTATATGCATTGCGGTGAAACCTGCTGGCACTGGCCGGTACTGGAGAACCATAGGTGATACTGCACCGAAATTCATTTTAACATTGCACCTGAACATTACTGAATGTAGAACAGTACTCAACTAGGAACCAAGTTGCCGAGCCCCTAGCAAGATTCAAACCACAGACATTTTGATCAGCCAAATGCTCTAACCACTGTGCTATCCCAAACCCGGTCTCGGTCAGTGAGGTCAGTGTCCTTGTATTCTACTGACCACACCATGAGTAACTAAGTATAATGATGACCGTAAGGACAATCGTGTTGGTTAATATTTTTCATATGATGCTCTTTGGCAAATAATTCTTTCATTGAGACATCACATCCTAAAGAAATCCTTGATGTCACAAATGTGCCTTTTAAGTCTCCTTCCAATGTGCCATGAGATAAAAGGTTAATCAATTCAACAAATGTTAAGCAAAAACTCCTATTATCAAACACAAAACCTTCTTCAAGAGACAAAAATCAGGAATAAGGAATAACTATAAAAGAAAGAATTGCTAAAGGGCAAATGACTATTACAATATCAGCAGTAAAGGGGTTAAAACAACAAGAATCATGTTCGTTCTTACAATATATACAAGCGTTCTTGTCAGGGTATACGAAACATTAGTCATTTTAGAGAAAAGACAGAATCTAGATTTACGACTGCACAATTTGCATTGAATAAATCTGAAACAATGAGCTCAGTGACTTGCAAAATCAGAATACTAATGTTATGTCTTAGATTTCACATGAATCTTTTGTTGCCTGAGAAAGGTCACCGTGACATGCCCGACATCTATTTATGGGATGATTCTGCTGTGTGATATAATAGCTGCTGGGAACGATATCACATTATATCTCACTATGACAGGTATCTGCTCAGATCAAAGACAAGTCATATAAGAAGAAAAGGTATATTAAAAGGAAAAGTGCCATGGTTACAGGTGCTCCGACAATGCGGATGACAAAGCCAATTCATATTGAGCTTGAATAATTTTGAGGATTGTGAAACAATATTAATTGCTGATCATGTGATTTTTAAAAACGGGCTAATAACAGAATACTGGACTAATGTGGATAAAACTGGGACAATACAGGAAAGTCCTACAGGGAAATTATGATGATTAAAGGATAACTGGTCTAATACAGTTACTATTGGTTGAGGCATGTTGTACAATACAAGAAAAACTGGTCCAATAAAGGAAATTTTGGTCAAGGAAACTGGTCCAATAAAGGAAAGTTTGGTCACGGAAAATGGTCCAATAAAGGAAATTTTGGTCAAGTAAACTGGTCCAATAGAGGAAAGTTTGGTCAAGGAAACTGGTCCAATAAAGGAAATTTTGGTCAAGTAAACTGGTCCAATAAAGGAAATGTTTGTCAAGGAAACTGGTCCAATAAAGGAAAGTTTGGTCACGGAAAATGGTCCAATAAAGGAAATTTTGGTCAAGTAAACTGGTCCAATAGAGGAAATTTTGGTCAAGGAAACTGGTCCAACACAGGAACTTTTAGTCAAGGAAACTGGTCCAATAAAGGAAATTTTGGTAAGGGATACTGGTCCAAAAATACTTCTACCTCACCGAAATAGTTTAAATCAGAAGCTCTTGCATCAAAACTTTCAAAGTCCAATTGACAGATCTCAATTTTGATTTGGATTTTGATTAATATTAATATCAGCGTAATATGGCCAAAAGTTATTTTGATTTTGTTATTTTGAAATGGAGTCAAATTCAGCTAGCTTAACAGTACAGACACAACATTTAAAATATAAGTCAGAAGTTATTTTGGTGTTATTTAGAACTAAAAGGACTTAATTAGTGCTGGCGGGAATGCAGTTAAGGATCGATTTACACAGTAAATAACATTGTCCCAGGGGGGAGCTAATAGCTTGGAATATTGTCTACGAGGCAACACATTTGGAACAACATTCCTCAATTGTCTCGGTGGTGATCGACTGTGCTTGAATAATTCATGCGTAAATATTGCTATACCTCCTCAAGGGATGTCACAGTATGTAGCAATCTTTGAATTATTCTTCAGTTGGTTGGTGTATCTATTGATTTAAATATTGGTTGAATTATTGTTTTAGATGGGGATTGACCATGTTTTGAACATTGAATTGATGGAAGAATTTTTTTAAATGTTGGTTGAATATTGATTGAATATAATATATATTGAATATTGAAAAGAGTACTATACAAATTATTGATTTACTTATTGATTACATTACTTACTAAAACATCATATCAGTATTGATTGGATTATAAATGATATAGACTTAATCATTGATATGAATAAAGAGTTGAATGAGGATTTTGATGATTTTAATCCTTGATTTTGATGATTTAATTGATGACAGTAATCGAGCACAATAGTATGTTGAGTAATAATTTAGGACACTCAAAATCATAATTAGCTCTAGATGTGTAAACTAAAATAGTCATAATACCTTGAGAGTAAATATTTATCAAATATCAAAATATAATAATTTTGGACCAAGGTCAACTCGAATTTGTCATGTTATTAGTTGAATGATAACTTTTTAACCAAAAAATTATTTTTTTATCAAAATATCAGAAACATGAAGCAGGCAGTACCTTATTGTTTCATAAACAACATCATATATACTAACAATGTCAAAAGCTGGCCAAGGTACCACATGATATAAACGCTAAATAATATACGTAACAGAAACCCTAAAAATCAATAAATCAATCAAACTAATCAATAACAACCAACAACCTCGCATGCAACAATACAAAACAAAACCATAAATTCTGTCCGAGTTTTTGTCCTCAAGTCAAATACTTTAACCCACCAGCTGCTGGTAAAAGTATCATAACAATATCTTAATTTTTTACTGAAGACTGATACATCAGATTATTTTAACTCTTTAGTGTAATTCGATAGACAAAAACAAATATAAAAAATATTTTTAAAGCAATTTGTAACAAAAACTCTGATGTTTTCTAAAAAAATTTAAAATATTTCCATCTTGTAAAATGTTGGAGACAAAACAAATAATAAATCATGACTGGTGTTAAAATTCATGAGTTATGATATTTCAATCCTTTATGATCTTACATAATAGCGTAAACATGATAAAAAAAAGATAACTTGTTATGAACAACAGTTTGAATATGAAATCCTTTTCTTCAAATGTTTTCAGTGAAGACAAGGATACAATAAACTGTTCTGTTCTGATTTTGACGAATCGTCAGAAAAAAGTTGGATTTTTTTCATAATTGTTTTAAGAGGGATATTCACTGTCTATCTTAATTTCTTACATAAGGCTATGCCCAGGAACAAAAACGATCACCTTGTATATAATGTATTGTGATCAGTAGAAGAGCATGATTTCAAATTTGATTCTTAATATTATCAATAAAAATAATAGATAATGAAAAAATTCATATTTAAATTAATAAAAAATTACAAAAAAAAAACCAGTTCTTGGTTCATCACAGCATATTATAATTTTTCACCATTTATAATTGTGATTGAAAGTGGAAAGAAAAGACAGAAAGTAGAAATGATTAAAGATATTGGATAATGAGATATATCTACCAATCTAACACTGATCAATTCGATTTCTAGTAGTTGGAGACAACAATCATGTTTATTTTTTGTGGTGTTTTTCATGATTTTGTTTTTTTCAATTCTCTCTAACCTGCAAGGTAGAAGGAGTTAGTTCCCTTGAATTATTCTCACCTGCCTGTATAGCCAGGAAGTTTAACTGATTAAAAGTTTTCACTAATTAGACAAGCATAGAAAATGGTAACATGGGCAGTGATTTATCAAGTCTATGAAGGATGTTTTGCACAATGAATCTAGAGTGTATAGTATTAACATAACTGTATACATTAAAAAAAAATGAAAAAGACTATATAGGGAATGATAAAAAAATTGGATGCGAGATTCAGTTACGTTTGAGACCTTATTGACAAGCAGGGCTTGTGTTTTGGAAAACCAACCAGCCCTCTCTTAAATTTGACATAAGCCACACAGGCCTGCCAAACTCTTTCCTAAACAAACCTGATCTGAAATAAACCAGTAAAATGCTGGCAGTTAGGAAACTATTTCCATTACTGGATACTATCAACGATTTGCTAGAGTTTATCTGAATCAGGACATTCCTGAACTGTTACTGAAAAAAGGCCTTTATCAATCTCAATGACATTAGGTCTAACATCCTTAACACTCCTATCTCACTGCAGTACATGATCTGAGTACTCAATCACAGGCAGGGGTCATGTCTTATGGCCTTTAATATTGACCAATCAGCAATGAAGCTCTGAAATTGGCAATATGTGATATCTAACGTGCCTCCCTCTGTTGCTAGAAAAGGTGAAAAATTTTGGGTTGGTGTCTTTTAAAATTTTGATAAATAGGATACTTTTAAATTGTTGAGGGTCTCATATGTTCAGAATTGACCAAAATGACCCCCTAATTTGATCACCTTGGCAATAGTAATAGAGGGTGAAAGATCTCACAAAACCTGAGCATGGTCAAATAGAAATGCTGTGTGGTATGACTGTTTGTTCCATGATTTGTATATCACAAATGATGTGGCAATGTGCACTTTGCATTAACAAAGAGTTACCTACCTTGTTTCTTTCTCCGAGGGAGTCTCGCAGCTACTGGCAACGCTAGAATCCTCAGACTCGAGAGAGTTGAAACTCTTACAGTTACTCTCACGGAGTCTACGTTCTTCCCATTGTGCCCGCCCCTCATCGGCCGCACGACGTCGTAACTCCTCAATTCTTTTACGCTCTTGGTCTATTATAATGTTTCCTGGAAATATGCAAAGAATATGTTTCAATTCTTGCAGAGATTTCTTTCTTCAAAAGTATAAATTTTTTATTATTGTTGAAAGGTTTTACAATGGGTCAAAAGAAACAACTAATCATTAGCTAACCTATTGTTCAGGATCGATATTCAGGAATTGAATGCCTTCTTATTTCTTGTATTTCTATGATTAACTCATTGGTCTAATTACTCTGAAAATTAAAATTTCCAATTCCCTACAGAGTTTATTCAAAATATTTTTTCCCTTGTAACCTCAGATTCAAGTGGACTGTTTCTGTAATATTAAGGGGCCTAGAGTTCCTTCACTTTGTGTTTGACAAAATAAAAGTCTGTTGAGGATACAAAATAACATTAATGAGAGTAAATTAAATGAGATAAGGACAGTATCAAAATTGCAAATTTTCACTTCTGTGGCTTTTGGAATGAACCAAGAAATATGGCACACTTGTGACAGAGGTCATGTGGAAGATTTGAGTAGCTAGCCCCTGCAGGGATAGAATAAGAAGGAAAATCTATCACACCTTGTTGTTCCAAGAACAGTGTCCTATTCTTCTCAATATCTTCGAGTGTCGCTGACTTCTTCCTGTCAGTGTCGCCCACGCTGTCCGTTCGCGAAAATTTCCTCTGAGGGCTGTCGAATGGATCATGCCTCCTGAATGAACTCTCCTATGAAGGAAACAAAAATCTTATACACTTCCTGTAAGACATATTAATTACAGTGTTACAGGGGTTCTGTTATTTTTGGAAGATCTTACTTTTGACATGAAAATTATTTTGATACTATAAAAGATTTCCGAACACTGCATAAAATTATATTTAAGTTTATCTAGGTTGACACTTAACCTGGTGAATCAATTTTATCAAACCATCATTGGTGGTCAATATACTGGAAATATTGGACCTATTGATAAAATTCCTAGGGGCTATCTGTGAAGAGTATTAAAACATAGAGCCCTGTGTAACCAACAACGGAGATATCATTTGATACTTTGGAGATTCTGATATTAGCGATCTATATGACTTGTCACTTATCAAAACATAAAATAAAGTAATAGGAAGTTATTGTATATACTGAAATTAGCAATCTACATGACTCGTCACTTATCAAAACATAAAATAAAGTAATAGGAAGTTATTGGATATTCTGAAATTAGCAATCTATATGACTTGTCACTTATCAAAACAGAAAATAATGTAATAGGAAGTTATTGGCAAGATTGAAGATTTTCTACGTTTTTCTGGCAAAGATGCAATTTCTTTTCTCAAATTTACCATATATGTAGGAATGACCACACCCCCTTTCGTATTTCCTGGTTATGTCACTGACTTAAGATAGATTATCTTGAAATGTTTTGGAACTTGTGAATATAGAACCAGCCTTCAGAGACATTCAAACTTCTTTACCTGCTGGACATGGAAATCCTGGGATATAGGACATAGAATAAAGGTTACCATGGGGTGTTATTTGACCGGCTGGGAAACTAATTGCTTGATTAATCAACTATTCGAAGTCTTAATTTCCAATTAAATTCAAACACCAGAAACCAACTTATAGCACATAAGGCTTAAACACATCAACCATGACACAATTTTCAACGTATTTCAAATTTTGATTCACTGAGAAAAAGATTTCAAACTTTTGATATTTCACTAACATTTTATTTTTCAAATCATTTGTCATACAAAGTTTTAGGTGTTGATTTTACATATACTCTCAAACTTCATTAAAAACATTTTGCATTTAGAACTATAACCAAAAAAAATTTAAATAATCTTGAAGCATATATCATATGATCATTATTAAATCTAACATATAGGAAAAGGATGATATGAAGTTAAATTATAGGACAAATTGTTTTCAATTCTTAATTCAACTAAATTTTCATTGAACATTGTGCCTTTTGTACCATCATGCCACCCCATGCTTCACAGACAAAGATTTTGACAGTAAAGAAACATGCAAAACTAAACAAAATATAAATCAACCAAGGAATGGAAAAAAAGTGTTCAACAACAAGTTCAAATCACTTGATTTTGTTTTTAAAAAATCACCTCAGTTAAGAAGTTTCTCATTTCTGGTATTATACTTTTGGCATTGACATAAATCAATCTAATACTGAAATTGCCATGAATAATATATCACTTTACCAATTAAACTGTTATAACAATAATTAACTTCAATATCAGGAGTTACATCCTCGATTATTTATACATCTATTTTGAAACTTTCCAAATGAAAACAGTCAACCTGAATTTGAGTTCACAGATTGTCAACAAAATAATTTGTGAAATAAAGTCACATCATATACTTAAATCAGTAATAAAAATTAAGATGCTAGAAAGAATTGATTAATAGTTTCTGAATTCAAGCAATAAAGCTGTATAAATATTAAATCTAAAAAAAAAAATTTATTCAAATTTCAAAATTCGAGGCGTAGAACGCTACCTCAAGTTCGAGATCAGATAGGAAGGCGCTCGAATCGCCAGTATCATCCACCGACGGCAGTGACTCGCACAGTTTCTCTAACTGTGACTGAACTTCCATCACTCGCGATTTCTCCTGGAAGACAAATTTTTCAGTTACCATGGCAACAAGTTCCATAAATTAACCCTTGCAATGCTAACTCGTTATGAAAGTCTTCAAGTTGGTGGTCATGAAACTTTCAGCCTTGAATAGTTTGACACTAGCCATGAAAAAATCTTGATTCAATGTCAAAATGTGTTCAGGGGTATATCAAAGTTTTTAGGAAGACAGCATCATGTTGGACATACTCAAGGGCAAAAATGAGAGATCAAATCTTTGGAGCGCATTTAAAATTTATATAAATAAGGACGACACGATTTGCTGGATAACAACTTCTTTATTGTGGAATACACGACATTTTGAAGTATATGCTTACTTTTTCATCTGACGTTTTTCTTTAAATCGAGAGATGATATTTAATTGGGAAGACCAATTATTTACATCGGATCAGATTTTTGTTGGAAATGAAAATCAACAATGAGGACACTGCATGGGTTTATTTACAGTTATTCTGAGGGGCCTATTTACAGTAAAGAATATTCTGGAAAGAGTCATTGAAAGGAAAACAGGCTTGAAATTTTAACATGAGCATGTCATGCGCAAGTTTTTCCCAAATCAAACAGCATCTTAGCAATTATATATAATGATTTACTCTGCATATACTCTAAATATAAAGAATTTCTGGCACCAGCAGCTAGTGAGGATTTTGCAGAACAAAACAGAATATTTGGGGACTTTTCTAAACTATATCTGCCATAAAGAAAAGGTTTATATTATTCAGTATTGCCATTTGATCATCACTTGAAGTATGACAAGGGTTAATTAAAAATGCAGAAGTCACCTGAAATGAAATAGGATTCTGAATAAATAAATTTGACCATTGCTAGTTTACACTGACAATAGAAAGCATCCGAAGCAAAACACCGACAAAATAAAAAGACATCTAACAATTGAAAAAGAAATTAAGAAAATAAATTCACACAAAGCAACATGGCTGCTATAGGGACACATATCATGCACAACAAAAAAACAGTTTAATCATCATTATATGAAACAATTAAGAATTTTTTAATTTTTTAAAATTAAATAATCTTTACTTCCGAAAAATACATCTTAAATAAAATAATTTTCTGAATTTTATAGATACACATTTCCTAACACGTGCGATTAAAATCGGTTTTATTTCAAAGTGCTCTTTGCTTACATAGGTTGCCATGGAAATTTGTATCATCAAAACGATACAGCAATATCAACCAAAAAATTTTCTTAATACATAACATGACTCTTTTAAATTATCTATTATTTTATTACTCATAAAGATTACAAATTAAATTAAATGACAAACTTTAAAGCATCAAATTAGAAATACTGGGCCAGTTTTTTTCTTTCGGTTTAAAAATCAAAGTTGTAAATCATCCAAAGAAATAAGATGGAGATGAAAGATAACTATGATGCAACTACAAAGACCTCAACTCTGACCTTTGACCTCACCTTTCGGAACTGTTCGACGAGGTCAAACCGATTTTTCTGCAAGATCTCAAGGTCCTGTTTGACTCCCTGAATCATGTCCTTTTGTTGAAGGTCAATCTCATGAAGTCGTTCCTAAAAAAATAGATTAAAGATTTTAAAAAACAGAATCGTTTTTGCCGTCTTCAAACTTTATTTTCATCCAAAAGAAATGTCAAACTTTGCATACTTTTGACTAGAATTTGTATGCAAATTTACTGTGATAAAGGATCAGAGGAACATCGATAACAGAGCCATTTTATAATCCATCTGTATTGCATGATTAAGTAAGAGTTATATTCTTTCAAACTATCAAAGTGGCCCATTTTTCTTTAGAAGAATGTGTGCCATTCTCAAATTTTCAAACTAAAGCGACCAAGATATTTACCTTGCAAACAAACATTTCCAAGATAAAAAAGTTCTTTTATAATAAATGTTATTTATGAATTTAACTCATCCATGGTAGAAAGAATACATTTCCAAGATAAAAATGTTCTTTGATGATAAACGCTATTTATGAATTTAACTCATCCATGATAGAAAGAATACATTTCCAAGATAAAAATGTTCTTTCATTATATAAATGCTTTTAATGAATTTAACTCAACCCTAATCGAAAGAATTTATTTTACTTTTTAGAGGATGTCAGATTATACACCCAAATTGACTTACCTCCCTTGCCTTAAATTTCTTGGCTTTTTCCTTGTCTCCCTACTAAATGATGGAAATTTTAAATATATGATTTAAATCTAAGATATATATTCCAATCACACACCAACACTGACTTACCTCCCTTGCCTTAAATTTCTTGGCTTTTTCCTCGTCTCCCTACTAAATGATGGAAATTTTAAATTTATGATTTGAATCTAAGATGTTGTCCAATCACACACCAACACATCCTCCAAACCATCAACCATGACTTACCTCCCTTGCGCTTAAGTGTCAAATTTATTTTTCCTTGTCTCCTTCCCTGCTAAATGATGGAAATCTTAAATTTATTAATTATATCTAAGATGGTGTCAAATCACACACCAACCCTGACTTACCTCCCTTGCCTTGTACTTCTTCAGCAGAATGTTCTTGTCCTGAACAACTTGGTCGTTAAGTCTCTCTCTCTGTTCTTCAAACCGACTCTCCGTCTAAAAAATAATTAACCAAAATGTATCGATAATATTTAACAGTTATAACTCACTGAAGAGATAGATAGGCATTTGTCAAGAAAACATGGATTTGCTAAGTTGCTATCTATTGAATGATCTTATTGTAGTTTTCTTGCCACAAGGGGCTTTATGCACCTATCCAAGGGATCGAGCCAGGGCTCGGGGGTTTACTCTTCTTATGTTCAACATATCTACAGAATTTTTCAAAATTACACTAATGAGTTTCCTGGGTACCAACATGACAAACATATATATATGGCTACAGAATATATATATATATATGTGATGACAAAATATTGTTCCATGAAGTCAGACATGAAGTTAGATCTCAGGACACATGACAACACAATATTTTATTTCATTCATTTATGACAGACAAAAGGTTAACATAGATCTGCAAAAATCTGCAGACCAGCAAAAATAAAGCAATAACATTTGCACCAAACCGACCATTCATAAACCTACCTCAAATTGTTGGAACTCAAGATCATCGTAGATCCGACGCTGGTTGTCGAGAACCTCCTGCTCCAGTTGGTATTTCTCCTGTAACGTCTCCTCGTCCTCCCCCATCTCACACGCCTCCAGCAGCTGTTCAGTCTCGTAGTGACGCCGCTCCAGGTCACGCAGCTTCTGCCGTTCCTGTTCCAAGATTTGCTGCTCCTGCAAATGAGCGATAAGCATCATATCAGATCTAGAGGTCAAAATGATCTAAATGTAAAGTCCTTTAAGAGCAGTTCCTTCTTCAAGATTTGCTTCTCCTTGAAATAAAACGGAGATTATATCATTTCAGAGGCTAAGAAAATCTGAACGCAAAAGTTACTATTTTGCATTTTAGAGCAGACTTTCCAATACAACAGCTTTTGACATCCCCACTCCAAGATTTGCTGCTCCTTAAAGGGACCATTCGAGCGGGGTATTTTTTGTGGAAACGAAATTCAGTAGACTTTCCTGTTTACAAATATATATGATTTTTACATGATTCTTTTCACACTTAAATTCAAATATGTACATGA
The DNA here is from genome assembly GCA_921293015.1 of Phorcus lineatus. Classification (NCBI taxonomy): domain Eukaryota; kingdom Metazoa; phylum Mollusca; class Gastropoda; order Trochida; family Trochidae; genus Phorcus; species Phorcus lineatus. The sequence continues at coordinate 28,127,089 of OV121098.1, read as the reverse complement.
GGTTAACATTTCAGTTGTTAAAGATTTAACAATTTGACAAAGAATAAAGTGTATCGATCAAAAAAGAAAAACTTCGTGAAATGAAGCCAGTCATCGGAGCTACGAATGTGGAATGCATTACTACGACAAAACATTGTCATAACTGACAACTTTCATTATGAATTATTTTTGAATATGCCCCTCTTCTATCAATCTATTAGTTATTTCTTAATATTGTCAATGAATTAGCATGATACAGCACATTTGATTTCTTGCAATGCTAACATTTCAAGATGGCGGATGAAAGCCGCTCAAATGGTCCGTTTAAAATGAAACATAAGACGATATCATTTCTAGAGGGCAAGTGTATCATAATATTAAAGCCATATGAAAGCTGTTTTGGGTTTTGCTATTTCTACTCCAAGATTTGCTGCCCCTTGAAATGAAATCTGACATAAGCATGATATAACTTCTAGAGTGTGACAAATTAGAAATATGTACATGTGATGCCGCCAAACTTTGAATCCATCTTATTCATCGTAACCTTATTTGCCACTTATTCAGTAAGTTCAAATTGATTCCATGGAAATCAGAAAAAAATTCAGAATGATTTTAGTAGCAAAAAGGCACCACTCCATCAATAGGTCTTATTACATACCAAGTCTCATCTGTGCACAGAATTTGAGGTGGAGGCTGGAAAAGTGCCCACTCCCTATAAGCAGCAAGTTCAAATTGTTTCCATGGAAACCAGACAAAAATAAAAACCAGATTAACCAGGGTAATAAAAGGCACCATTGGGGCATTAGGTCTAACAATGTACTATGTGGATTTACACAGTTTGCACATCGGTTTTCAAGTTAATACTTAATCACTTAATGAACTTAATCAATTTTTAAGTCAATTCTTACATAGATTTCGTGATAGAGGTTAGAAAAGGTCCTAACCCTGTGTATCATCAATATGGACTAAATTCAAATTATTTCCATGAAAACCTGAAGAAAAAACTCTAGACTACCTATAGTAGCAAAAAGCACCACTCCACCACCACTAGGTCTAACAACATACCAAGTTCCATTAAAAAAAATAAAGAACTGCCCCGATACAAAAACATAAAATCCTGACCCTCAATATGCGATAAGTTCAAATCGTATCCATGAAAACAACAAAAAATTAAAAACCAGAAAAACCAAAAAAACATATATCAAAAAAACAGAATAACCAAAGTAGCAAAAGACACCACTCCACAAATAGGTCTAACCACATATAACAAGTTTGGTGAAGAAATCTACAGCAATGGTCTCTTAAGCTCATCAGTCTTTGTATTGTGTGATGTTAAAAACAATAATGGATAATTCTCCAGGACAATAGACAACTGAAGAACTGAGGGTGGACAACCTGCCATGCCAAATCTAAAAAATTGAGTCTCCACTTAACAGAGATGTTATTATGAAAATATGAGTTTCACATGCCAACTGATGTTGGTTTTTTTAACTCCCCTGGGGTTGCACCCATGCCAAGCCCTTAATCCTGTGGGTAGGAAAATCAAATTTAAACATCTAAGTCTCTGTACTAAAAGGATGAATCGGCATGCAAGGTAAGCAATGTTGAGAGGTGGGCGCTAAATCAGGACGCTTATTGTTCGGTCCAAAACATGGTGGATGGGCGCTTAAAGGGGAGTGGGCGGTTATTAAGTCGAATACGGTAGTCTACCACACATACATATATTTCAGCGGAGGCAGTCCCAAATGTATAGATTCTGATCACCTTGGTGCGAGGTACAGTCCCATAAAAATTTAGCTATGGGCGCAAGTGCAGGAGTTTTGAAAGGAGAAGTCCAAAATGTTAAAAGTTGACGGACAATTGAATACAGACGACGGACAATGAACAATGGGCCATGATATAAGTCCATCTGACCTTTCAGGTCTGATGAGCTATAAATGTCATTAGTCTGTGTTTAGATGATGCATGTTTAAAAAGACTCATCTTTTTACTACTGATTTCTAATTAAAGCTATCAAGTGACTATAGTAACCAGATGCAACACAAAGTATTAAAAGGCACAAACTTTGGCTCTATTGTTACTTAAATCAAAATGAGAAAATAAAATCTAAAACAACAGCTAATTCAAATTGATATTCTAGCTGTGGAACTGATTAGTAACAGGCCATTCTGAGAGGAAGGTTTACAGGGATTAGAAGAATTATAAGGGACTAGTCATAGGTTAAAGGTCATTCTCTCCCTAAAGAGGTATCCTCGTCATAAATTCCTATAAACCTCTGTTCTAATACACGCTATTCTCGAAATTCATGTAAGTTCCCCTAGGGGGAAAATGTTGTAACATAAACTACTTTGCAATATTTCAGCCAAGGAAAACATCGCATGCACACAGGCCTATGCCATGATGCAGTTGCTAATTACAGCAACCTTGATCTATAAAGAACACTCCAAGTGCAAAGTCCATATTTGAATAAACTTTAGCTTAAATATCTGTGGCGCTTTAAATAACATCGTTGTAAAGTACGCTGGACAGTAAGTTTTTGTGTATTTTATGAGCGCTTCAATTAGAGTAAAGAATGGCAGGTAACTGTTTCCACTTCATAAAGAATATACAAAAAATCTGTGGCGTTTTTAATAACAACTGTTGAAACAGTGTCCATGATTGCACAGCTAACTTTGATTGCAGTCAATCAGACTTCTACATTTCTAGACCGAGAAATGCTTGTATCAGGACAGAGGTTGTATAGGAATTCATGAAGGATTGAGCTACCTCTGTTGGGAGAGAATTGGGAAAGGTAAGCTATCAAGGAATGACTCAAAATCAAAAATCAAAAAAAAAAAAAAAAGGACTACAAGTAAATAAATTGTTTCACAAAGCTTATTTTTTAAAGAAAAACAAACCTTTGTCTCTTTTCACAAAGTCCTAAGGTAATCTTAGGTCACCTAAAATCAATGCCAGAGCTAAAGAATGGGACGTAAGGTTAACCTCAGTAAAGGTTGCTTCAATTTGAGAAATGAGTCCCTGATATTCAAAAATAGTTTTTATCTAAATTTCTTTTTGCATCTTGAATTTTTCAGCTGTATGTACCTAAATATGTTTGTTTCTGCTTTTAGAATAAAAATTTCTTTTATTCATTTCTGACAGAACACTGAATATGATAATAAAAAAAATATAAGTTACTCTTTAAATAATTCAATTTAAAATTATAATACATCATTTCATATTTGATTCCTAACACAACACAGATTTACTTGACAGAAACAGATTAATGATAAAATTAAAAAACTGCGAACCACAAAGAATAACTCTTAAACAAAATATGTCCTTATCAAAATAGGAATATCATGTCAATGTAAAGTTTATAGGACAATCCTATCAGGGTATCTTTTGAGGAAAATGAATTCGAGGGGGCATTCCTGTTTATTCATATGTTATTAGTACATGATCTTAACACAAAACAGTTCAAACATGTTACTATGGGTAACAGTTTGGTTGATTCAGATTTAATAACTTGATAAATAAAGTGTACACTTAGTAAAAAAATACCTTAACATTTAGAAGGGTAGCCATTGTGCTACATGTGTAAAAAGACTTGCTACAACATTAAAGGCATTGTTGATTATTCTTATCATAAATCATTTGTAAATGTGTGGATATTCTATCCACATAGACAGTGTATTTTATGAGTATTTAAAATAAGTAGAAGTACAGTGCCTTTTTTCATGTCATTCTCTGAAAAAACAAGATGGTGGACAAAATGCCGATAGGACAGGGTCTTTAAGTGATTTGGATTAACCATAAGATGAATCAAATTGAAATTAATGGGCCCTTAAATATCATTCAGAGGTATTCAATATCTGAGTTGGGAAAGCGGGGAAAGAGTCAAGAACCTTGAAATTTTTTTTATATAAGCTAAAAAATAACTTGGATATAAGCTAAAAAATAACTTTGAATAAAGAAATTAAAAAATTGTCTAGACAATCATAGCCCTTAAACATTATAGTGGAAGATCTATCAGATCAGTTTTATAAACCACCAAGATATTAACATTTAACAGTGAAATTAATAACAAACTTTATACGCTGTTATTTGATTTTGTCTAGACAATTTCTTCATTTTCCTCATAAAATTACTTTTTAAAAACATTTTTAAGTTGTTAATATGATTTAGAGCACAAGTTACACTTACAAACCTTTTATCAACGTTGATGTTTACAAAAATCTAAAATAATTTATTCTTCCAGACACTGATTAATTTCACAAATATTTCAAAAAATTGTTTTTTTTGGGGGTGTAATATCTGTAACTTTAAATTACTGACTTTTTAGCAAACTAAACTTTATGTTTTTCATTTTGTTTATAAATAATGAAATAAATTTTCTTAAAAAATGAAAATATTGAATATCAAAAGTTGTCTGTCCTCCCACACACGGAAAGTTGGAAGAATTTCAGCTGTTGATTTTTAGATTTTAGATTTTTTAGATGTGGACACACAAAAAAAGGAAATAAATTTGAGATTAAAATCAGATTAATAATCAAATTTCAAATTAAAATAAACACGAGAAACTACATGTATAGTTTGCACAGAAACATTATATGATAATAAGACAAATATTCTGCATGGTGCTTCTGACAATTAATTAATTAAGTTCATTCCTATAAAAACAAGTAATACTAAATGGACAAATTTCATGCACCAGAAAATAGATTTTGATCAATGGATCACAAATTTATTCAAATCATGCTTTAAATTACACTTAATAGCAAAGATGCTTTATTCTAAGGGAAAAATATATTTCTATAACAAAATCAGCTAACACTCAGGGAATGGAAAACACTTGATAAAGGGAGGTAACTCATACATGCTTCATGCCAAAATGCCTAACAGACCTACCCTTCGTTTCAGCTGAAACCAAAATCCAAAGAAATAAGTTATTTTAAAGCTTACTAGCTAATATGATGACAAAAATATGTTTGATAATTCAAATCCTGGACTCAGGACTGCAAATTTTACAAATCATTGAAAATAGATTAGATAACTTAAGATATCTAGGTATATCCGAAAATTTGGTTCAGATATTGAGAAGAAAAAGTATCTGCAATAAGTATGTGGATTTCCTAACAATTAACTAGTTACACATCATGATCGATTATGGGAGTTAAAATGGGACCCAAATCACTGTTACGTCATGAAAGCTAAATGGAGTGATTTTAACTTAAAACACACTCAGGAGTACTTCTTATTCAGGTCAGGAGCTGTAATAGTAATGTGTATCATCCAAAACTACACAGGAGATATTGCTTGTGGGAGATCAAGAGTTATCTCCTAAGAGATATCTTTAAATAATGCCTTGCTAACATCAAGTACATGACATCAAGATTGTTTTACATAATCAGGTAATGACATCTAAATACTATGACGTATAAACATTATGATGTCACAATACTATGACATCACCGCTCTGGGATTCTTAGGTATTGCAGTGTTCAGAAATTTACATTTTCCGTTGAAATGTCATGAAAAATGATTTTGGATGATAAATAGAATCTTACCCTTGTGTCTTCTGATTGATATCTTATATACATATCTACACTCATTGCTAAAAGTAAAGTAGTTAAAAAGGATATTTGTAACTCTTATCAACTCCTGTTGATATTTATGATATCAGAAGACACTGGGGTGATATTCTCTATTTATTTTCAGACTTAAAAATCAGTGCCCCGAAGCTCATTACGAGTAAACACTTTTTAGCAATTGACTATTTTGGTGAGTCTCTGAAGTGGTTCTCAGTCAACCACACTTGCAATGACCCTGAAGTGGTTATAACCCAAGTCAACCACACTTGCCCAGACCCTGAAGTAATCCTAACCCCAGTCAACCACACTTGCCCAGACCCTGAAGTGGTTCTATCCCTAATCCACTAAACTTGCCCAGACCCTGAAGTAATCCTAACCCCAGTCAACCACACTTGCCCAGACCCTGAAGTGGTTCTAAACCAAGTCTACCAAACTTGCCCAGACCCTGAAGTGGTTCTGACCCCAGTCAACCACACTTGCCCAGACTCTGAAGTAATTCTTACCCCAGTCAACCACACTTTGTGAATGCTACGAATTAGGATTTTCACTTAGTGAGCGTGACAGCAATCGTTTGTCGCACTCGCTGTATAAAAGCTTTATCACTCTGAAGCCTTGTGATGGCAGGGAGTTTATTGGTGACTTCAAAGAAAGGATACTGGCTGCTTGGAGCTAGTAGGCTTGTAGCAGAACATATGCCTATATAAGACGTAACTTCAAACAAATGGGTGGAGAGCAACCAAACAGGTAAGTATCCTGGTAGAGAAAATACTCTGAAACTTTCATTGCAAAATAAAGACTAAAAACAAAATAAAAAAACTTTGATAGTCCTAAGGCTATTATAATTTTTTCAACATTCTCACCTTTTCCCTCTGTAAGTTTGCCTTGTGTATAAGCTCGGCTTGTTGACGTTTGAGTTCATTGATACATTCTTGATCCCTTTGGAGCTGTTCCATTTCTGTTTTGTGTTCCCCTTCCAATAGCGCTCGTTCCATTTCAAGCTGAAATTTATCATATTTTTTTCAAAAAGACTCAAAATACAGGAGTTATGTCATGATTTGTCTATGATAAATAACCCATGACTATGAACAGCTTTTTTGGTGATATCCAGTTATGGCACATGATCGAATACTTGGGTCAGTTGATCAAAATTTGTTAAGTTTGTTAAGTTCAGCAGTGATGGTTCTTGCTTAGCACTGGATAGGTACCCATGATACATATACATACATAATTATCAATTTAGTAAGTTATTATTTATGTCAAGAATGAAATGGCAAAGAATGCTTTCAGTTAGAATGTCAAAGATTAATAAAACTACTCAGCAATGTCATGATAAATCGTCTCCTTGAGTGAAATATCTTACATAACTTTTAAACAGAATATCTGAAAGTTTGATATTATGTGGCAGAAAAGCTTTATATGAACCAAATAATTTCATTCATGATGATATCTAATAATCAAACTGGTTTTTTTCAAAATTATATTCTTGTTAATTACGTGACAATAATATTTGGCAATTTCATTAATGATGATATCTAATAACCAAACCATTTTTTTGTTTTTGTTTTCAAAATTATCTCCTTATTATCTACATGACAATAATATTTGGTAAATACTTACGCCTCTTAAGGCTTCATTCTCTTGTGTTTCTATGTCAACAATCTGATGTTTAAGTTGAGAGATCTTCTGGAGGAGTTCTGATTTCGTTTGCTTCAGTTTTCCCAGCTGCCCTGCTACCTCCACTTCCTGTTTCATGAAATTGAATAATAACTAACATAAAAGAACAAACTTTTTCCAAACATTCAATATCTCAGTAGTTAAGTTACCATGAAATATCAGAGACTTCATGGACTAAATTTGGGATGGTAGATTACTGTTAGGTATTAGGATGTTAAAACTAAGTGAGTTGGTGAGTTGGTGTTTAACGCCGCTTTCAAGATTATTTCACTTATATCGCGGCTGCTAGTATTATTGCAGGGAGAAAGCCCACAACACCATGTGGCTATGCATTGCGGTGAAACCTGCGAGCATCGGCTGGAACTAGCGAACCATGGATGGTACTGCGCTGAAATTCAGTGTAGCATCGAAACCTGACTGCGTGTAGAACAGTTCTCTACTTCAGACAAAGTTGCCAAGCCCCTGGCGGGATTCAAACCACGGACCTCTTGAAAACCCTCTTACTGGTGCTTCTCATATATTATAGACTCAATTGGCTAACAATTACATCTTATCTGTATTGTTATAAAGAAATATATGAAAGGTCAATCTTGTTTCATGGAATGTGGTATGAATAACTACAAATTGAAAATATTGCTTTTAGGGTAAAGTAAATAAAAGGACACTAAGGTCAATCATATTTCATGCATTGTGGTCGGTATTTTTTTCAAATCAGAAAAAATTTGCCTTTGGGTAGAAGTAAAAAAAACATATTTTGATAAAGAAGCTCACGTCCTTATGAAACCAGATTAATCAGTACCTCTTTTTTTGGCGAAGACTCAAACACAGAGTTTTGAAGTTCAGAAGGGCTGCTGGGAGTTTTTGCTGCAGATCTGCTTTCTGTGTCCGAGTTCACTGGAGTGGGTGTGTCCTCCTTTTGACCTCTGACATCGCCGAGAGAACTTGCCGAATCTGGCGACATATCTTTAACAGTTCGACTAGAAGAAGTTGACGATCTGGACTCTTTCCCTGAACTCTGGACATCATCGCTGTCACACTGAGAGGTCTCACCATTGTCAGCGATTTGAGCGTCGATGCGAACAGTAAACTGTCCAAAACTCGGAGAATCAGGGTTCGACTCGAATGAAGAGTTCAACATCTGGATAATAGAGTCTTGAGCTGTGACTGGTAAGCGAACAGGTTCCTCCATTTTGAATTCACTTTGGTTCTTTGGGGAGCTTTCATTACTCCGAGGTGATTTGTTCCCGTCGTTGTTTGGTCGACGCTTAATTGTTCCAGTTTCCTCGGAACTTCCTCCAACTTCCTCCTCTGAATTTGAAGTTGACTCACATTTGCGGCCCGGGAACCCAAATAGAGCCTCTTTGTGAGGATTGTTTGGGGATGAGAGCATTAACGACCCGTTTGTTTTTATTTTTGTCATTGAACTTTTCCCATCGCGATCTTTACGATCTAGGGAGTTTGAATCAGAGAGTTCGAGAAATCCTGGAGGTAGGGGCTTCTTTTGGGCTGAGATTTTGGTTTCGGGGGATTTTGGTTTTGTGGGCGAATGAGGATCGAGTTTTTCGTTTTCAATCTGAAGTTCATATTCTTCACACATTTTAAGAATATCCTCCAATCGCTGACGTTCTTGCTTCTCCATAGCTTGTTCCCGTTTTCGCTCTTCCACTGCCTCCCGATGCTTTATCGTCAGTTCTTTCTGAGCAACAGTCAGTTCATTGATATCAAAATCGATGCCATCAAACGTATCCCGATGGCCAGTCAAATTAACATCATTCTTATGTACGCGTCCGTTCACAAATGGAGCAACTTCTCCTTTCAAATCTTCTGGACTGTGCGGAAACACAGTTGCTTTCGGCGAGGAAATACTGTTGATTCCTGGTGAACTTGGTTGACCGATCCCTGATGATGAGGAAGCTCGTAATGACCTTGAACTTCCAGATGAATCTGAACTCCAACTTAGCGTGCTAACGCTTGTCAATGAACTTGAACTCTTTGTGCTGCACGTGCTTGCAACTCTCTCCGACCCCCCTCCGCACAGAATACTTGCAGAAACACGTGTCGTCGCCGTGTCCCGTGTGAATATTTTCTCTCCAAAATGAGGCTGGCCAGAATCGCTTCCCGAAAACTCATCCGAAAGTCTTGGTCCCGGGCTCCTGGCAGAAGATGTAGATTTTCGGGATATCATCTCATATTTGGAAACCTTCTGGAGGAAATCGTCACTCTCTGTGCTGTCCCGTAATCCTGGTGGAGACGTGAGGTTCGGCAGGCGTCCGTCACCAGAACCTCTTGAGGAACGTAGCTCTGCTTCCTCGATCATACTCTGATATTCCTTGCTATTTTCTAAATCTGAAAAAAACAGAAAAAAAATTACATTAACAAATATTTTTTCTAGATGGACAGAGTAAAGAATGTATGCATGGATGGATCGATGTATTGGTGGTTTGATGGATGGATGGGTGCATGGATGGATCGATGTATTGGTGGTTTGATGGATGGATGGGTGGATGGATGGATGGATGGACGGAGTAAAGAATGTATGCATGGATGGATGGATGGATGGATGGATGGATGGATAGATGGATGGTTGGTTGGATTGATAGATGGGTGGTTGGTTGGATGGATGGATGGATGGATGGATGGGTGGATGGATGGATGGTTGGATGAATCATTTGCGTGTGCAAACATCTATTGGTGGCGTACGAATTCATGATCTTCAAATCAATTCAAATTAATCAATAGCTACTATAAATCAGTTTACTGTAGAAGATGGAAACTGAAATTCCAACTGTGTCAAATCAATCAATAGTAGAAATGCATTGTGGCAGGAACATAATGTAAATATATACCAAGCAATTTCATGTAAATGAAAGCAACCAAACTGGTAAAAAGTCAGAGGTTTCAAACCTTAACCCTTAACTTGGTAAACCTGCAAAACAGTCTTAATATAATAATATTCAGCAACTTCAGGTTGAGCATACAAACAACAAAACCCTCCTCAATGAAACAACAACACCGACACTTTTTCTTCCTCAAACAACATTCTCCTCCGGCCAGCATGTTCGAAAGTCAATGTTCAACAAAATGTTAACCAGAAGAAATTTTGACATTTCATGCCGTTGGCATTTTCAAACAAACATCCAGACAAGGTCAAGCTTATTTTTAATCCAAATCTCTAAGAACTTCCCTTAACCTAATCACCTACTGACCAACTAAAGTTCCACATTAATCAAGACATTTTAGAACAGGTAAACAGTGGCAGATTTTTACCTGAGAACACCTGAGATCGTTAGTGGTGAGAGGTGACCTGAATACCTGGAGGGGGACACTCCAATCTGTCAGGGCTGCTACTTTATACAGTATCAGGGCTGGTTGCCATTGAAATAGGGCCCTGATAAAGAGTTACCATATAACAAATATAACACTTGTGTTATTTTGCAGCATCAGGGCTGGTTCAAACTACTACAGTGCCCTTTGAGGTTTAACGTATGATTAATGAAATACCCTAGTGGGGCTTTTGAGATCCAAGTTGAGGGATAGGTATATCTAACATTGAGCCCTGATTAGGGATTTAGAAATTTTATTCTCTAGGGCCTTTTCAGCCATAACATAAATAATGGCAATTAAATCATTGAGAATGAAAATTTCATGAGGAAAAATTAGATTTGGTAATTAATTTTTCAAATGTTTTCATGTCATAGAAGATTCAGCGAAATTTTAATGGTACATAACTTCCTAATATTACCACACAAAAAAACATTATTATGGTAATCCGTTCAATATTTCTCACACAAATGTTTAGAAGGCACAGAGAAGGATGCTCAGAAATTTGTGCCATAAGCCTAAAGCAGATGGAATATGGAACATAAGTAATAAATAATATCAAGTTATCATAAATATCATCGTTAACCTTCTTGTGCACTCGAGAGTAAGATAACAACAATATCTATACATTCTTTGCCATTTGTGCTAACTCAAATTCCAAAGAAGTCACCTATAACCCTAACATGCTACACACAAATACAAATGTAAAATTTGGCCTACACATGAAAAGTTAATCTTTATCAAAGTAATTATCTTTGAATGTCACATCATTAAATCATTGCCGTCTCTAATAAAAGCTTATCACAACATTCTTCCTGTACAAGCTACACAAGTTATAGATGTATCAATGACTATCAAAGCATCTGGGCTCCGGATAAGATGCGTATCTGCGTAAAATACGCACGGGTAATTCATATATACGCATTCAAAATGAAATCAATGGGTGACAGATACGCACAACTTTCCCAGAATACGAGTCAGATATTGTTTACAGGAGTAATCGTGACTTGTCAAAATAAAGTTTCATTTCTACATGTCTGATCTTCACATCTCGAGTATAAGCCAACTTAATGCCAACCTGTATGAAAACAAAGATTACCAAGTTCATATTTTGTCAAAGATAAATCAATCGTTTATTTACAGCTTAAAAGTGTGGAAAATATAATCAACGACTAATATCGAAAGAGATGCTAACTTGGAATGAGGATCTGAAAACGATAAACCTTGAAATACAACTAGTTTTTTTGTTGTGGTAATTTTCTCCTCAATTTTTATTTTGAGGAGTGAAATACCCCTGAGTCCAATTAATTATCTGCAGAGCCCTGCAAAGATTGGCTTAGATTTGTTTGCAAAAATAAAATTCATAACTATTAACCTTTTAGATCATGTTTTTTTACATATATATCTCTTTAGTTACCAATATTATAAATTTTCATCTTTTTCTGTAACAAAGAAATATAAATATACACTCTTAAATGTAAAAAAAACAACGACAAATGTTTTCATTTGCTTAAAAGATCATTTCAAGGATTATTGGAGAATACTGTTATTTTCAAGATTCAATACCAGTCTAGCAATATATACAGAGTATACAGCACTGTGCCATCAGATAAGCATGCAAGGAGTCTGAACTAAGTTGCCCATGTATTTAAACCATAATGTAATTATTTCCCACAAGAAGTCAGACCTTTTGATAACCCAAGCTTGGAGAGAGACAGGGGTATACACTCTCTCCTATTCATTTAGTGATAGCTGACAACACAACCTGTTTTTCCAACTCCTCTCTCAAAATAGAAGCTAAAGTTCAGGTTAACAATGAACAATGGAAATATTGTGTGACAGTGTTGATTAATTTGGTAGGCAAAAGATATTAATGAGGTAACAAAAACAAGATTGAAGTTTTATAAAAAGAGTTTAAATCTGTTAACAAAGGAAAGTTGTCTAAAAATAAAACACCAAAGTATTTAAAATAAGATTAATAAATTATCACAGTGCATAAATTTGTTTTCTTTTTTGTTTCCCTCCTAAAAAGAAAAAAAGATAACTTTCATAAACTGTATTATAAACTCGATAGCTATTTCCCATCAATGATTATGGGTGGCTTCATTATCTTAATCATATGTCAAGTCAATATATACCTTTGCTTTCGTGATTTCTGTTAAGTGCATGACTATAAAGAATGTTTGCTATTCATTTCAATCCAGAAAATATCTTATATCCTAATTCTAAGACATTCACTTATATTTACACTTATGCAACTAAGCTGAATTAACCTTCTCTATTTCTTTATTTTTCAAAGGGTAATTCAATATACAATTTTTTAATAGCATAATGAATAACCAAGAGAATGCAAACTATCAAGATTTCTGTAATCTAATATATATCATATTTCATTAAAAACAATCTGATAAACCAATATCAAAGTCTTTCTTAAAGAAGCTCTCCTATTGGCTACGATCCACCATATTGTTTTGAGGGAAAATTACATTAAAAAAGGCACTTTACTTTCACTAATATCCTGATGGGACTGTCCCTTTACCTTTCCCTCCTTGGAATACATTTATCAAAAGCCCTGGAGTTATAATTTCACATTAAGGAACTGATTGAAAATTTAAAAAACGGCTAGCTTTTTTACAAACAACACTTTGTTATTATAAAATCAAAATACATATGAAGAAAAATAATTCAAATTTAATATAACTAAAAACATAGATTGGGAATAATTAGCCCTTTCTTATTTACATTTTTAAAAAAATGAAAGAAATTAAATTCTACCTTATCCAAATAATTCTCCTCAAAGAAACGGCTCGCTGATACAATTCCCTGGTTTTCAATTTATGAGGAAAATGTTAAACTTACCACGATCAACGTTATGTACAACAAATATCATCTACATATATAGACAGATTATAGCAAACATGTCTAGCTTCCGTAATTCACGACGTAATATCAAATAACATCCACCTCCCCACACCCACCTACCCATCCCCATGACCTCTCCCCTACCCCCTCCTCTCTCTATCTCTGCATTGTCATCTATTGTTCAACCGTGTTCTGGTTCAAATTTGTCATATCTGGTCTTGCAGTCTTAGAATAGGCAGTTCTAGAAGATCTTTTTTACAGAGGAAGAAGAGGAAGAAGAGGAAGAAGAGGAAGAAGAAGAAGGAGAAGAGGAAGAAGAGGAAGAAGGAGAAGAGGAAGAAGAAGAGGAAGAAGAGGAAGGAGAGGAAGAAGAGGAAGAAGAAGAAGAAGAGGAAGAAGAAGAAGAGGAAGAAGAAGAGGAAGAAGAAGAAGAGGAAGAGGAAGGAGAGGAAGAAGAGGAAGAAGAAGAAGAAGAGGAAGAAGAAGAAGAAGAGGAAGAAGAAGAAGAAGAAGAAGAGGAAGAAGAAGAGGAAGAAGAAGAAGAAGAGGAAGAAGAAGAAGAAGAATATATTTTATTTACGTGTCACATGTTGTTATAAAACATTTGGAACATATTATAAAATCACTTTTAAAAAACAACATCCAGCCTTAAAAGGCTTATGAGACACGGATATCATTGATAATCTAAAACAATATAAGATAAAAACATATACATTGTTAAAATGGTGTGATGACATAGTCGCAAAAATGTTTATTATACAAGTGATAACTACACGTTAATGTTGGACCTTTTACGTCTATTAAACATTTTGATTAACATGGCAGAAAGAGATATAATGCATTGTCATTTAACATTAAATAAACAAATTGGTCAACTGGCGAAAGCTGAGCAAATAGAGGGTCTCTACTAGTTATATTATTCCAAAAATCGTACCAAAATTTACAAATTCTTTATGTTAGTGGCACCTTGGGTTTTGAAAATCTTACAATTTCAATTTCTAGGGGTAAAGTTACACACCTAAGTTTACTCAAAATGCTACGTTATAAAAAAGTTTACAGAAAAAATTTTTAAGGGGACATTCCTATTTCACTTTATACATTATCCTAACACAACAAACTTAAACATGTATGAAGGGTAATATTTTGGTCACTGAAAGCTTTAGCAACACTAAAAGTCATTCTCGTATCAGCAAATGTTTCTATAAGAGTAGAACTTTTTTTTCATACTGACATTCTATTTCGACGTTCTGAAGCTTGAGATCAATTATTTGTTAATTTGTGAATATTCTATCCACTAGAGAAAGAGAATATTGATTATATAGTCTGAAAGCTTTAAAAACACTAAAAGTCATTCTCGTATCAGCCAAGGATTCTATAAGAAAATAACTTTTTTTTATCATATTGACATTCTCTTTCCACCTTCTGATGCTTGAGAATTATTTTTGTATCACTTTCTCTACTTCTTGCTGGTTCCGTCAGACATATAAGAATGCTGAGGTGTATAGTTCTAACCTGACATTCAGCACACACCTGTAATCAACTACCTCATTTCTCACCTGCGGTTCAATCTCTGCATGAGACAATCTCATGTACGTGCTTAACTCATAACACTGAATTCATTGTAACAGTTAAAAAGATCCATCATATTACTTGCTATCAACTTTGAAGAAATATTTTGAATATAGGTTTTTTTTCTACCTAAAAGTATAAGCTCATGAGTTGAGAATCATTTACATTGAAAAATGCATAACGGATTCCATTGTGATTTTAAAAGCCTCATCAACTTAGAACCATGTTTTGACAAAACTTTTATAAAAAAAAAAATTCTGAAGTGAAACCACAAGTCTGAGACAAACTTATAGATCTGCTTATTATGAAGAGGGTCACCATTCCGTGACACACTATGCACATTGTTGCTCAACTTTATCTGAATGTGGTTATAAGGGCTATAGGGACAAACACACAAAACGATCACAAAATAACATCTCATCCAAATTTCAGTGTTTCATACAGATTTCCCTTAAGATTATTTTTTACATCAAAAAACGCTTCTCAGAATCCCTGTCCTTCAAAATGTTACCAAACTTTCCCATTAATTAAAATAACGGGGGAAAAACATAAGGTTTTTAAGTTTTATCTCCTGTAGTGCTTAAAAACATTTTTTATAGCAATTTGTTCCTCTGTCAAAATGTCCTATTGTCCACAAAAATCTGTAAAATTATTAACCATATTTGCCTACCCTACATCTGATTAGTGGCTATACGGTTTTTCACAAGACTACGGTACAAGCCATTCAGGATCTTTTAGCGGTCAACTGTTACTATCATTCCTCCAACAAAAGAATGTTTGTGCCCAGTCGTCCAGTTAATGACCACAGGTAGCCCAGGTCGGAGTTCATCCTTACAGGTATGATATTAAGCACATAGGCCATTGACATCATCAAACAGAAGAAGCGAGGTAAAAACTACAGTATTTGACATCATTAGATCCTTAATAACCCAATTCAGCGACAATCTCAAGACTATTTCATCATCTTAAAAGGTAAAATAAAGGTAAAATTTACAAAAAAGTCTTGATCTATCTAACATAATCAAACCGCTGAAATGATCATC
This sequence comes from Phorcus lineatus, assembly GCA_921293015.1. Taxonomy (NCBI): domain Eukaryota; kingdom Metazoa; phylum Mollusca; class Gastropoda; order Trochida; family Trochidae; genus Phorcus; species Phorcus lineatus. The sequence goes on along the minus strand of OV121098.1, from coordinate 28,111,068 downwards.
CTTTTTTTAAAGAAATAATTTATTTCCCAACTCAGTGGATGCAATATTGATGGATTTGTGGTTTTGACAATTGTTAATGAAGAAATAATCACGTTCATTTAAGGTATGCTGATTTAGAAGTAGACAGTTAGACATATGACATGTTATAAAACAGCCAATTTTTGAATTGCCACGTTTAGACTGGATCTTCTGCAAGTTTGATCTGATTTTAATAGCCTTGTACCCAAACCGAAAGAAAATTTACTGTATCAAAAAAATAGAATTGACAATTAACCCGAAAAGAGTGCTGATATTTTAGCTTTTAATGTGATACAGCATGGCATCAATGTCCGCCCTAAATGCAAATCAAGTGACCAGTGGCATTACCTTAAGAAATCGATTGTCAACATTGCATATCACCTCTATTTCTCATTACGGAGGTAAGGCGAGGTGAGGTGATATAGAGTTTTCAATCCGCTTTCAAGAGTATTTCACTTTTCGCGGCCGTAGTTTCACTGAGTGAAATAAAAATGGTATTCTACTTGGTGAAATAATGCAACAATGATATGACATCGCCTGTGACGTCAAGAAACCATTGAATGGCGTCATGTAGTGGCCATGCTATTAGTTAGCGATTTAGTTACTCCATTCATAGTTAAGGTCATTTACGAGGTTTTGGGAAACATAATTAATAGAACATTTGACATTTTTCATCGAATACCATGTATATTTCTCGTAAAGTAGCAAATCACATATTTACACTCATGGCTGCGACACGTGAAAATATAAATTTTTCTACTTCACTCGATAAGATATTCAGGGTATTCGCCGAGAAATCTCAAACATCCTCTATTTATTGACTAATTGATTATGTATTATTGAGATTGAATATAAGTCTACAAGACAGTGAATGCCCATTGGTAAACATACACATAGAAACAAGCAAACATGTACATATTATGTCTTTGAGATTTGTTAGGAAATCGTGTATGTTTACATAATAACCCTTGACTATTGTGAATACTGACAGGCCACTTCAACTGCTATCAACGAAGAAGAGTGAACCCCTGTCTGAAACCCAATATGAGTCTTGCATGGGTTTCTTCACTCAAAATGTTCCCGTCACCCAGCAGTACAATGGTTACCTGGTAAAAGCTTCCTCATTTAGAACATTAGAGTCTTAAAACCATACAATCCTTAACTGAAAACTTATTCTTTTTTATTTACATCTAAAACTGTCTTGTAGGAGATATGTGTCTATCGAGGAAATTTTTTGGAAATGAAATTCAAGGAGAGATTTCTGTTTATACAAGTGTGATATTAGTAAATATTTTTAAAATAACCAAGTTGAAACATGTTACTGAGGGTAATATTTTGGATCGATTTAGATTGTACAATCAGATAAATGAGAGCACACTCGGTAAAGAAAATCAAGAATATGAAGTTGAGAAGTGAAGCTCTTTATTGGCGATAATACGGCATTAAAAGGCAATGTTGATTAGTCTTAAAATAAATCATTTATAAATGTGTGGATATTCCATCCATAACAATATTGTTATCAAATTCAAAAATAAGTAAAGTAACAGCACCTTCCTTTATGTCATTTTCCCTCGAAGCAACAAGGCTGACTGTAGCCGATGGGCCAGTCTCTTTAAATACATTGATTAAGGCAATGATTGGGTCTGAGACAAGGTTCTGCAAGAAGCCCACCTCCTTTATACATCGGACATAAATCATATCAAATGTCATAAACATGACACAGACATACAAGGGCATATCACAAATTTTGTAAATGTTACAGTCATTCACGTATAAACATTACTTCCAGCAGAGCATCTGAAAGAAATGTACCCAGCAATCGACATGACTCCCCGTCGCCAAGTTTTCCTCCTGGTATAACACAATAAAAAGTTGCCCCCGCCCTATTTTCTGCATCGCTGCATTTAAAAGGTAGGTAATTGATCCTGCATTCATGAGATATGATTTACTGCCGCCAGCGCATATTCATAAAATATATGTCATAACGCCTGATAAGAACAAATTGAAAAGGATGTAACTGTTCACAGTTTATTATAGAGCTTAACATTCTCACTGCTGTAAGCGGAGAAAGTTGCTAAACATTTATCTTGAAAACAAGCTACAAGAGACATGCAAAATAGTGCCAAGGGCTCTGTAACTCATTATCATTTGTAATATTGATGTTCAAGACAAAACTGTCAAGTGTCAGTGCATTAGACAAGATTTTTTCAACATAAAATTGGAAGAAAATCAATAAAACCATATCATATTCCTGAAATGCTTTTTAAAACATTAGCATTTGGGGAGCAACTATATATTTATTAATTTTCACAGTCTTATATATTCATGAAAATACTGTCTGTAAGCACTACCCACATTTCTAATATCATTTTTCATCAACAACCTACTTTCACCTTCTGACTCCCTATTTGCTGTCCACCCATTTCTAATTATCAACCAAACCCAACACAAAGAAATCCCGATGATATCGGGTTTCCATATGCCTGTCCCTAGCTACTGTAAATCTGAAGGTAACATGTAGAGTTAATAAGCTCAGTGATGGACTTCCATTTTATCTTATATTTTGCTCATTAATTGTGCAACAGACATGAACTTTGGCTCGTTTGAATCCTCATCACCACATAAATATGATCAAATTCACAATTTCACAAAGATGTAAATAAATTTCACTTTTTCTATTTGCAGCTCTGACCAACCAAATTAACCTCCGTGACACCCTTAATTTTTGGGTAGGGCAATGAAATTTACATATCTCTGTCTAAATCCTACAAAGATGGTGTTCAAGACCAAATCTACAAACTTTAATCTTCATGGAATAAAGATGTTATTCTAAAACTTATAGCTTCCTATGCCAAAAAGGTTTGGTTGTGTTGTATAACCCTAGCTATGCATCCCAGCCACACCCCTATTATTGAGGGTAGGACAATGAAATTTACACATCTAAGTTTCCGTCCTACAAAGATGATAATTTCCAAATTTGACATTCCTAGCATTTTGTGTTTCTTGAAAATTAATGAAAGAAGATATGAAGGTGAACAAATGGAGTTTTGCCTCCAAAATCCTCGGTGACTGGTGAGTTAGTGAATTGTTTAGTGCCACTTTGGAATAATGTCAGTGTTGTTCTGAGTGTTGGGACTAGAATGGTGAGGGCAGCTTGTTGTGTTGGCTGGAAGGTGTTGATAAGTTTGTGCAGGGCAGTAGTATGGTAGAGCATGTTGGAGAGCGATGATGTGGTAGAAAAGGTTAAAGGCTGCAGGATGGTTGGGTAGAGGCACATTTATGTCATTTGGAGTTTAAGCTGGTAGGCTAATGAGGAGCATAGTGATGGTAATTATGGCCGTGGCAGAAAAACATGAATCTTGCTTGGTTCACTTTAAAGTCATTGAGGAAAATGCCGCTAAGTTGTTCTTCACTTCTTAACCAAAAATTTTACAACTCAGCAAAAAGAAGCAGATATTGCTTACTGAAGGTAATCATACAGAACTCCTCCAAATTAAGTTGAAAAGAGTAACACCTCAAACATAATAGTAAGGTGGGGTTGTTGGTAGGTTGGTGAGGTGGTAGGGTGGTGAGGTGGTAGGGTGCTAGGTAGAAATCTGGTACAGTGGATAGGGGACATTTCAAGAGTTAGTCACAAATTGTGAAAAGAACTCTAACTTAGGCATTTGAAGGAAGGGGGGAGGAGAGGAGAGAAGTGAGAGGGGGGGCTTTTGATTTGTAACTTGGGCAAGTAGACTTGGCGGTAGTCTGTCATCCAGACCCTATTGCAAAACATTTAAGGAGCCTTCTTAAGTCTAGAAAATGTTGGCAAGTCTAGTTGCCTCAGCCATAGGAATTAATGAAATTAAGTATTGTACAGAATTCCTTTTTTAAATTTTATTTCATACCAAATATTGAAAAATACATTTTTGGTGAAATCTTTTTTCAGGGACTAAATGTTTTCTAACTTGGGGGTAGGATACAGGATTTGAACAGGAGAGGATAACTTTGGGGTGGGTGAAAATTTTGGGATGGTTCATGGATTAGAGGATAACAGGAGAGATGTCAGAAAGAAGGCAGAGCAGAGAGGGGAGAGAAGTTAATTTAGAGAGTTCAAGTTTTGTAACCTGTGCAGACGGCCAGACAAGTGGCTTCACAATACACCTGTTGTTTGCCAGGTGGGTGGGCTCGTTAAGCAAGGTAAGTAATTACCTGGGCGTGATGGGACAAAGCATGTGGAGTTACGTTTGTGCAAGTGATTTATATCGTCATTTTCTACCATGGAATGTCTGAACATCATTGTATTGGAAATTGGAATTCAAAAGGGTGGTACTTGATAATATTTCAATACTTGAATACTAAGATGAGAATGCATTCTGTCTCCAAAAAAAATATGCGTCTTATAAAGTCCCTTGCATGTGTCAACTTGATATTGTTACTTTAGGGTCTTATCATGAAAACAATATCAAAAGATCATAAATTTGTCTGTTAATGAAAAATGAAGAAGACATCTATGAAGAAATTTACATGTAATTAGCTTGGGTACCAATCTTTTAATCAAATACTTAAAAAATTAACATACGCCAAAAATGCAAATGCATTTTAATCAGAGTCCTGTATAGTAGGTGGCGTCTGCAGTTTCCCCATATATGAAGGCTGTCACCAAGTTTTTATGGAATGGTTCATGAAATACTACATTGACAAGAATCTGGATGACATATGGACTCCCACAAGTACAATGTCCTCTGTTCCCTGGGACAATTGATATTTAGGGGATCTATCAAATAAATGAAGATTTTACAAAATTTTAATGCTTAGAGATGTATGACAAATGTACAACTCAACAGTGAAACTAGGTAACAGCCCATCAGTATCATGATTTTCGTAAAGTTATTCAGCAAGAAACATTAAAGAACGTAAAATATCTGATAATTAGTAACAAAATATTCATCAACACGACCTAAACAACATTAGCAAGGCCTTTATTCACATCAAAGACTTTCCTCTTTTGATAAATATTGAATTATTCGAGATCACAATTTTGGGTTGATCAAAGATCTGTTGTCACTTCAGTTTTTGAATAACTTACTACTTAACCATTCTGAGCAGCCAATTTACAGGAAACATGGTAAGCTCACTAACACTGCATTGAAATTCTCAAGAACAATATGCCTTAAATTAACAGAGTGAAATTTTATTTATTGACTGTTTAATCTGCAAATACAAGGCTTAAAAATATCTTAACATAACTTGGGCAGTTTTTGTTCATGTAATGTGTACGCTAAGATATATCATTTTTATTCCATATATTACCATTTAAACTACACCCATATTATTCTTATAGAGTTTTTATCTGTCATTACAGTATACATATTCTTTGATATATATATCACTGTATGAAACAAGCTTGGAAAGTTACCTGCCCAAAAGTATCATTTTGTCAATAAAGGGGCAAAATTGAAGAAAAACCTCCAAATGTTACCAGCACGGACAAAACAGTTAATGGGTAACCGGCTGTCATACAGGTTCTATTTCATATACTGCATATACCTTTACCAATCCTTGATCATCAATATTTATCTTTTTAAATATTTCTGTACAATTCTAAAATCTATTTTTTAAACAATTTTACCATCAGATCTATAACAAAATAAATGCAGATATACCTTTAAAATGCCACTTATTTCTTTGAACCCTTTTCACTTCTCTGAGCAACATTCCAGAGTTGCAGTCCCCCGATAGCTATCTACTCTTACCTGTTTCAATGTTATGAGTGTTTGTACAACCAATCCCTTGCCAAATATTTATCAAAACGGCTACTGTTTGATAATGTAGCGATAAAAATGTGTGCAAATATAATAATGCAAAGGTTGCAAAAAAAAGCACGAGATATTGAGCTGTTCAAATAAAACTGAAGTGCTTATGAGACTGAAAAGACCAAATGAAAGAATAAATGAGGCCCATTTGATGAGAGACCTAAAATCTAATGACAACAACAACTTCTGGTCCAAATGATTGAAATTTTTGTGAGTAAAGAAGGAACTTTAATGAAATATTTGCATAAAGTTTTTAGAGTTATTAGAAAGGTGTAATATGGTATATCTGAAATTTTCATAATCAAGAGGTCCGTGGCTCGAATCCCACCAGGTGCTCGGCAACTTTGTCTGCAGTAGATAACCCTTTCTACACACAGTAAGGTTTGGGTGCAATGCTACACTGAATTTCAGCGTAGTACCATCCATGGTTCGCTAGTTCCAGTCCATGCTCACAGGTTCACCGCAATGCATAGAAACAACAGTGTTGCGGGCTTTCTCCCTGCAATAATACTAGCAGCCGCAATATAAGTGAAATACTCTTGAAAGCGGCATTAAACCCCAATTCACCGTACATCAACTATTGTATGTTTGATTGTATATATTATTGTATGTATGATTGTATATATTATTGTATGTATGATTGTATATGATTGTATGTATGATTGTATATATTATTGTATGTATGATTGTATATATTATTGTATGTATGATTGTATATATTATTGTATGTATGATTGTATATGATTGTATGTATGATTGTATATATTATTGTATGTATGATTGTATATATTATTGTATGTATGATTGTATGTATGATTGTATATATTATTGTATGTATGATTGTATATATTATTGTATGTATGATTGTATGTATCATACACTTGCTTCAAGCCACTTGCATGATGACATTTTATTGGCTGAAAAATCAAATGCTAAATATAGTCATGAAGAAGCAGCTGTCAAGGATAGAAGCCATTTTGCCTTATAGACACCAGGGTACTGTAGGAGCTATGCAGATTTAGATACATTGATATAGCAAGATGCTTAGAGTTACCCTGAGCATCCTGATGTCACCCTGATGTCATATCAAACCCTGATTTTTGGTGGAATAATAATTACAAGATCTTCTCCTATGTAGGCATATAAGTACCGAACTACAACACATCAACACCTCATAATCTTCTCAAATGATAACAGCATGGTTCTCAAACATCTGTAATAACTTAAGTGGGCAAAGAAATGCTGAAAGCTGTTTCAGATAATCCTTATAAGCCTTCTTAATCCAGAGCCTACTAAGTAATGGGTATCAGACAGCAAACTATAATCACAAAAACCACCTGGGTATTTACCTTAATCATCAGCTGAGCTTCAATGGAACTTTGCAGGTAATATGATCTGATAGTTTAGTTATAATTATTGTACAAAGAATAACAATTGACAGGGTGAGATGATTTGGGGTTTAACGCGACTTTCAAGAGTATTTTATTTATATAGCAGCTGCTAGTATTACTGTAGGGAGAGAGCCAGTAACATCATGGTGTCAATGCATTACGGTGAAACCTGCAAGCATTGGCTTGAACTATGGGTGGTACTACACTGAAATTCAGTGAAGCTTTGCACCCAAACCTTACTGCATGTAGAACAGTTCTCTACAGCAAAGTTGCCGAGACGCTGGTCGGATTTAAAGCACAGACCTTTTACCCGATGCCAAGCGCAATAACCACTGTGCTATCCCGCCGAACAATTGATGATAGTGTGTTGATAATGTTTACAATACAACAATGGATAGAGAAAACTCATATTTCATATTTGGGAATGTTTAAAAACACATAGCTAGCTCATCTTGGGGCAAGCTTCAACTTGGTGCAAGGTTAAAAACTTATAGTTCATCTTCAGAGCATGGTCAACATCTTCGACCTCATTTTTTGGGCAGGGTTAACAACTCATAATTCGTCTTGGACCAGGGTCATCAAGTCATAATTCACTTGGGGCATGGTCAACAACTTATTGCTGATATTTGGGGCAGGTTTAAGAACTCATAGTTTGTCTTGGACCTGGATTACCAAATAATAGATTATTTTGGAGCATGGTTAACAACTTATAGTTTATCTGGCAGCATTGTCAACAACTTATAGTTTATCTGGCAGAATGGTTAACAACTTATAGTTGTTCTGATAGAATGGTTAACAACACATAGTTTATTTGGGAGTATGGTTAACAACTAAAAGTTCCGTCAAGGTCACAAGTCACAGGCAGCTGGTGTCATATATTGTCATATGGATTTTTATTACCAATCTAAAGCAGAGCAACGTATTATGTGAGTGTGAAAACATCAAACACAAGTTAGGATTATTCAGTTATTATTGATAAAAAGGCCTCCTTCACTTCTCTATTGCACTACTTCAAAGAGGACTTTATGATTTTGTCACTATAGTACTTGGTGTAAAGGGGAAATTAATCTGAGGGGATAAGCATAGCAAAACAAACACTTGCCAGGGGTCAATAGCTTGTGATTTGTTTATTTGTTTGTGTTACAAACATAACGGTAGTTTGGTGATATCTTGGCAAGGAAAAAATGCAAATATGACACCATGTTCGTTTTATTTGCACCGATTGGTTGATATTTTTTTAAAGAAATGGCTAAACTTCCAACATGTTGATGCAGGTTATAGGCATATGGTTGAAGAAATTATATCAAGTGTCAACCAATAGTTGACTACTATAAAACTTAGTTTTCTTTTATCTATAGCTACAAGAAACTGATCTCAAAATCTGTATCTAATCCATACAGGTATGTTTTTTGCAAATCAGCAAAAAAAAATTAAAAGGTAATAAATGCACAGTCTCACTACTAAAACTGTTGATGAAAACTAAGTAAAGTCTGTCATTTGAGCTGGCATTTTAAAAAGTTGACATTTCTAGCATACCATGGAGATCCCTTTCATTACCCCAGTGTTCTCCTAAAGGTCTCTATACAGGACACAGCACCCATACAATTCTAGATATCGTTGACTCCTCATTTTTCTGTGCATAACATAAAGAATAAAACATTTAGAATATTAAATAAAATGAAAAGGGGACTAAAAAGCAAGCTCTAGGCTTCTAACTGATTTCAGGGTCTGGCCTACAGACTAAATCATTCCCGATGTTTACAAGTTGTGCTTTCAATTAGCCATTCATAATAGTTTGAATTTCAAATATTTATTCAGTGCCAAGTATCTGGAGTAGAGTATCTTTCGTAGAAATTAATTTTGCCTTAAGACATGCCAAAATATAAGTAATGATGTTTCAGCTTACTCAACTTGCATGTCAAAAACATGACATTAAATTTTTTTTCATTTATAATTGAGGAAATGCCTGCTACAGAAGAGTTTCAAAAATTTTGTTTGACTCATCACTGTACCACTGGATTGTCAAATTTTTAAAAATTAAAAATTTGAAATTGAGATTTTCATCAACTTGATCAAATACACCATGGACAACATTTGAAATATTCGACCTTAAAAACAGACTCTTTGTCACTTTAACCAAACTTTGAATTAAACCTTGCGTTTTAGCATACAACCAAGGGTTACTCTACCTCCAACTAAACACATAAGCAAAATATAGAATTTGCTTTCGGGGCAATAGGCTGATTAACTCTTATATAATAATCTGTCGTAAATTAGTGAATTTGATTGGAAAAAACTTTGAACAGATCTACATCTTCCTCCGTTTTTTCCAACCTGATCCTCATATTTTATCAACAGCAATACGTCACCCAGATGTAAAACACATGACCATCTCCGTTTAAAATTAATTTTAAGATACTGACAAAAAAACCAGGTTTTGCTCTTTGCTCAAGATGTTGATTTTTTCCATAATTTACAACTTTAATTAGATACCCCTGAAATATTCATTAATTCAACATTTTTAAAAGCTCAGCCTCTAATGATTAGCTGGCGGTTTCTAAAACCTAATTAACAGCAGTGTCACACAGGTGTGATATATGTTATATTTACCTACCAGGTAATATACATCTAGCCATAGACTTAACACAGGTGTGATATATGTTATATTTTACCTCATAAACTGGCCATAGACTTAACACAGCTGGCACCGATTGAAAATTCTAGCCTTTAATATAGTCTTTAAATAAATATTGAAAGGCTGATTAAATGCAAGTCTAGATAATATAAACCTTGAACCTTCTACAGAATATTCAAAGTTGATAAATAATAATCCCTTTGAACTTTAGACCTAGATTATCAATTAGTTTCTGAATTCTGGATATAATAAAAGAAATTTGCCCTTAAGAAATGTGATTTTCGGTTATTCCACCCAAATCTAAGCTTGTTTTTCAAGGGGTAATAATCACTAAGTTTCTGAAAAATACATCCAATAAAAATAATTATTATTTCAACAAAAGAATGAAATCTTGGAGAAATGTGATTTTCAGTTTTTCAACCCACATCCAAAATTCTAAATTTTCAAGCAGGCAGGCAATAAGTGAAAATATCTTTCTCTAAGTATTCTAAATACTGAAATTATGAATGAACCCTTAACACAAAGTTATTAACGATAGATTACAACAATGATGAATACAAAAATAATCCTACTAAGAGATAAATAATCCTGGAAATAGACTCATATTCAGTCTTGGAAAAATAATTTGGAAAAAAGATCATTTATCAAAAGGACCCTCCAAGAAATGTCTCCCGAATTCAATTCAAATCTAGACTTGCTTTCAAAGAAGTTATTTTTAGTTTAAATATTTATTGACAAGACTCCATTGTGTTACACTGCCCTTTAAATGAAGATGACAACCAGCTGATGTCAAGATAGAAAATTATTGCAATTATAAATGCAAAATATCCCATGAAATTACCAAAAAAAAGGTTACCCAAGTTTAGTCTTAACACCCAGACTGCATTTGACGGCAAAGCAAATCTAGATCTGAAGTCAACTAGTCTTATCCCTTGTTGGTTGTCATAAGTCTCTGAAAGAAGCATTTCTCCTTTTTTTAAATTACAGTAAACCCTGGTTATAATGCCCCTGCTAATAATGCCAAACTGGATATAATGCCATGTTTTTACCAGAACAGATTTCCTGCACTTATATTTCACTGGTTATAATGCCAAATTCGATATAGTGCCATTTGCCAACTATTTATGGAACAAAAGTCAGTTTTCCCTGACTATAATGCCAATTAAACCACACTATTTATGATATTGTTTTAACTACTTAAGGTTAAATGGCATGGCTCAAATCAATTCACATTTGACGCATGTTGTATAGGTACTTTAAGTGGTGGTTAATAGGCATGATCTACTTAGTGACATTCTACTTCTTTAAGTAGTGGCTTGTATTTGAAAAAATAAGCAAAGTTATAATAACTTGTTAGCTTTGTAGTTAACTTGTGTCTAAGTACCTTACCTGGGTGTAATGCCAACCTGGATATAGTGCCATAATTACTCTTGGACAAATGGTGGCATTATAACCAGGGTTTACTTTATAATGAAATAATTGTTTTCTGTGACTTATTTTTTAGAAACTGATCATTTGTCTAGTCCAAGGTCGGCTTCAAAACCTACCAGATCTGCATCCATCCACTGCTGTCAACAAAAATAAGAAAATATATTTATACTACACCATGATATAAGGTAAAGTACTCGGCCATCACAATCAAGTCTACAGACTCATAAAGAGACAAGATCTCTCTTAGACCCCCTGCAGGAACTGAAACATCTGGTATGCAATTTACGACAGGTCGGCCATCTTTATGGTCAAACTGGCAGGCGTACATGTCAGTGTCTTCATTGAAGCTGACAGGAAGTGAAACTGTTTCAGGTTTTATGGGTACGTGTTTGTCAAGATAATAAACTAAATATGCAAACAACAGAAGTAGCGTGGAAATTCCTACTAGTCAACTAGTAATACAAGATTATTTAGACTAGGTTTACATTCCTATTTGTCCTGTGGAAATTTCAACAAGTTATGCATAATGCAAACAAAATCTGTTTGAATACTTCAATTTTGAGATGACATTTATTTGAACAAGATATTCCTACCTTCTGAGATTCTCGATCTATTTTTTTTCATTGATTTCGTACAGCTTGATAAGAGTATTACTCAATTTCTTTTCACAAACCTTACAATACATATTTATAAACTATGCGAATCACTATCCTTCATAATCATATTCAAGGTTAAACAGAGGTTTATCTATTCACATTATAACTTGACCTACCTACCCAACCATGAAATTTCGCAATCCAAAACTCATAAAAAAGGTTAAAGCGTTGAATTTAGTTGTCAAGGTCACAAATGTCTGAATAAAATCTCAATACTACAAAAAGCCTTTGAGTTCTTGACATCAATTTATATCCTCATAAGGAAGATCAGTGACAGATACCTCAAACTGATTACAATTTTCTTAGTGACATACCTATTCTTAACTTCTTTTTTTACAATTTGTTTGAATTATTTCATAGCAAATGCTCCTGAAAAGTATAATTTGAAAATGTTGATACAAGATTAAATCCTTCACACAAACATAACGATTTAAGGCATGCAAAAGAGGTTTATAATTCTCGATTTCTTTTGTCAAAATGTAAAATGTTTGTCTTTTGAATAAATTGTCAAGATAAATTTGAAGCAGATATTTTCAATGATAAGTAATAACTTCAATAGGATGACATAAAATTTTAAGAATTGAAAAATTAATTATGTGCAAGATAACTAAGAATGTTTTATCAAAAAGTGATATTTCATGGCAACAACAAAGAATGGCATCCACAATTCTGTCAATGGAGAAGATTATTTTAACAAGTGTAAAAAATTTGGTTGTTATACATCTAACAGTTTCGAAGAAATTTGACAGATTGGGCAGGGAAAATTATGGTAAAAACTTTACCTGTTTAGGATAACACATCCATTGCCAAAATATCAGTATTTCCAAACGTTAAATATCCAAAAGCACACCGTTATACTAAAAGCATGGAGTTAGCAGGGACAATGTCATGAATTAAGAATTATCTGACAGGTAATAAACATAGAAGTAAAACTTTGTTCTGTGCGTGACACACTTACGACCTCCCACAATTCCACAGCAGCAGCAGTATATATATATATATATATATATATATATGAGTGTGTGTGCGTGTATGTATATATGAATGAATATATGCTAAGAGACATAAACCAGTTAAAACTAGTGATGACAATGTCTTATAAATTCTTTCTCTTTATTAATGAACCGGTTTTTCTATCAGAGTTGTCATCCAGAGTACTTAATTAAAAATAATGTATATCAAATAAATGAATTTTAGTTTTTGCTTTAATAAATTGGTTCTGTTTAGAATTCATAGATTAGGTTAGAATTATCCTCAAAACTACTTAAAACAGTAATTCAAGCACGCATTTCAACTTGTGTTAATCTTTATGCCATTCAATGAAAATTGAGCTCAGCAGTTATTCAGAAAGATATATAAACCAGGCAATTTGAATGAAAAGAAAACTGTGTTTAAAAAATTTTAGTAACTACTAATTTACCCTAATTCAGTTAACCAAAAACTGTTTCACCAAATAAACAATTTTTAATCCTTAATATTTTGATAATCCCTAATCCCTGATATCCACTTTCCTTGGCTTAAATCAAGATTGAACAGTTGACTTTTGCCCTGCATATCAACGTAACTGTAAACGAAATACTGCAAATACTTTGGTTGCTAACATAAGAGGGCTTATCTCAGGTATGTCCCCTTTTAACACCTTTTTTCACCTGTTGATAACACACCTTTAACGAAGACAGGTAAACGTAGGTAGGATGAAAACACCTGCATGAATATTGTACAGCCAGAAAGGCAGTTAGAGTGATTGAGTCTTTCATTTTGAATAAATATGAAGTTTTTAAAATTAAATAATGCGCAAACTTAAGCCACTCCTTAAGATATGGTCCTGTACTTGTTTACCTATTAAACTGAATTGAATTTTTAAAATTATCTCGTAAATATTCATATGTATCTATTCTTGTATTTCGTCTGAACAATCCAGATTTAACAACAGGACAGAACATGTGGGTTATCAAATTTATTTTTGAAATTTGCAATGAATTGATTAATACTTCATTATGTATCTCATTCCCTTACTTATTGTCCAATCTAAAGGACTATTAAAATTATTTTAAAATCAACCATCCCGTTTTGTAGTCAAATCTCTCTCAATATTTAAACACCATGAAAAGGATTTTCTAGCCTTAACCCCTTACCTGCTAATTGCCATTTAATTTAGGAGAGGGCTTTTTGGAAAAGAGTTCAGCAAAACTTGTTTGTGTCATTTTAGATTTTTTAACTGTCAGTGCTTGTCAAAGGTTAAGAAGGTTAAGGAGGGCTAGTTGATTCTTTCAAACAACACGCCCTGACTGCCAGTCAGGTCTAAAACATATTTATAACACTGCTTCCGAGAGGGTCCTCTTTGGCCATTGGCTCTCCCTGATAATTCCCTTGTTAACCAGATGTGATTAATACAAAAAGCACTATGTGTTCCTCAGCTATACACTATAAGAATCAACTCACAGTGGATGGGAGAAAGCCTGCAACACTAAACTGTTTTAAACAAAATAAACTAACCATCTCTCATGAAGATTGTCATACCCTTGAAAATATTTTAATAATACTTTTTCATGACTGTAATATAAAAACTGTACCCATAGATTTCTATTGCATTGTATGTTGTTATCTTTAGAAACAATAACTGGCATGTCAGATAATCATAACACTTTGCTTTGATTGAAAACAGAACATGGACAGGGCACAAACCCAAAAATAATCAACACCCAACTTCACCCAAACTTTTTGACTAGACTATCCTGAAGACCAAAAAGATCATTTTGCACCTATGAAAACTTCATCAATGCAATAGGCACCTTTTAGGTTGATTGCAATCTAAAAGTCAATGGCATGTAGAATATGATTTTTTCAAGGAGTTGAATTTTGCACCCAGAATTATCCCTCCTTAGATCTTGTTAACTTATGTTTAGCTCTAATCTTATTTACATTTTCATAACTTTGAAATGTCTTTTAAAGACTTCTTTTCACCTGCATGAAGATCTTTTTTCATATGAAGATATTAACCCAGTAGAAGTTGTTGCACCTTTCATTTGCATTGTATACTGTTGGTAATCATAAGTGCATTTCCTATGAATTTGTTTATTGATACAATGTCAAAACCCCATAAACACACCTGTTATGGTTTGTTTATAAAGTCGACCTAAATATGGAGCTTTGATCAAAGACTCGGCAAACAGCTGTTGAATCCAGCTTACCTTACCTAGCCGGACTGATAACATGACTGATATATCTTGTTATTACTTCAATTTAGATGGTAACCATGACGATTTGGTTCATGATAAAATCTTACAATCTCAATCCTTCAATTTCAATGAAGAAGTATAATCATTGTTGCAAAATCATAAGCCATCAAAATTCTATTTGATGAAAACAAATATCATTACTTAAGAATTAACAGAATCAATGATGAAGTCTGAAGTATAAGCTTATGGCTGTGTTAATTGAATGTATCCAATTTGTGTGGTTCTTCTTTAAAAAAAATTCAGGTATGTATGTTGAAAAGGTCTTCAACATTGAAAAACAATCTGTAAACACCAAATGCTTTGATTTTTAACTTCATTCTAGGTCACATATGTTTGACGTCTGCTCAAAACTTCTTTTGAGTTTCATGATTTAAAATAATGAAGGATATGGGCTTCTGACTAAAAATCATCAATCTACAAAGATCAAATGTAAACAAGGAGTTTCTTTATGTTCATTCAATTCTAGGTCGCATGTGGGGACCTCTGCTCAAAGATTCCTAAAACTGTAATGGAGAGAGCTTTGCTAAGGGCTTGTCGCAATGAATGGGGTCCTCTCCTGTGCATGAATCTACACATTCCACAACCATAATGTTGAACAAACTTACGTCAAACATACATATTACATACATATTTGACCTATTTAAGCCTTATATAAAGAACCCAAAGACATTTATGGTAGAGGTCCAAAAGAAGAAAACATTCTATAATGTTGTTCCAAATTTCCAACAAAGTCATATTGATAAAAACCAGTTATTTTTTTCCATTTTGTCTCATAGTGTATATCAATATCTGTTTCAATCAGTTAAAAATATTATTTCTATTAAATGTTTTTAAATTCATGGTCCAAAAGACTTCTTTCAAAACCAATTACTTGCATATTTCACTTCAACTGATCTCACATATTCAGACGGCTGCTCTTTTTTCAAAATGATGTACACTGCCCTAATTAGTGAAATTTCAGTAACAATTTCAGTGAATTTTCAGTATTTGTATAAAATCTTCCAAATAGTCCCAAAAACATTCATCAAAACCAAATACTTACATAGTTTACTCCATTTTATCTCACACGTGTCGTCTGCCCAAGTATCCAAACAGGCTATAGTAAGCAAATGAACTCCAGTTACGACAGTAGTAACCTAGCAAGCTGTATGGGCTTGCCCCAATGAATGGGATCACTCTCCCCATGTGCTTCAGATAGTATCTCCCACACACCAACACACTCTACATGTGAAGCGGACACACATAAGCGGTCATGCTCCTCCTTTACTGTTCACCAGATGGCCCAGGTATGTGATAGACTTACTCCCTCACTCGACCTGGAGCAGACCAGTCTCCCTTGTTACTCAGTTGCCTCACTTCCTGTGATATTCCTTGAGGATGTTGCCTTTCCTTTCTCCTCTCTGACTAATTCAAAATCAGTAACAAATACTTTTTTTTATCCTTATTTCTTGCCTTCAGGGAATTGTTACATTAAAGCCTGAAGTCATAATATTTCCAATTTCTCAAAGACTCCTTTCCATGACTTGTAAAATTGTAAGTCTCCAACTGTCTAAATTTCTGTTATGTTCCTTGAGGATGTTGCCTTCTTTACTCCTCTCTGACTTATTCAAAACCAGTAACAAATACGTTTTTGAGCCTGTTAACATCATAAATTTATCATTCATCCTTTATTATTATTTCATTCTTCGCCCTCTAAATATGTATAGAATTTATGTTGATCATTTTGAATTTGTTCTCTGCCAAATTGAGGTGTATGTACAATAAACAGTCTTGAATCTAAATTCACCCTATTTCCATTTTCTCAAAGGCTGCTTTCCAATACTTGTTACATTTGTCTCAATTTCTGTGATGTCATGAGTGTTATGTATTTTCACTCTTCTCTTACATACAGATATCACAATGCAAATCTAGTAGTCAGGACTAAAGTTCAACAAAAAACTAAAATTTACTAAAGTTTTTTTCAAAAATAAAGAAACATGTTTCTGAGCATCAATGTCTTTGTTGTTTTGTTCAAGTATATCAGTAAATCAGAGTTGCTGAATGAAGACCTAGACTGTATAAAGTCTCCAACTTAGATTGATTTAGTTAATGGATTTAACTTCTAGTCGATCATTCAGACTTAAAGGGACCATTCGAGCGGGGTATTTTTTGTGGAAACGAAATTCAGGAGGACTTTCCTGTTAACAAATATATATGATTTTTACATGATTCTTTTCACACTTAATTTCAAATATGTACACGAGGTAAACCTTTCAGTTGTTCAAGATTTAACAATTTGACAAAGAATCAAGTGTATCGATCAAAAAAGAAAAACTTCGTGAAATGAAGCCAATCATCGGAGCTACGAATGTGGAATGCATTACTACGACAAAACATTGTCGTAACTGACAAATTTTATTATGAATTATTTGTAAATATGCCGCTCTTCTATCAATCTATTTGTTATTTCTTAATTTTGTCAATGATTTAGCTTAATACAGCATTTTCTCGCAATGCAGATTTCTCGCAACACTAACATTTCAAGATGGCGGATGAAAGCCGCTCGAATGGTCCCTTTAATTGAAGTAATATTGATGGAAAGCAATTTCAATTAACCTTTTCCGTGTAAACATGCTCTTGAAAAATTTTAAATATTGGAAAAGCTTTAAAATTTAGATAACCATATGAGTATGAAAAGCCATACAATGAATTGTCAAAATTTCACTCGAGTGTGTCAATTGCTTTATCACTTCATGATAACCTAATCAGAGAAAAAATAATAAATTTCTAAATTGCACCAAGATAAACAAGGATCTTGATAGTACTGATGACATTGACTAACAATAGCTTGTTGTTTCACCTCTTTTCTGTATTTTTTTAAACATGAACAGTTTGGCAACGAAGGGTTGAATTCATGATTCATTTCCTTTTTAAAGTTTTCAAAGATTACAGTTTTATACTCCTTTTTGACTTCCCGGCAAAAACAAGTCTAAAAATTCTATCAAGACGACCCCCTCCAAATCAAGAGATAATTTTCTAGGTAGAATCCATAATCACGTCAACTGTATCCCTGTGGTTGAATAATCCTATAAAGCGAAGCCCCATGGTTGAATGGCTTTATCCAAATTCAAAAGATGCCACAAGACACCCCATGATGGATAAGTACGCCACACAAAGACAAGACTGAAGTGTATACAACTACCACTTATGTGTATACTTATATGTATATACATGATTACATGCTTGATGAAGTAGCAAGAAAACGAAGCAAATTAATCCTTCCGAAATATTTCGAAACTAAAATGCCTTTGTGAAATTTAGATTTGTATTGCTGAGTTTATAGTTATATAACTTCTTCGATAATGTATGTTCTAGCTTTTATCAATTTTCAACCAAAATGAACAAAAATATTTATGATATATAAGATTGATGGCAGGGGTACAATATATCTTTGTAATGGTGGTGAAATCATCAACTAGATAGGACATCATGTTCTTTCTATTTTTCAATATATCTAGAGGGCATAAATCCTTAACAAGAAATGTGTTTATTAGAAAAAGGCTAAAAAATCTTAAATTAAAAAGTTTTAAAAATTAATGAATCCCAGATTTAATTTTTTGTAAATATAAACTCTAGGCAATCATATTACAAATATAAAGCTTATTCAGTAGTGGGATTTTGTAATACTGGATAATATGTAACACATTTAACAAAAATTATTCTTTTTATTGATTTATAAATTTGTATTTTTAAAAATGTCAGAAAGGATTGATTCAGGTTTTCTTAAGGTAAGGTTTAGTAAGAGTTTGTGTTTCGTTAAAATGCACATGTACCGGTAGTCATAAAATACTTGAATTGCCAATCAACGTTCAGTACCCATATATATAATCTTAAAATCAACTTGTCAACCACGTTCTAAACCAAAATGTATAACATTACACCTGCTCTATTGTTTGTGTGCTTTACAGCACATAACTGGATACCCTTGTTGCACATAAGAGACAGGTCATATCCCAACAATGGATGAGAACAATAGAATGTCAACTTCAGCAAAATTCTATATCGTTCCTTCACAGAACAGGGCTCCTTAATTTTTTTTATGAAAAGGTTACCTCTAATTGACTTTATATAGAGTCCTTTAAACATCAGAGTATGAAAAAGACCTGACATATTTATCAAAATGTCAACGAAACACGATTGTTATTTCTTCTTAATAATATTTAGCTATTTTTCAGTTTCCAAAGCTAAAAGAATAGGAGAAAGGTATCAACCTTGTTGGCCATACTCTGTAAAAAGAGTTCTCTTATGCAAAAGAGTATGTCAAGATTTGATGTATCTATCAAAATCTACAATGATATTTCTAGACATTAGGGTGTGTTTCAAACTTTAAGAATAAAAGAAAGGTATCAACCTTGTTGGCCATACTCTGTAAAAAGAGTTCTCTTATGCACAAGATTATGTCAAGATTTGATGTCTCTATCAAAATTTCCAATGAGATTTCTTGACATAAGGGTGTTTTCCAAACTTTAAAGGTAAAAGAATAGGAGATGAAAATAAACTTTGTTGGTCTTCTATGGATTATTATGTAGAATATTCTGTAAAGTATGAGCGTATGTAACAAATAATTTCCATCCATTTGTCATTTCAGCAAATGTATTTAGCTAAACTAAATAGAATATAATTATTCTATCTTTATCAAAATGGAAGACAAGAAATTGCAACACCATCGATGTAGTTCTTTGCAGTAAAACCTAAAAAGACTTGTTTCATTAGCTTTTTGTTTAACATGATCAATTGATGAACGGATTTAATGATGAATAGATGGATGGATGGATGGATGGATGGATAGAATAACTGAAGGATTCACTGAAAAATGATTGATGTATGGATACATAGATGCATAGATAGATGTATTGATGGATAGATAGTAAGGATGGGCAATCAAATATCAGATGGATGGATACATGGATGAATGGATAGATGTATTGATGGATGGATAGTAAGGATGGGCAATCAAATATCAGATGGATGGATACATGGATGAATGGATAGATGTATTGATGGATAGACAGTTAGGATGGGCAATCAAATATCAGATGGATGGATACATGGATGAATGGATAGATGTATTGATGGATGGATAGTAAGGATGGGCAATCAAATATCAGATGAATGGATACATGGATGAATGGATAGATGTTTTGATGGATAGACAGTTAGGATGGGCAATCAAATATCAGGTGGATGGATACATGGATGGACAGATGGTCAGACTGACTTAAAGATGGATGGACAAATGGCAAATGGGTGGATTGAAGTAACCTAGAATAAGTTTAACGGATTGATGGATTGTATGATGAAAGATGCATGAAGGATGAATTCATGAATTAATGAAGCAATCAATCAACCACTATATCAATCAACCACTATATCAATCAATGTATATATATATATATATATCAATGTACTGCCTACAGAACAAGAACTTCAGCAGGACACAGGAGATGCATTTGTTGGAATTGACGAGTGAATGAATGAAAATAGACCAACAACATCATGCCTGCCAAGAAGGAAATTCAAGGGGACACAGGATATTCAGCAAAGGTGAATGAATGAAAGAATGAACGAATGAACGAATAAGGTCCTTACTACTGTGCATGAAGTTCAGGGCGGATAAGAGATGCGGTATTTGGGCATGTGGAGTGAATCAATGAATGAAAGTATGAATGAATGAATGAATGAATGAAGATCAACAAATCCTGCCTACCGTGCAAGAAATTCAGCGGGACACAGGAGATGCGGCAGTTGGGCATGGCGTCCTTCATCTTCTTGGCTTCCTCGGGATGGTTGAAACGAAAATAGTTGGAGCGGCCAAGACAAATCATGGATCCTGCCGAATAGACAATTATGATGTGATTTAAACATCAAGAGCAAAATCCAGAAGATTTAGCAGATATATTAGTAGCTACAGGCTCTGTGTTACTGTTCTCATGGTAGCGTCATTGTGGGCGATGGTTCAGTTAGAACAAACAGTAACATGGTAAATTTTGCGATTAAGCTGTCTGCAAGAGATCAAATAATATTTTTTGGGGCAAGTACCTAGTTCGATTTAAGTTAGTGAGCAAGTTAGGGTTAAATGTGTTGGTGTGGTCAAGTGGTGGTGTAAGATTTAAACCCTTAGAGTTCTGCATCATCGACAGCATCAACAGTTCCAACAGCTTACTCCCTTGACCGCCTGGCCTTGACAAACGAAGGAATTCCCCAAGAAACTACAAGAATTTGCTCATGCAAATAGTGTTATCTCAAACATAACAATTTCACATACATTCATTAATTAAGTGACATATATTTTTTTAATACCATAGGATTTTGACTAATGAAGTCTCAGTCAATGTGGGCATGCAAAGAGTCATGAAAATAATCAGTTGAGCAGGTTAAAGGTTAGGACAAACATCCCCCCAGATTTATCACCTGGCCAGAAAGGAGATAAGTATATACAAATCCCTGCTCATAAACCTGTCGGCCAGACTGATAACACTCCTCTGAGATAACCCCCAACTTTGGAATAAGAGGGATATCGGACTCTGATAGTTCCTGCTAGCCTGTTATCAGCTAATAGCGTATATATAACTGTCATATTGTACATGGATTTGTTTCTGTCCATAGAGAAACTCTCAGTCTGTTTGTTCCTTGTAAGTGATTGTAATAATAAGAATCCATTCATTCCTGGAGACAGTATGCATAAAGCTCAGACATATTTATTGTACTAACCTTGCCAACAAGTACAACACAGGATCTATGGAAAATACAACCTGTAAAGCACCTAACATACAAAATTGGAATTGGGACCGACCCAATTTTCAATATCAAGATATACTACACTTCATTAAATGCTGAATATGATGCTTTAACATTGTATACTTGGGTGGTCCAATATGATTGTTGCTGAAAATATTATTTCATATGCAGTGTTGTTCTTAGAGAGGGTCCTTTTTAAATTTGCCCACCTTTTTGACTTTGTGTTCCCTTGAATTTAGAGTCAAAATAAAAAATCAAAACAAGTTTAATGTACTTGAGGCGTCTGGCCCATATACAATGATATACACATATATATACAATATACATCTTTACAGATATGAGTGTGGATATAACAATGGAATTAGGAAGAAGGATTCTTATAGCTTTGCAAAGGGGCCCCATCTGATCAGAATTGGTCAAAATGACCCTCTTTGCTGATCACCTGAGAATGTTTCTAGAGCAGTCAGACTTTGTTCAGTAAAAGTTGAATTAATTAATGTGGTATTATCCATCTCTAAACTATTTAACTGCAATTTATCTCTCAAAGTCTACACTGATTTTTCTATTGACAAGCGCAAATAAAAAAATACAATCCAGTCTGATCGAGACAGACACTATTCCACGTAATAGTTTTATAATATTTCCTTTGCAGGAACAGGACCTCAGTCTTGTTTTCATAAGGATTAAAAAGCATTTCAATCAAATGTTCTTTTATTCTTCAAATGGGTTGATTTCAATCAGACTAAATATTGCATCCAAATATCCTAAAACATATATGTGCCAAATTTGTTACCTTGCCAAAAACAATAAGTTTGTGGAAGCATCTCTCATATGCATATCCTTTGAAAAAGATTTATCTTGGAAGCCAGTGTGATACAAAACTATCCCTGAAAAAAGGTTGAATGCAGCTGTGTTTTGATTCTCTAGGAGAAGTAGAGAGTTTTACAGTACGTGATAACAACGATTTACGTCATGTTTTTGCTGTATCGGACTACAACAAGTTCTGGTAACACAATCAATCTTGAGTTTATTCTTAGATTCCCCATGGGGATTTCCTTGTCTAGAAGTCTGGATCTTTATTAATGCACGAACTTTTAAAATGAACAGATGATATGGATAGGGTTTTTGAATGATTGTTAAAAACTCTACTTGACAAATACAAAATATAATAGGTTTTGACCTTAGAAAAAATTAATAGATATATGAACTGGTTAAAACAATTATATACACCATGCAGTAATTACCTATATATCAAATATATCAAGAGAAAGTATGGAGTGATATTATGATTTTCTTCCCTAGAAATCAAGACAGACTTTTATGCACAAACTTTTACTTGGCACAGATGACATGATAACTTGATTTTTGGACAATTGCAAAATTTTTATTTTTAAACTTTTGATTTATACCATGATTTTAGCTTTAAAAAGTTAAAGAATATATAAATAAACATATGTTCTGGTTAAAATTATGTAGATACCATATACACCATGCAGTCATTTTCTTCACATAACAAAAAAACTATTTTCAACACAACTTATAATAAATGATATTCAAGAGTCATTTAGGGTTTTATTTCTTCAAGATATTCTATATTTTTACTACATCTGCAGGAATAAAACCTAAAACACCAAAAACAGCTTTGTATCACAATGAAACCTGAAGTCACAGGCTGGAACTAGCTTTGGATATACATTATCTCTTCTCTGATCTCCAGTAACAGCTTTTTTATGATGTAATGACAGAACACCACTTCAACAACAGGAAACTTCTGTAGGTTATCACTGGTATTACTGCCTCAGATATCAATCTGGGCCTCTTTGATAAATAAGAAAGGAGGTGATATTTGGCTTAAAATTGATTACAAAGTATTTTCATTGGGCTGGTCTATTATTGTGGGAGAACTTGACTCTTACACTTCTATTTCTAAGATAAATGCAAGTTTTTCTAGATTTTCTGGACAGTTGAACAATTTTGTTTTAAAGGCTTGACTAGCAACAGGCTTGTTAACTGGAAACTATCTCCCTAACAACTGCCTCAGGCTTCTGACTCCCATCAGGACCTGTACTAGATGAAACAATCTCCCTAAGAACTGCCTCAGGCTTCTGACTCCAATCAGGACCTGTAATAGATAAAACTATCTCCCTAACAACTGCCTCAGACCTCTGGCTCCCATCAGGACCTGTACTGAATGAGGTAACACAGCATGAGGTCAGCCTGAAACAATTAGCCTCGTTAACTTCTAGTCTGACCATCTTCCGTCCACTTCAAATATCAGCAAGCTCCTTATTATTGTCTAGCCTGTGTTACTGTCCCACAAATCATTTTTACTTTGATAATTGTTCCAAGCAGCCAGGACCCTTAGCTTATAGCATTAAAGTCCCTTTAATCATTTTCATCACAATCAAGGACATAGCTGTTAGCTTCTTTTTTTTCACCAAGGGGAGAATTGTGTTTGAAGATATACACGATGAAATTGCACATAGCTTTTGACCTCAAATCATTACTGATTTTGAAAGGATTGTTTTTGTAAATCTTTTCTAAACAAAATTGGCTTTAGGGAAGGAATAGGTCGATTAAAATGGACATAGGTTATGACTAACTGTTATTTCCAAAGTTAGAGGGAGAGGATTTGGAAAAGGGATTATCAGGGAAGAGGTATGATCAGGCCAACCAAAAGAAAACTTTCCAATTACATAGAAACTTTGAAATCCCCCATCAATCTTAGAGGTAGCAACTCAAACATAATTCCCCACTACTGCAATGATAAAATGAGAAACTTCTAAGTGCCACTCAAAGAATTGATAAAATGAACAACAAACCTTTGATTTGCATAAACAATAAAGGGAACAAATAGAATTGACCAAGGGTAAATGACTGATAAACTCTGACGATTGCCTCTTTTGCAGGTAAAGGTTTAAACTTTCAAGCATTGAGGAAAAAACATTTTCAAAAGTTTCATGAAGAGGATTTGAAAAAGGCGATTATCAGGGAAAATGTTTGATTAGGCCTACCAAAGAAAACTTAAAACTGCTCAAGCACCTATTAAAGCCTTAAACAAGCTTGTAGGTAGCATCCACAATATAATACCGCCGCACATAAAAAGTAAATTAAGCAACAACCTTTGATATACCTGATCAACAAAAAGAAGTAATGGAACTGACCAAGGTAAACCTGAAGGAATGCTGCATAATAGTTCAAATGTTAAATTGTGTCGCAATCCTATTGTTCTCTCACTCAAATTCAGAAATGAATGTTGCACAAGGCATCAAGTTTATCGTTTGAATTTTTATCATTTTACAGTTTTGAATAATTACTATAAAAAGATATTTGTTAAGGGTAATTTTAGGTAGGTTAATATCCTCTCCACTTCTTAAAACTGTCTTTGAAATTCTTAACACTCCATTTCTTAAAAATAATGGGCCTCTGCCCTTGACTCTATTATCTAAGAAATGTAGAGTTAATGGACATTAGCCTGTACACTATAGTCTCATGCAAGGATACCCTCTACTCAAATTATAGAGAATAATTACTGAAAATATTGCTTTACAAAACATCCAAACTACATCAGAAATCGGCTGCTACTTCCTAAACAAAGTTCCCTTGCAATATGAGATAAATCTTCTCTCAGTCTTGATCCCCCTACCTGTTGTTGTACGTCACTCCTGTCGGAAGATCCAATTTGTCTAAGAATGGACAAGGTACCCACCTGTTTTGTCTCTTATATATTCTTTTATATTAATAGACTTCCTAGGCAATGTTCCACAGCTACTCTAAATAAACTTTCTGTCAAAAACTCTTAAACTTTTAAAACTTACAACCTTAACGCCGCTTACAAGAGTATTTCACATATATACTGGCTCTAGAATTATTGCAGGGAGAAAGCCTGCAACACCATTGTGGCTTTGCATTGCGGTGAAACCTGCTAGCATTGGCTGGAACTAGCGCACCATGGGTGGTACTGCACTGAAATTCAGTATAGACTTGCACCCAAAACTGACTGCGTGTAGAACAGTTCTCTACTGCAGACAAAGGGGCAGAGCCCTTGGCGGGATTCGAACCACGGACCTCTTGATCCGAAGCCAAATGCGCTAACCACTGCGCTATGGCGCCCCTTTTGTCTCTGGTATATTCTTTTATATTAATAGACGTCCTAGGCAATGTTCCACAGCTACCCTAAATAACCTTTCTGTCAAAAATTCTTATTCAACTTTGAAAACTTACTACCTACTAATAACTTTTTAACTAGATATTCAAAGGACAGAATGATGAGAGTGTTTTTTGTTGAGACAAATTTGAGTGGCTTAATTCAAAAGTCTGATTCTAAAAATATATTTTCCTCAAATAATACTCATTATCCGTATCCATTGGAAATGTATGTTGCAATAATGATCAACAAATGAGGTCATCTGTTATCAACCGTTAACAAATTTGTCTAATAGAAAATTTTCATTTCAGTGAGATATCTATGGGTAGACACATTCAAATGTAAAAAAGAAGCAGGAAAATCAAATCTTGAGTCAGGCCGAATCTAATGAACATGATTTATCAATTCACGGTGATTAGTCTTAGCTAATTTGAGGATATTCATTATCATTCAACACTGGTTAATTTGAAAATTTTCCCTGTCAGAATTGAGAATA
This sequence comes from Phorcus lineatus, assembly GCA_921293015.1. Taxonomy (NCBI): domain Eukaryota; kingdom Metazoa; phylum Mollusca; class Gastropoda; order Trochida; family Trochidae; genus Phorcus; species Phorcus lineatus. Next base: position 28,084,483 of record OV121098.1, on the reverse strand, counting down.
CAATTAAGTTATGTAACAACACAGACTTGATGTTCTATTTTTAGTTCTACATACTAAACACAATATACACCAGTGCACAAAGAATCTTAATTTGATATCAACTTTAAACTTCCCTGGCAATGTATTTCCCATTTGATAACATGTCAAAACATCTTTCTATCACGCTTCAGAATTTTTAAGCTTTTCTTAACAAAGAACCCTGTTCACAAATTTCTTAGTTCACCGTTGGAAATTATAAATACTTGGATCTTAGGTACCATTTCTGAAGGCAAACCTCTTACAAAGCAACTTCTTGTTTTGTCTCATATTACCACATCAACTTCTGAAGACTTTTGTAGAATTCCACAAGGTACCATCATAATGAAATCATAATTTTATTGACTACTGGAAGAGTAGAAAGGGCAACATTTGTATAAAATCAAACAACTGAGGTAGATAATGGTAATAGTTGTTTTTCGTATTAACATTCTCTGGACATTTCTTGATCAAGTAAATTAAAGGGAATAATCCAAACATTATGAGCTAGAGGTTGATATTAGATAGCATTGTACAATCAGGTTAAAGGTTAAAAGGTAGAACCAAAGTTGGCTTGTTTTGAGCATCACCATTTTAGTGCAAATTGGTTGTAACACTGTATACTCTGATGGGGGCATACATCAAAGCATCACTGTAAGGAGTTTGGACTGGCAGCAAACGTTTCCCAATCAACTACTTCCATTCCTCATCAATTCTGACCACCCTCACGTGGCCCGACTGGGCCCTCTGCTTTCACCTGTACTTCCTCTGTCTGAGGTGTGCTCCTGGTTTACACATAGGAAGTCAGTTGTCAGGAAATGCCTATTTGATGTCTGCCAGCTGTCTGAGAACTTTGATGTGTAAGAGTAGTTGTCTTGTAAATATTTTTAAGCTCACTCTAGTGTACAGTACTGTCAAGGGGCCTAATTGGAACTTTGGTAAACCAACCAAACAGAAAGCTATTCAAGTAAATAGGCATTTGAAATAAAAACATGCGGAGGAAATTGAACTTTGACAGGCACATTGTACCAGGTAATGCCTGATTTAATCTATTTGGTAAGGAATTAAGCGCAGTTTGAACAATTTTATTTTTTGAAGATTTATAATCATATTTACAATATCATTACAACTGATTATAACTATGAACCTGTGAATAATAATAATAAATAATCTTTAATATTTGATAAATTCAGAGTTAACCTTTTAAATGAGAGAGAGAGAGAGAGAGAGAGAGAGAGAGAGAGAGAGAGAGAGAGAGAGAGAGAGAGAGAGAGAGAGAGAGAGAGAGAGAGAGAGAGAGAGAGAGAGAGAGAGAGAGAGAGAGAGAGAGAGAGAGAGAGAGAGAGAGAGAGAGAGAGAGAGAGAGAGAGAGAGAGAGAGAGAGAGAGAGAGAGAGAGAGAGAGAAAAAAATGTTTTATACAAACGAAAAATTCACGAGTACTACTCTCAGGTATATATATATATAAAATAATGAACATTATTTTATCTATATATACCTGAGAGTAGTGTTTGTGAATTTTTCGTTTTAATTAAAAACATCAACAAGAAATTATTTTTTATATACAAGTTATCAGATTCATTTTTTTAGAATTCTGCCTCACACCTAGATAGCTCACATAGACCACCTTAAAATTCTGACAAGTAAACAGTTGATGAATAAAATATTTGGTTCAAGGAAAAGACTCGAGTCAGAGTGTTCCTCTATTATGTACATGCACAGTCACCGGAAACAATTACTTGACGACATTGATCTGCCAAAGATGATAAAGTAGAAATCTTAGGCTCTAATTGACATCACTCCATTATCAGGAAGTGGGTTATGTACAACAATTAAAGCAGTACACAATCAATTACATAGACTGTTAATAGGCATTCTTGAACTTTGTTGTACAGAGAAGTCAACAACTTTATCAATGGCCAAAAAAAAATTTTCTAAATGGTTCAGTCTTGTTTAAAATTCTTCTACCTTAAAAATGTCTTGGTTTTATCTTAATGCATACAAATAGATTTTTGTTTGATATAGAATGATAAAATGGGAGTTTTCTATGTCTGTTGAAAACAAACATCCTCATCTTAAATTTCTTATAACAGTTTATTTTCAGCTATTATCGAGACATAGACTTTAGAACTTTACACTTAATTCACTCAAAATGCTTAATTTAATGAATAAATTGGCAATATTGTAATGAAATAAGATTGTAATTAGCGTGATAAATCATTTTATCATTAAGTCCTAATTAGCTTGTGCAAAGATAATTGAATCAATTTGTCAAAATAACGAGAATAATTAACGTATCAGAAACTGATAAATTAGGCACGATACACTAATCTGGCTTACTGCATGTTGTTCTTGACATGATAAGCAACTAGTTAAAAATGGGATTTTATTAAATGGTACAAATTTTCTAATATTGCATTAATATTCTTAAACTCTGAATATCACTGAATTGAATGTGAATCGTTGCACACTACAGACAAGGTATACATTATTTTTTTGGTAAATAAGAGTCTTCAAAATATACGAATACCTTTTTTTTCGTGTTCCACAACAGTTTTGCTGATTGCCATTAAGGTCAAATGTTTTAGTGCCTTCAACTGAACAACATCAGAGCATACAAATATTCAACAAAATTCCAAAACATAGTTTTTGAAACCCATCATATTTTAGATACATAAATCAAATGATATTCTGCCATTACTCTAAACACATCTATCTATTCATCTCTCCCTGCTCTGGAAGTCATTTACTGCGGAACTAGACAAGCTACTTCCTGTCCAGACTTCAGATCTGGTAAATACAGTTGCCCTGAAACAATATGAGCCTGTGTTCTGTGTTAAAGCACATGCAATTATGATGGTGGAATCTGGTCCTTATTTCCCTCAGGAAAATCTGCTATTCAGTGGAATGGTTGGAAGCAAGGAGAGACCGGGTCCACCCAAAACTATATTACCTGATTTGAATGAATAAATGCTTCCCCGGCCCATTTTACATGAACAGGGCAAGAAGACATACAACAGTTATAGCTGACCTGAATGGAGTTTAGAAATAAATGATAATATATATGAGTGTCCATGCCATACCATTTTACGACATGAGTATCTAAATATAAATATTTCCTGAGCGAAAGCGAGGATTATACTGATACTTATGCATGAATGTCGTAAATATAGTATGTCACGGGCAAGAATATGATATTCTATTTATTACAAAAGTTGCCAAATCAAAGAAAATAACAAAATCAACATCAAGCATTAGAGTTTTGGAGTCAGCACATTTTGAATGCAACGTCATAGGCAAACCGTGATGTCAAAGCATTGTCTATGACGTGAGGTCAGAATTGAAAAGTGATATTTTGCCCTAGGGCATCGTATGAAAAATATAAACCCCAAAATGATTGTCCTCGTAGGTAATAACTAAACATCTACAATTGTCCTGAACTTTGTTATAACCTAACCAATAAATACTATTTGTAAGGTACCTCAACACAAAATTTCAGCTTTTGGAGTGCAGCAGTTCCAAAGAAAGTCAAATGTGACATGCCAATGTAATAAGACCATCTCACCTTATTCGACTGATGAGATAACAGTTTCAAATATATATATACTAGACTAAGTATTATTGCAAGGAGAAAGTCTGCAACACCATTGTGGATATGCATTTTGGTGAAACCTGCGAGCATCAACAGTCTCATGTAATACCAATCACTAGTTATTATAAATCATTTAATACATTATCTTTGTCATAAACAGAAATTGCTTTGATTAAACAAACATCTAACCTGGTGCCTTCTTTTTCCGGGGCCACATCTTGGCAAAACTCCAGAATTTGGACTTTCCCTGCTTGTCAGTCATTTAGCAGACATCCAAGTTACGCAACACTTACGTTAACTTAACTCTACGATGGCGTAGAGTTCCTGGACAAGGACTTAAATAGTAGACTCTTCAGCCTTGTTGAAAATCCTTCAGTATGGATGGAGGTGACGTTATCTTTGTTTTGGTCCACTTACGTTCACGTAATGTTACGATGACGTAGTTGAAGTGTGTTTTATGACTTCTTGGTTCAGCCTTATGTTTCAAGTGTCAACACAGAAACCTTCATGTATTAGTCCAATGTTGTTCACTGATGACAACAAACACTTACAATATAATAGAATAGCAATGTAGTTTCCAATAGTTGGCTTCCAATAATGAAACTGAATCATTCAGGTCCGTTAAATTGTCTTTGGTGTAGTCCGATAACACAATTGTCACATAATGAATGCGAGTTCATTCAAATATTTTCTATTCTCACATAGAAATGTTTGTGCATTACAGCATGGATGTATGCGTCATTTAGCAACAATCACCCATTCCGAGAGTAAATTTGTAAAGATATTGTCACCAGGAGCAATTAACCATTTAAAATGGTATTCATTTATTTCCAGCATGGACATCAATGCACTGGTCACAAGGTCATGATCCATGACGATAAATGTGGAGTCACAAATATCATTGAATCCAAATTTGAGATAGTCAAAATTCTGTAATCCAACGTTGTCAAGAATGCTTCAATGTCGTAGATGAATCCAATTATTAATTTCAGTTTGGTATCACAAAACTTTGAACATTGATGTTTTTCAGTTTTTAAAATTCACTGTCAACAATACGCTCTCCAAGTTTATAGTTCTTGAATAATGATCGAAGAAGCTCCAAGATAATATTCCCTTGAAAACTTTCCTCAGTATCCTCTTTCCAAAATTAATAAATACTAAACTCATAAAACTCTGTAACACAAATACATGGATTCCATGTTCGCTTCCTCTCAATTCCAACTTTCAGACAAACCCTGGCTATCTCTTGAAACAGTAGGGTGTTTGTCTGTGTTGAATTAGCCTTGGCTGGAGCTTCCTTGCAATCCACAGGACGTGTTAATTACCGCCACAGGCTAGACCTTTCATCCAGGTGAACCGACCAATTGACCAATGGTCACGGAATAAAGGGTCAATTTGGGGTGATTAGCGATAATCAGACCTTGTAATTCAATTAAGTATGTCCAGTGATTCAGATGTTTCCTGTGATCTAGAGATCCGTCTTCAAATTGCAGGATTAGTTTGTGACAGTTTGAAATCCAAAGATTATCAAGAGTTTTTTATCAATCACACAAGAAACGTTTGCAATCCAAGGATTCACCTTCAAACAGCAAGATGATCTGCAAGATCTATGTTTTCTGCATGGAAGGGTCAATGAGTTCAGAGAAAAAAGTTTGGAATCTCAGACCATCAAATAATCTGAACAGTCAGATATTATTACCACAAGTGATAGATAAAATACAGCGAGATCCAAATTGCTGAAACAGTACACAACTTTGTAAAAAGGTTGTTTTCTCTGGCAACAACTCACTAACCAATCATGACAAGAAATTAATCATCATCAACTGTCAAACGCAGAATCATCCACAAATTTGACATCCAGGAGCAAAAAGCAACCATTAACCATCAAATTAAGTCTGTCCCTTTAGCAAACTCTGCATCAGTCAACCTTTAACCTAGATGATTATACAGAGCAGCTCTTCTGGCATTCAGCAGGTAGAAAGTTAACAAATTCACAATCTTCTTCAACTAGTTCAATTTGAGATCCACAAATTTTATGAGTTATGATCACATTGGAGCAATTAGCAACCATCAACCATCCAATTACAACCATCCATTAAGTAACTCTGCTTCAGCGGATTATATAGAGCAGCTTAACTGGCATTTGGCAAGTAGAAGATTAAAAAATCACAAACTCTTGAACAAATTCAATTTGAAATTGTCAAATGGGTCAAACTTGAACATCCAGTTAAAGTTCGAGATAACTACTTTCACAATGAGGACTGGCCCTTTAAAGAATTCCTGGTGAAAGAAGCAGTCCATAAACTGATCTCTGAAATCTCTCCCAACTGAGTTTGCTACACATGTGCCATATGTTCTCTCGACATGAAAACTGCAGTGAAGTAGACAAGAGATTACTTTACAGATGGTTTTTCCAAATAGGGTCTGGATGATAATATTGCAGTTTTTGTTATCTTGTCATCAACAATAGCCAAGATGTAATCTTTTTTTGAGGGAGCCTGGTCCAATTCAAGAATTAGAAAAAAGAAGTTTGGTTAAAATGTTCAGATTTATCTATGTCAGCTGTGTTCTATTTTGACCTTGTTAAAAGCCAAGAGGTAATCTCTGCTCGTTGAATCCTATTCAGTTTCAAGAATTTTTACCGTTTTTCCGCTTGCGCCCATTATAACATACCTATCTCTTGTAAGTAGCCTGCCTTGTTTACTCATGTCAGTCAATCTTTTACGACAGGCCTCCAGAAAGTTAGCTAAAACAAGCAAAATCAGGCTTTCTTCAAAAGCAAAATTCAAATCAACATCTTATCCAAGTATGATTCAAATTATTTTGATATTGCAAACATTCACAATGTAGAATTCTCAATCTACATTGAGAAAGCATAAACGCTGTCCAAATGATATTCCTAACACAAAATCAGCTCCAGAAGGAAAAGATTAACTTCTTTCCAGGGTCTGATGGTTCTATCAAGTTAAAGACCAAAGAGGGCATAAACTTTGTCCAGATGTTTCCTTGTGCAAGATAGAATACTCTCTCAGAAGGGGGAAAACTCCCTCAGAAGATAGGAATACTCCTTCAGAAGATAGAATACAATCTCAGAAGGGGGAAAACTCCCTCAGAAGATAGAATACTCCTTCAGAAGATAGAATACAATCTCAGAAGATAGAACACTGTGCCAGAAGGTCCTGTGGCGATGTTCACGTCTGTCCCTTTAATGTTGGAGTCTTCAGGGATCTGGTTGATATTACCTTCTGTTCAAACTAATTTTATCTTCCACAGTCCAGTTAAGGTGATTTTATCCTTGAGATGAAATTGCCTTTAGAGTTAGAGGTTGTCTGCTCTTGGGGTGATTTACCGACTGCACTCAAGTTGATATCACCTCAATTTTACCGTCTGCTCACTTATCATCCAACAGAATTATCCAGAAAGTTAGTATAAACTTTCATGTCAAAAACATGAATATTCATCGGTAAAAACTTTCCGTCTGTACTTATACCTTCTTCTCAGTTATTGGTCGCTTTAACGTGAGAGCCTAAGCTTCAGGTATCTCCTCCCAGGTGGCGTTAATTAAGTAACGTCCAGATATAAATACGCGCAAGTCGGAAATGATGTCAATGTAAACACATTTCCTACAATTCATCCGGAAGAATATGTTGGTAAGAATAACAAAGATCTAGTGTTACACATCTGTGCATTTTTTGCCTCCATTAACTAATTTTGTTGTTTCTTCTTTTTTAAAAAATCCCTCATAAAAGCAACTATGTGATTTATATTTTCTTTGAGTTAATATGTCAGAGAAATCCCCCTTTAAAGGAAAATATTTGAGATTTTCTGAGATCAATTTTTTTTCAAAGGGTAGAAAGAACACAAATTTTTAAAATGTTGGAACTGTTTATCAGCTTATCAATTGATAATCTACATAGTTACCATAAGAAACCAATCTTCACTTATTTTTCCACAAATGTTTATCTCAAATTTAATTCTTCCTAGTTTAACTAGAAGAAGAAGTGAAACTTCAAACCATGTAACAAACAATTCTGTTATTTCATCAGCATATGTCATAAGGAAATGTTCAAAGTTTCAAAGATATTTTATCTCATCTTGATAATGTTATATTTATGGAAAAAAAATTCTTGTCTTTCCTGAAACTAAAACTCTGACAAATTCACAGTAATTTAACAATTTTAAGTGCCTTCCTACAACTTACCTTCGCTTGTTGCACATTTTACATCAATCAGAAATTTTTAGAATACATTCCTACAAATTATTTTCGACAAATGAATCACAAAATATTTTCCGTCTTTGACTCAGACCATACCAGAAGGCGAAGTAAGATATTGCTCAATAAAGTCAGGAAACGATGACAGAGTATGAAGCACGCACAACTTGTGTCATAGACTAAAATAGACAGAAACCTGAGAAGCGTTTCTCAATTCCTTCTCCAGATGGAGACTTAAAGAACTCTTGTTTTCACCGACTCTTCTTTTGACAAGAAGCGGTACATGTGTCAAAACATTCCGATTTTGGTTTGCGTCCCAACTAACTATAACATAGAGGGAAAAAGGAGATATCCTTGCTATACTCCAAGTTCAGTTTGTTGTATTTTTCTTGTCCACCTTTTGGCAATGTTTCTTACTGTAAACTGTAACTGTAAACAATAAGGGAAAGAGGATATATCCTTGTAGAAGCTCCTGATAACTTTTCTGCAGTTATTTTGAAATAGTTCCTATTTAGAATCCTTTCACCAACTGTTCCTCATTTGACGATATTATTCATTTTTATATCAAAATCCTCAAATTCAAATGTAGAAATTATTTGGGTCTCCCTTTCTCGAAATCCATCAATATTCAAAGCTTGTGATACCAATTTTTCTATTCAATTCACACCATTTCTTTGATAAACTGAACAATAATCAAGTTCAACAAATCTTCATTTGTGTTTGTGATTTCAAACAGTCTCTCTCTATTTAACACCAAAGGAGCAAATGCAAAAGTGTTTTGCTAATAATATGACCACTTTCAAAATTTCTTCTCATCAAAATGAAATGTTGTACAATTGTATGATTTCACTTTAAAGTCTTGAAAGCAAATTCAAATTGCATGAAAGTATCTTCAAGTAAAATATTTCTTACTATTTTCAGGTGATCAAAAAAACATCACTGCATTAAGAAATCAGTTGAATTTTTCAAAACATTACCAAAGTTGGTCTTCTCTTTGGGTTTCAAATTCCTCACAACCAGTGCTTGAATTTCCACAAATCTTGTTTTCAATTTATATCAACACTTCCCACCAGAATCCACCTCTCATCCAGCGTTGCAGATTTATATTTTTTCCATGCACGGGGAAAGTCACGTTCACCTGACTCTCCCCAGAATCGGCGCCACTTCGCCACGGCAACAGGGAATTGTCCTCATTCGAAATGCCATTTAGACTTCAAAGTCCAAATTCTTTGAGAACTGCCATGCCCGGTCAAGCCTAGGACCACTGCCCAACTCCAGGGAACTACCACTATCTGACCTTCGACCTCAGAGAAAGTAGTCCCTCTGCTTCTCAGAAGATAACTAATCAGAAAAAATCACCAACAGGACGAAGCTGTGGTATTTGTAGCCGAGGATGTTGTGCTGTGGGTAGCCTTACTCTAAGTCTCCTAATCATATTTCCTTTTCCAACTGCCAATACTAGAATTTAAACCTAAGATGAAATCTAGATTATTATGCAAGTGAAAGTTGAAAACTTATTTTGTTTTAAATATACAAAGAACAAAAATTTATGACTGTTGAATGAATAGAGACCAAACTACAGGTATGAAAACTTGTTGTCAAAGGTAATGTCCATGATTGACCGGCTGCTAACGGCTCTTTAAAAAGGAAGAAAATGTGCAGATGAAAGTAACTTATAACTGATGCATGGTTCATAAGAAACCAATTGCATATGTCCATCAATAACATTAAAGATAAAATATGAACAACCCATTGTTAATTTTTTTAAAACGTACCTGAGATACTTTTACTTTAAGTTAACCTTCTTTGAATAAAAGATTTGATTATTTAAAACTTAGTCCTTGAAATATTGGGTTCCTCGGTTTCCTTACAGTGTAAATATCTGTAAAAGATCTTCCCTGGAAATGAAAGTCTATGTTTCCCTTCACGGGGAGTTTTCCTGAAAATTCTCCCCTCATGTTGTGCCGACTTGATTACCGAGCTTCTGTTTTTACTTTCAACAATGCCTCCATCTTCTATCAACAAGACAGCGTGGAGGGACTACGTTATTTGGCTACTGAGAAATCTTCCTCAGTTAAGAATCAATTACTTTACCTTAATAATATCCTCTTTTCATTGGCTAAGATGTATGCTTTGCTAACAGTTGTAAAGTTAAAATTTAATTATTTCAAGCATTCAAATTGAAATTAATTTAATTCTTGTCATGAATAAAAGTCATCATAAAAATATATTTTGGACAATTTCAACTACATGAAATTAACAGAGAGTTAGGAAATTCCATATCTAAATGCCTTTTATGACTTATTATAATAAAAATTATCATTGCTCATTGCTTTTGAAATGATTTGAATAAATTTGTTTTCTAAAATTTTATAAAATCTGAATTAATCATTCATATCTATATCATTTAGTAGAAATATTTCTCTTTACAGTTTTACACATTAGAAGAAACATGCCAAATTAAAATAAATAAACTTTTATAAACATGACTGAGCATGTCATTTTCAGAAATAAACATTTATGATGATATGCAAATCAACTAATATCAGCATGATTTCTTATGTAACCACAGATTTTGGACTCGACATTTTCCGAAACACCCACAAGAAGCATTGGAGTAATTTTCCAAAAAATTTCACTGCCCTAATTATCATGTGTTTTAATTATCAAATCTGATCAGATAAAGTGACAATCTTCTATGCAATATATGTTGACATATGCATGTCATCATTAGAATCAATTTGTGTCAAATAATATCCATAACCTTATTGATACCCCTCTATTCAATGCACCAGATTTTTGTTGTGTAACTGTAAATATGTTTATGTACCTGTTCTGCTGAGATTTGCAACCTGAGCTTAAATAAAATTCAGTTCAATTAATTGTGGTTATGTCACTAATGGCCCAAAAATTGCTTATGTGGCCTAAACAACCCATTGCTTCTGCTTGAATTTAGGTATAGGATAAAAATGTTCGATGTCAAGTCAGAGTCAACTTTTGAAAACTGATCCAAGATGGCCGCTCTCATTCCTTGAGAAGATTCAATGAGAGGCAAGAAATACTTTGTTGAGATGATATTGTTGAAATCTGTATACATTTTGCTACTGGTGCTGTCCTATTGTTGTTGAGAAGTACAGAAAAGGAAGACATATTATCTATGTCATCTTTCCTAACATATTTCTTGACTGTTTTATCATTCTCTATGATTGTCTCTGAAACAGCTGTATTATAGCCATGCTTGCTACATTGTTATAGCGAATATAAACAATGAGATTAATTTTCAAAACAGGATCTTTTGACAGGAGTTGTTGATATAATTATTCCTCAAGAGGCATAAACATTAAAGATAAAATTCATATAAATGAGCCTGTTATCTTTTACAACACAAAAAGGAATATTTAATGCATAGATCAAAATGTCATCTTTTAGAATTAGACGGAACTTATCTCTAACATAAAAAATGAAAAATGTAATAGGATGTCAACTTTTTATCAAAATGAGACTGCCTTTTAATCTTTCCAACTTCATTATTTGCAGAATAATCTTTGAGATTTGCTAACCATGTTCATATACCTTTTCCAAAAGCGCAACACACAAATAATTATATCAGATTTACAATTTTTCACGAAAAGTATAGTCACCATAACCTCGCTAAAATGTCAACAAAAACATTGGCAACAAATGGCATTAAAAGTTGCGTTGGTCTGGCTGAATTTAGTTTTTGTCATAATCTTTTTTACATGAATGAGCATTGTCGGAAATTATGAGCAGAGTGTATAACTCAGGTGCTTCTTGATGATCGTTTCTACTCTGTTTCCATGGATAATGGAATTGACTGATAATTCATCCCAATGTCATGTGCTTGCAAGGTCCAAGCCAGCCCTTATTTCATTAGCTGTTTTTCTGCTGGTCAGGTACACTCTAAACGTAATAACAGACTTCCAGGAAGAATATCATTTCAGTTTAATGGTTAGTCTCTTCCTGACTGTGAGAACACCAAAACTAGAAAACTAACTAAAATAGAGCCATGTGCTCTGCAGCTCCTCAGTTATTTCATCACTTATATTATATATCTAGTGTTTGAGACTTACAAGACAAATGTTAAGCCATTGAAAATATTGTCATCATTCCTCCATCATTCCTCCATCAGATACACAACTTAAAACCCACAAAGGTCAAGGTCTGTGATCACAAATTACAGTATGTTAGACCCTTGTCTTCTGTCAAACAGACCCTATAACAGACTTTTACTGACGTAGACGATAAAAAATGCATTGATTGCTGCTTTGATTATGTTAGTCTTGACCCTCGAATGGACACTCTGGGTACATGAAGGCCAATGCCATAACGGCCCATCTGGTCTCATGGAACTGATAAGCTTGCTTTTTATCTTACAATAAATAATTCATGTGTTTGACCATTCACTATCTGAGAGATGGGACTTCCAGGCATCAAATCTTGATTAAGACAGGCGCTAAGGACAGCAAGGCTGCTCCTCAGGTATTTCATGACTTATAAATATTTAGTGTTTGAGACTTACAAGACAAATGATAAGCCATTGCAACTGTTGTCATTTTTTTCATTCCTCCATCAGATACACAACTTAAAACCCACAAAGGTCAAGGTTTGTTGTCACAAATTACAGTATGTTAGACCGTTGTCTTTTGTACTGGCACAGACACTCAAAAATGCATTAATCGCTGCTTTGAATATGCTAGTCTTGACCGTCGAGTGGACACCCTGCATAGATGCATGAAGACCAATCTGGTCTCATGGAAAACGACTTAACACTAAGGTTAACCTTAGTATCATCATAAGGTCACCTTAGTGTTTTGTGCAACATGGGCCTGATAAGCTTCTTTTTTTTCTTACAATAAATAATTCATGTGTTCAACCAATCACTATCTCGAGAGACGGATGTCCAGGCATCATATCTTGAGTAAGGCAGGCGCTAAGGACAATCTCAGAATAGCATAATGCACATAAACATGTCTTATTGATGCTACATTAAAAATTGATTTCTTTCAATTTCCATTTTTTGGCATTTGGTAGATATTTACAGCACGAGTTAACACACATTAAAAAAAAAATGTGATAACTACCAAAATTAATTTTCTACAAAATTTTATCCTTTACCTAGCTCTTAAAAATTTATATTCTCATAAAAAAAAATCAAGTTCTATACACTTCTACATACCATGATTTTCATCTGAAATTAAGTGCACTCAAATTTGTTCAAAATATGTAAACAATGCATTGAAATTACCAGAGATTTCGTTTCCATGGAGATTTCCGGCACCCTGATACCTATTATGTAAACCATGTCCACATAAGCAATATCCATTCCAGATTTTTACGCAACCCTAATGCATTCCAGCTTTTTCATGTAACCAGTTAGGACATAATGGTTTTAGGTGCAAAAGGCATGGGAAAGATTGCTGATATGCATTTTGAAGAAAAAAAATAAATAAAAACCTTAAGTTATCAAGAAAAGCCATCTTCTCTTTAAAACTTTAAAGTTCAACTATGTTAAAAAGTATCTTTACTTATAGCTGTTTAAAAGTATCCATGATCAATCAAAATTGTGCAAAGCTATAAATTGAAATTATTTGAGGTTACATTAAGATTATTTGTACATATAGAGTTTCCATATCTAAAAACTAAACTTTCGTTTGATCTTAGCTTGTCCTCAAAGATTGTGGAAGCTAAAAAATCAAAATTCAAAGTCCCATTCTGTATGTTAAATCCAAAACGTAAAGTCATACATGCATTAAAACAATGATTAAAAAAATCTGTCATCACCTTTTTCAGGGCTGCTATTCCTATTGCTTGGTGGCAAATAAGGACGAGGGGGATAATAATTCCGCAGAAATTGGCAGTTGTCATACATTGTTCTCGATGTCAAAATAACCTTCACTTGCAGTTAAATATTTTTCCTGGTAGGCAAAAGTCTGTCCATTGCAATTCTTGTGTTTGTTGAATTATCCTTCTTCTCTTTAAGCAGAAATAATCTGTCACTGATCACACTCATGCACTAACCTGCAGTTCAAAAATGTGTATTGGAAGGGAAAATGTGAAGAGATAAATCTTATCTGCCTGAATACTTCCAAATCACAGAATACTTGTGAATGGCGAGGCTTTGACACTCTTAATAACTTAATTGTTTCAGACTCCTATTGCAAGTTATTTAGAAACTGTCCATCCCTTTTGCAGGATCATCAACAATGGTCCATTCCTTTAACAGGATAATTAACAATGGTCTATTCTTCTTGCAGGATAATCAACAATGGTCTATTCTTCTTGCAGGATAACCAACAATGGTCCATTCCTTTAACAGGATAATTAACAATGGTCTATTCTTCTTGCAGGATAATCAACAATGGTCCATCCATTCCCATGATAATCAGTCAAGTGCTATTGCAGGATAAATAACAATCCTCAGTTCTTGCAGGATAATCAACAATGGCCCACTCCTTAAACAGGATGATCAACAATTGTCCATTCTTCTTGCAAGATAATAATCAACGGTTAATTGCTATAACAGGATAATCAACAATGGTCTACTCCTCATGAATGGCAATTAACATTGACAAATTCCTTTTGCAAGAAAATAAACAATATACCATTTCAGTTGCTGCTTGCAGGACAATTAACACTGGTCCATTGAATATACAGGATGATTACCAATGGTCCCTTTCTCTTTTTGGATTAACAAACAGTGTTCAATTCCTCATCGAAATAATTAACAAATTAAGATTCTCTTGCAGGATAACACTTTATTGCTGGTTTCTGAATGGTCCATTCCTCTTGCAGGATAATCACACATTCTTGCTGGATATCTTACAAATAGCCATTCTATACAAAGGGATAATCTTGACAACAACACAATCTTCTTAGGAGATAATTATCAATATCCACCTTGCTGGACACTTAACAATGAGCTATTCTTCTTGACAAAAGCACATTCTTCTTGCAGGATGATCATCAGAGAACATTCTTCATACAGATACTTAGTATGGGAACATAGGCAGTTAGGTATGATACATCCAGCACCATGTGTTGGGCTTGCGGAGTCATTAATCCCCAGCTGTCTTCAAGCAAGACTGATTCTGAATGCATGGGAACCCGAGAGGAAGTCCACCTATGCTGTGAATCTTCCTCAATAATTGTCGGTGTCAAGTTTCAGCCAGAAAAACTAAGCTCTTCTGGAATTAACTTGGACGAAATGGAGGAAGGAACCAATGCCTACCTTTCTCCCGTTACCTTCAATCTTCCTTCTCAATTTTCTCCCCCACACCTTAATTCAGGTACCCTCCTCCCCGACAGACAGACCAACGGCAAGTTTCTTTCCGTTCACCTATAATCCTGAGCCCCAAATGAAACTAGAATTTTAAAAATCAGGCTGTGCAGCCAATTAATGTTCTAATTACCTTGATATACCCCTGATTTCAGATCTCTATTTACTCCCCTCCCATCTCTGATGTTCTCAAAGGCCAAAACGTCCTCCACCCACCAACCATCCCCCACCTCCAAATCCCCCGAAACACTTCCTCCCACTTTACCTTGTACTTACATCTTGAAATACTTATTTCCTTTTCCCCATTTCATCGATTAAACATCTTTTTTTAATAAACTTACTTTAGCTTACAGCTCTCACTTTCCTGGTCTAAAAAATTAAATTATTGAATAGCAAAATATTTACAATCTCTGCATCTAGAATATTGTATTCTTTCTAAAAATATTCCAAAAATTCAATTCACCATTTTCCTCCACCTTAATTATCTTCAAACACATTTACTTCCTGCTACATATTTCCTTTAGACTTTGAAATGCTGATTGTAATTTCTTTTTTTTAAATATTTGCAGAAATGTGACATATCAGTCAATAAATGCTATCCTCCTAAAAGAATGAAACATTTTTTCACATTTTCATTAACAAAATACATTTTATACTCAATTCACCTGCAAGTTTAATCCCACCCATTTATCAATTGAGTTGAGGTGAGGTGACATGGGGTTGGTTTATTCTCACTTTCAAGAGTAATTCACTTACATCAAGGCTTGTATTGTTGCAGGGGAAAGCCAGCAACAATATTGTGGCAATGCACTGCAGTGAAATCTACGAGCAGCAGCTGGAACTAGCAAACCATGGATGGTACTGAGCATAAATTCAGTTTCTATACTAAAGACAAAGTTGCGGGGCCCCCGGAAGTATTCTTTATCAATTAAGTTTCCTTATGGTGCCTTAAAAGAAATTATCTTAATTTCATTCTTGTTTTGAAGTAAAGAGTATGTTATCGATATAAAAGCGTGGGCATCACATATTTCCCATCCTTTCATCCCTTCTTACATATAGAGAGGAATGGAGGGTTAGGTCATTGGTCTGGTGATCATAACACTATCACTGCTACCCCCTTCTAAAACCTGAACCCTAGTCTGTCATCCAGATCCTATGGCAAAATATTAAAGGAGCCTTCTTAAGTCTAGAAAATGTTGGCAAGTCTAGTTGCCTCAGACATAGCCTGAAATTAACTATTATACAGGACTCCTTTTATATATTTTTTCATACCTAATATTGAACAATACCTTTTTAGTGAAATCTTTTTTTCAGGGATTATACATTAGTCTACCTGAACCCTTTCCACAATACCTCTAATTATACTTCATGCCGTGATTAAAATTTTGCCAATTATTCTGTTTTGATTCAATAGATATGTCTCATGCATTCCAACCATCTTCCAGTAACCCACCTTAACAATCCTTAGCCACCCCAGCCAGCCAAAACTCAACCCACGTGTGGCAATATGTAACAGTTTTTCATTACCAAATATGAACCACCTTTTGACTTCTTTCCCCCTCCCCATTTCATTCCAAGACCCTTCAATATTCTGTTCTTCCAGTGGGCTCCTTCACCAAGTTTTCAATCACCCAGGCAGCTGCCAGACAACCCCTATTACAAAGCTGTCTGAAAGAAATCTGTTGTTAGTCTTCTTGGACAGAGCTAACTAGAGCTGCCACTCAGGACCCTTGCCCTACTGTGAGGAACCTGGGAACTAAGGGAACTCTTCATAAAGACCTACAGTACCTCAACATTCTGTATGGTCAATTTACAGCCTACTGTGAGGAACCTGAGAACCTGAGGGAGCTCTTCACAGACCTTCAGTACCTCAACATTCTGTATGGTCAATTTACAGCCTACTGTGAGGAACCTGAGAACTGAGGGAACTCTTCATAAAAACCTACAGTACCTCAACATTCTGTATGGTCAATTTACAGCCTACTGTGAGGAACCTGAGAACCTGAGGGAGCTCTTCACAGACCTTCAGTACCTCAACATTCTGTATGGTCAATTTACAGCCTACTGTGAGGAACCTGGGAACTAAGGGAACTCTTCATAAAAACCTACAGTACCTCAACATTCTGTATGGTCAATTTACAGCCTACTGTGAGGAACCTGGGAACTAAGGGAACTCTTCATAAAAACCTACAGTACCTCAACATTCTGTATGGTCAAGTTACAGCTTACTGTGAGGAACCTGGCAACTGAGGGAACTCTTCATAAAAACCTACAGTACCTCAACATTCTGTATGGTCAAGTTACAGCTTACTGTGAGGAACCTGGGAACTAAGGGAACTCTTCATAAAAACCTACAGTACCTCAACATTCTGTATGGTCAATTTACAGCCTACTGTGAGGAACCTGGGAACTAAGGGAACTCTTCATAAAAACCTACAGTACCTCAACATTCTGTATGGTCAATTTACAGCCTACTGTGAGGAACCTGAGAACCTGAGGGAGCTCTTCACAGACCTTCACTAAGTTCAGTACCTCAACATTCTGTATGGTCAATTTACAGCCTACTGTGAGGAACCTGAGGGAAGTCTTCATAGACCTACTAAACATCAACATTCTGTATGGTCAATTTACAGCCTACTTTGAGGAACCTGAGAACCTGAGGGAGCTCTTCACAGACCTTCACTAAGTTCAGTACCTCAACATTCTGTATGGTCAATTTACAGCTTACTGTGAGGAACCTGGCAACTGAGGGAACTCTTCATAAAAACCTACAGTACCTCAACATTCTGTATGGTCAAGTTACAGCTTACTGTGAGGAACCTGGCAACTGAGGGAACTCTTCATAAAAACCTACAGTACCTCAACATTCTGTATGGTCAATTTACAGCCTACTGTGAGGAACCTGAGAACCTGAGGGAGCTCTTCACAGACCTTCAGTACCTCAACATTCTGTATGGTCAATTTACAGCCTACTGTGAGGAACCTGAGAACCTGAGGGAAGTCTTCATAGACCTACTAAACATCAACATTCTGTATGGTCAATTTACAGCCTACTGTGAGGAACCTGAGGGAAGTCTTCATAGACCTACTAAACATCAACATTCTGTATGGTCAATTTACAGCCTACTTTGAGGAGCCTGAGAACCTGAGGGAGCTCTTCACAGACCTTCAGTACCTCACCATTCTGTATGGTCATTTTACAGTATTTAGAACCTTACTGGCAAAAGGTGTTGTCCACAGGCAAAGGAAGGCTTTTGAGGAATATTTCAGTATTATGACATTGAACTGGATATGAAGTTATTAAAAAATTATAGTAATAACTATTTATTCTTCTCAATATAAGTGTACTATTTGAAATTCATTTGAGGTTAATACAATCACAGTGCAGGGTCATTGTTGTTCTGTCCTGATAATGCTGATGTCAAGCGGGGAAGCAACTACTCAAAACCTTAAACAACTTTTGGTTTGATATGACCAGGAATTGAACCCTGGTCTTCCAGGTGATGAGCGTACACTGTATCAACTGAGCTACATCACGGGTTGGATGGAGAATGAAAATTTAGTATTAACACACCAATAGCTCAAAAATTGTTTTAACAGACAGATATTAGTAACGAAATGTGTTTCCATGTAATAAATACCATAGATATACAAGGAATAAAATTTGTATTATATGCGAAAGGTTACCTATTTTGGATTTGCAATATATATAGGGAGTTATACAAAAATAGTTCATGTCTTTCGCCTTATTTGCAATATTACACAGATTTGAATACCAAGTTTATCACATAGCTTTAATGCTCTGATAACACCTTCAATTATATGATTTATACATGTATCAAAGAAATAATAGCATAATCAAAATTTCAGATATTAAGTAAGTAACTAAATTTTGTTTAAAAAAACAACTATGATAATCAGTTTTCATTTCCTGATTGAATCAAACCATTACCTGGAACCTAAGGGTCATTTCCTTAGATAAACAGATTTCCAAGATGGCCGCTGCATAAAACCCTTTGAACAACCGGCTTCCTGTCTGTGCTTTAATTCAGTTACTGCACAGGGATTGCTTTAAAGCGTTCAAGCTCCATTATCACAGAAAAAGATTGTTTTTACTATCTAATCTCTGCAGTGCAGCCGAAAAAAAGATTATTTTGAAGAGGTGAAAATGAAAATTTAGTCTGTTTTCTTACACCTACTGTTTTGTGCAATGCATCCTGGGAGAATATTTTGCCTGATGTTTTGTTTATTTTATGTTGAATTTCAGGTGTTAACATGTTGGAAAATGTTGATGGGCGTTTAGCATGCTTTCAACAGTGATGAAATGAATCAGTGAGTCTTTTCTATAAGAAAGTGACCTCAAAACATCGAAAACTATATATCAAGAGGAAAGATTAGGTTCAATTTATCAAAGTTAGTGATCAGTTGGTTGTTTATTCTTGTTGTATGAATATTGGGAAAAAAGGAGAGATGGTCATCAATTTCCCCTTCCAATTTGGTTCTCACTTCATTAACAAAACAGAATGAGGGCAATAACTCTGAATACAATAAATAACTGTGTGTTTCTTTATCAAACTCAATTTAGCTATCTGAAACCCTGAAGCAACAAACCAAATTTGGTAATCCTATCTGAAATAGTTTCTAAAAAATCTGTCCTCTTTGAAGATACTGTTGAGTCCCAAAAACCGAACAAGGGCGATAACTCCATGATAAATAATTGCACGCTTCCCTATCTTATCTTAAACGGTTGCTGAAAAGTTTGTATTTTCAAAAGCTCATTTGACTTTAAACAGAAATTCTTGCAACCTTAGTGAAAAATGAATAAACAATGAAAGAAATTAATACCTGACTTGTTTCAAATTATCAAATTAAAACAATTTGAAAGTGAGTCAAATAGCCATAACAATTAGAACTGGCATAACCTTCCCCTGCACCCCTCCCTCCAATTAACTCCTCCCCCCCCTCTCCCCCAAAAAGTCTGTTCTCTCTCCTATTTTATTAGAAAAAGCATTCAACACCCAGAGGATTCAAAACTCATCTATTTCCAAAGTCAGCGACCTAATTGCCCAAACCCCCCTCCCCAACCCATTTTGCCCCATTCCCCCTCTTTCTCTTACCTTACTCTTCAACCTTTGCCAAGAAGCTCACACCTAACACCTATGCCCATTTTCCATATGTTCTTGATAATATATCATGAATGCGGTATTTGATACATCTTATAAGCGCCCTCTCCTTATAAGCAGCTCGTAAAGTGTTTAAATCAAGAAAAATTACTCAAACAGTGCCCTTTCCTTTTATAAGCCATTCATGATAAAAGTAGACAGTTTTACTGGAAAACATGGTAGGGCTTTATTACAAGAGTACGGCTCGCATTTACATGGTGTCTAGAATAACTCTCTAAGGCAAATCAGTTTTGGATATGCTCAAATTTCATAAATTGTCATTGAAATTCGAGATATTTTCCTCTTTCCTAGAAGTCACCTTTTAGACGCCCTTTAAATTTTTTAATTTTTTAACTGCCTAAGGCACATAATATGTTAAATACGGTATGTCTTCTTTCAAGAGCTTTACAATCCATAGAGAGCCAAGATATCTTCTTTTTTATAACATTACCCAGAAAATTAATTCTTCATCTCAATGTGATTCAAAAACCTCTTCAATCCAGCATTCCCCACTGCCAGGTTCTAATGCAAAGTTTCTCAAAATATCCTATATAATTCTTCACCTAAAGTCTTTACATTATCCATTACCTGCGTTACCACCCCTTACGTCTCTCCTCATTTATACACCAACCACCTTCTTTGTGTTTACTTCAACTGTGTTTGCATGATTTTATAATCACACCACCTAGAAGATGGACATAATTCTCAAAATTCCCTTTACTTTAGGCAGCCTTTGTTAACCCTAAATTTTTTTTTCATGTTGATTTATCCCCACCTTATACTTCCAATACCAATGAATTGTACATCCTTTTTTTTAACCACCCCATCCCCCCTCCTCTAACCAACCCCCCTCCAACTTTTCACTTTTCCTTTTTACTCTATATCTTTTTTCACTTTCCTCCTCTCTCATAAACTTAAAACCTTGGAAGAATCAAATTAAGGTGATTAAATTACTAAGTTTGCAACAGCTCCAAAGATGAAGTCATTTCCAACAAAACCTCTTCCTGGATACAAATCAAATCTGACATCAAGAATGAGATAAACAGGTGCCTCTCCTGTATCTGGAGATAAAAAAGAAAAGTATCTCTAAAGCAGAAGAGTTATCTCTGAACACAAGGGGCAGCCATCTTGAAAATAATTGAACACTTGATTACCTATTTGCTCCCATAGAAAATACCTCCCAAGTTGATTTCTAAATAGGGCAGAATGTCAAGTGAGGATAATTCACATGAAACTTTCAATTAAACTTGATTTAGTTTTTAAAAGTATTAATGAATCTAGTTGTGACAGCATTTACTGTTTTTTTTGTAACCGTTTAGTCTTGATTTTTAAACCGCTGCCCCAAATTGCAAACTAAGACAGGAATTGAACCCTGGACCTCATGAACCCATGAACTCTCGATCAGAAGAAATCGAGTCAAAATCAATCAGTATTTCATAAGTCTCAAAAATAAAACTGTGCTTTGAAAATACAACATCAGTCTCGAAATAAAACCAGTGCCTCAAATAAAACGCGATGGTCATGCGGTTCTGAGATATATACATCTGGTTATACAACATATTATATAACTCAATTTCGAACACAACCAAGGCCTCGAATAGAACCCATAGGATCCAACCAAGTGGTTGTAATGAAGGAAATATCATAAGAAAAATTTAAAATACCATAAATACTGAACACCCACATGAGGCATTTAGAAGGTAATACAGTGGATATTCATAAGATTTGTCTTGCAACAATAAAAAAAGACTACAAAGAGCAGAACCATCACAAGAGATTGAACGAACAACAAATCTGCCACATGCAAGTTATTTCCATGCAGGATTCAAACTCTGAGACATAGATCAATAGGCAAACACCCTACTTACTTTGCTATCTTGACATTTGAAATATATAGCGGGCAGTAACAGTCTTCATTAAATCTACTGCATTTTCAGTAAGTAGTCTTTCAGACATAAAAACATTGTTCGGAGGTTTCTGGGACAGACAAGCATCTGCTAAAACTAATGAACATTTATCAATGTCGGCATGTCAGGTACAGAATGTGGATGGCCATGTTACTACCATGAAAGTCGTTCCAAAATATAAGTATAGCAATAGGTAGGTAGTATCTAACAATAGATGGTATTGTCTCTTATCATGTTTTGAGACAGAACCAAAATGCTTATCTATTATTCCTTGAAATGGTTCATGGAATGATGGATTTTCTATTTATTTCATGATTTAATCATTGTATATTTATGGAAATTGATGTGCGTTTAACTTGAGTCGGTCCCTTAAAGAGCCTGTCACCTTAGCAACAACCTGACATCATGAGAGTGTCATTACATCAGAGCATTGTTTGATGATGTCAGGTCATTGTTGTTGTCAGTCACTAGTAATAATAACAATAACAATAACAATAATCACAATAATAATCATAATTATCATAAAAATCATCATAATTTTTTTTTAAATGATATAAAAAAATTAAATTAAAAAAATAATAATAATTAAAATTAAAATACTTTATTACCCCGAAAGGAATTCATTTCGTATCGTTAAAGAGCTTGAACATACAGGAAAGGCAACACAGGTTACATGTAATACGTAACTGTAACACGTTCCAATGTTATTTTCAATAGTGACTGATAACACAGTTTTTCTTTCATCGATAGATTCCGGTAGTTCACTGGCAATCATATAATAAATGCCCAGATTATAGAATATGTAGAAATGATTCGGCTTTTTGCTACAGCAAGGCATGACCAAATCAAATCAATCCTGTAAAGTAGGCACACAGAATGACTCGGTATCATGCAACCAGGTATGTGATTATAATTATTATAGTACAATTGACTGTAAATATACCATGTTGAATGGGTAGTCTATCTGATGCAGTAAGATGGTCGCATTGCCCCACAACATTATTCCTGTTAAGCAGCCACACAGAATGCCATGACTCTTTCAAACACACCCTATTAGATAGACACGACTTAACCTTTACCGTTAAGACTGGAGTATTTCAGGATAGCCTATAGCCCAACTCCTACATAAGTAAATAATTGCTGTAAAATAGCAAACCTAAATAGCCTGTTGCTTATTGATAAAATGATGGCTACAGGTGCATCAGACTAAATAAAAGTTGCTGCGGTGAGCACACTATATTACACCTATCTTGATTTGAAATTTATAAAACTTCTTCATGAGCAATTTCAAATAGTAATTTAGTTATCAGGTAAGATAATGGATGCCATTTAAACAAAGTCCTGCCAAATATTCAGAAAACGGATACGAGATGGAGTTTTGTTCCTCCACATCATGTTACACCTGTATTTGACGTACAACCGTCAGGTGAGAAGATCGTTAGTGATTATCTGCCTATCACTCTGTGGCAGTGAACCATGCACCTATCCTCTCAGACTAATGGACCAGCCAGCTGTCCTGTGTGCTTCCTCTGACACTTAACTGAGGATATTTAGGAGGAGTTGCCATGGAAACTTTTTAAATTCTAAAACTGCACAAATTTGTTTATGAAATTCTTAACTGTTTATGTTAATGAAGATAACAATTTTTTGACTTATAACAAAGCAGATTGAAAAATATGGGTTTTTTTCTGAATTATCATATATATTATCACAATATTTTCATCAAAGACCTGGGATAGATATTTAAAAGAGTTTATTCACATTACTGAGTGATCATTATGTAAATATGTTTGAATATTCACAAATGATTTCATGCTTACATGTATGATAAATCCTGTTGATTGTTGCATTCTTTTAATTGCAAATGAGAATGAAATTATTTTTAAAATCATTCTGATAATGCAAAATCTCTCGATAATGAGAACATTAACTTATCTTCTTTAAGTATTATTACATAGTTAATAACCTTATGTCTGTTATAAATAAACTAATTCCTGTACCATCAATCACTAGCACAGCTATTTTTTTTAAACTTTCAATATTGGGAAAATAGTTTTTCCTCATGAAAAACTTATTCCTATTGTTCATGGACTTATTCCTGTCATTCTTAGACTTATTCCTATTGTTCATAGACTTATTCCTATTGTTCATAGACTTATTCCTATTGTTCATAGACTATTTTCTATTGTTCATAGACTTATTCATGTCATTCATACTTATTCCTATTGTTCATAGACTTATTCCTGTTATTCATAGACTTATTCCTATTGTTCATAGACTTATTCATGTCATTCATACTTATTCCTATTGTTCATAGACTTATTCCTATTATTCCTAGTATTATTCCTATTGTAGATAGATTTATTCCTATTATTCAGAGACTTATTCCTATTGTTCATAGACTTATTCCTATTGTTCATAGACTTATTCATGTCCTTCATACTTATTCCTATTGTTCATAGACTTATTCCTATTATTCATAGACTTATTCCTATTGTTCATAGACTTATTCCTATCATTCATTGGTAATAACTATTGTTCAAAGACTTATTCCTATTATTCATAGACTTATTCCTATTGCTCACAGACTTATTCCTGTTACTAATAGACTTATTCCTGTTTTTAATAACCCTATTCCTGTTGAATTTGAAGATGATGCCCAGTCAAAACATTGGACATGTGTGACCAATACAAGGCAGCCTTGACCATCGGTCAAGGTAGAGAAGGGAATCAATCATCTGCTACCCATAATTGCCAGCCATACCAATATGTCTGTTATACACCTTCAATCCTTGATAATAATAATCATCATAATATACAAGTAACATTGATATTAGCAAATATACAAATGGTCTTATAATCAAAACACCAATTTCAAAGCATCATAAGTAAACTTAGTTTTCTAGTTTTTTTTGTTGTTTTTTTTTTATATTTTCTAGTTTCTTCCTGTCTCTCAGATGAACAATGGAAAGAAAAATGTGCAAAACAAGTTTTTTTATGATTTTTATTACTTTTATAACTCTTAATGGAAAGGTAACCAATAATTGTATAGAGGTAAGAAAAACATTACATTAACAAAACCTATTTTGGTTCTTCAAAAAAAGAAAGCCAATAGACAAAACCAGGACGGTACGCCTGGATATAATTCAAGATTTACTCCAAGACAGCCCACTTAAATGTGTTAGCACCTGTCTGGCATTTACAGTTCAGCACTTTTAAGGCTTCAAGACCTTGGCACCAGGTGAGGTGAAAAATGGTAAAATGAATACGATCATCTTGACAAATAGTTTACATCTTCATCAACAAAAAATAATTATACAAATGTTTCATACAGCATGGGTTTTGAAAAATTGGTTTCAGGATTAGGTAAAAAATGGTAAAATGGATGTGATGGTTTTGACATAGTATTTATTACTGCATTAATTTTGGTATTCATTTTTGGCAAAGCATAATTTTCAATACTACCATTTTACAGGCTTGTAAACATTTAGGGTGAAATTACGAGTCAGGTGTTCAGTATCTTTCCACTGTCTCTAGATTATGGATTTTTTTGATAATTGGAAAGACGGGATAAAAAAAAACCTCATTATTAAAATGGGCACCTTTTAATTATAAACAACTTATATTTAGAATATCAAAATATGAATTTTTCTTCTATAAAAATATACCCTATACAAATTTTAAAAGATTTTATAAACTTTTTTCAAAAAGCAACCTTTTATTTTTGAAAATATCTCTTATTAATTTATATTTAGATCATTTATTAGAAAAAATCTTGATTTTCTCAAATGACCTAGTACAAGTGCAACTGAAAGCAACTACTACAAAAAAGATCAGAGATATGATAACTCACAAAAACTGACAATTTTTATTCTCCAAGGCAGGATATCTACCTTGAATAACTTACATATCCAAGGTGAGAAGACAATATGTTAGTTATTCAGGTAGGTCAAACCGTGGTAATTGATTACATTCTTGTAATGATAACCTCATTATGTGAGAGATTAGTACTAATTACTTCAAGATGTATCAGGATATTTTTTTATGTCTATGGTAGCTATCTCTATGGTATTTTCTATCAGAATTTTCACATTGTAAATCAGGGCTGAGATTTTTTAACCTCTTTTAGCACTAAGACAGTCATAGGCCAATGTTAATATGTCCATGGTGAGTGAGTGAGTTGTTGTTTAACGCCGCTTGGGCAATATTACAGCCATTAGCGGCGTTAATATGTCCATGGATTTAGGGGTCTGTTCTAAGTTGATATTGCCAATCCTTTTAATCATCTGAATTGGTTACAGAAATCACCTTATTCTATTAATATTTTATTTATTTTATTAGGAATACTCCAACAGAAACAAATCAGCAATGTTAAACTTGTTATGGAATGACTTTTCCCTGATAAATTAATTCACTGCCTATTATTTTTCTCTTAAAACAAATGCACATAATGCTTATCAGTTTTTTAAATCTATAGCCATCAAGAAAACTTTCATAAGGAAAACAATTCAACATCAATCTTTTATAATTAAAATAAAAGCCTTCAAAATAATTAAATCATCCATATATATGTAGGACTCAGATCTGTGGCGGGTCTCTAATCTATGGCGGATTTTCTTATCTGCACATGGCTTGTTTGATTGTTAGACTGTTTCATGACGTCATGCTAAGTGACGTCATTGTGTGATGACGTCATAATAGCCAACTGTTCCCGTGGTAAGGCCCATATGCATCGCTAGCGAAATAATTAGGGAAGTCACAGAGAGTTATTGCAAACGGATAACGACCAAATAATAAGAGTCCATATCCCAATTACGAAAATACATTAAACAATACATTATATGTAAATAAGACATTTGCGGCTTCATGCCACATCAATTGTGTTTATTTTGTAGGATCTTTTTAGCCCTCGGTGAGTCTGTCTTCTTTAGCCCTAAGATATTGAAAGACCATCTTTTGTAACCCTTGGATTCCTGTCGAAGAATTTTAGGGTAAGTTTGTCTAGCCTAAAGTTTGGTTTACCATTGCAGAAAATACACAAAAAGGTACAAATGTCAGGCATTTGAAAATGTGCCATAGATGCGAGGCCTGCCATGGATTCGAGTCTTACATATTTACAGTGTTGTTCCCAGATGAAGAGCAAAGGGAGTCATTTTGGCCAATTCTGTTCAAATGGGCCCCTTTGCAATGGTATAAGTATCCTTCTTCTCTAATTTTTAAGGTATACAAGGTTAAAAAGGTAGGCAAATTTCCCCAGGACCCCCTCAAGGAACAACACTGTATATATGTTTCATATATATGTTCAAACTGTCCAAGACCAGTGGTCAGACATGCCATGACCACAATGTTTTCATCACCCTCTACAAATATATACATCTAAGCTGTTTGTTTATTTTTGTCAATGTGTGTTTATCTGGAATTTGCTTTCGTTGCATTTGTATTTGTAAACATAGTGGACAGACAAAATGTAGGTCAGATTGTATGTTCCAAACATGAGCAAGTTCACAACCTAGTTTTATATCTAGAGTTATTTAGAAGTTTATTTTAGTCTCACATAAAACAGTTTCGTCTAGTTTTGTATTTCATTTTATGTTTTGCATACAACTTTTTAAGAGAGTGATAATAAATTTACTTGATGATTTTAGTTCATGTAATAATTTTAGCAGCAAATGAGACATGTTGCCAAGTTGTTCAGAGTTTTAACTACACCTTCCAAAAATGCTA
Source organism: Phorcus lineatus (assembly GCA_921293015.1). Lineage (NCBI taxonomy): Eukaryota > Metazoa > Mollusca > Gastropoda > Trochida > Trochidae > Phorcus > Phorcus lineatus. Next base: position 28,056,574 of record OV121098.1, on the reverse strand, counting down.
CATTTGAAAGTGTCATTGCGTCTGATGAATTAACAAATTTCATGGACGTTTTTTCAGTTAACATCTTGTAAAAAATCTCTGAAGGGTGTCATAACAAATTTGTAGTTGCACGAATGAAGCAACTCTCCTGGCAAGGAATAACTTGCACCAGCCCAAATGACTGGCTATTTTAAGCCTTCCAGCACTTCTGAAACTCTGCTGTGCTTGCTCTAGGGGCTTCTGTGATAGTTCTCAATTGACCAAAGAGAAATCTTATGAAAATCGCAGCAAAATTAAAACAGAGCGCTTTATTCAGAAAAACAAATTCTGGTGCCCAGCAGCAAGGTTTGCATTAGTGATGAAGACTGGTGCCAGCCTTGCAGGGGAAGTTGACCTGGTCATTGTTTTTAGATTGCTGTTTTTTGGGAGGTACCTTCCAATGAATGTCGGGTTTTATTCTCGCCCTCTAAACTCGATGATGTATTTATATTTTGATTGCTTCTTGGGAGCTTATAAGTGGATGTTTGTTTTTTTGTAACCATTATGGCCTTAAATGCCTAATGAGCTAGATTAATGTTCAGATATATTTCACAAATGATGAATAACTAAACATGTCACCAAAATTGAACACAGCTATGCAGAGTTCAATGAGATTTTGAATTGATTGTAAGATTTGATTACCTTGAGCAAGTCTTGTCGTCTTGTCAACTATTGCTCCGTCTACAGAACATTGCCTAGCAACCGGCGTGAAGGAGATGACGCCATTGTGGTTGTCAAGGAAGCAATGTTCATTCTCCACTCCGGTTCCTTCTATCACAATATCTTGTGGAATGTGTGCATGTTTGGTACCAATGGTTGTCCGCCCTGAATAAAAATTAGATTCAATACAAAAACATTGCATGTGTTGCTTTTTTCATTCATGGACATACTCAATAATTGAATAATTCTTTAAATACCAGGTACCCACCCAAACTGATGAATGGACTCATTAAGTCACTTGCATATAGACACAAGGCTCTAGATAATTAAAATTCCTTCGGTGGTGTATAAATGTTTCATCTTTGAAATAAGACTATATGTAGAAGTCACTCATATGTCACCCAAATGAAACTTAACATGGCTATAACATTCTCTAATCGATGAGAAAATTGTTCCTTATGTCAATTTAATTTGTATGGTAACATTCGTGTTCCGCCTCAAAATTATAATTAATTTGGAGACTTTTCACATACACGTATCCCAAAATAAATCTGTTACTTGAAGTGTAACAAATTAGTGTCTTTATGTAAATAGAAGACTGTTGCAACAGTGAAAAAGAATATTGAAGTTCGGATCGAGAACATAAATCATACACAGTAGAAAATAGTGAAGGATAACGGTTCATAAGTTGGATAAACCACTTAACAAATTCCTATTAGACATTGGAACTTTTGAAAATAGGTGAAAGAAAAAGGATGACAAGTGAAAGATAAACATAAAGGAAAACTAAACTAACTCCATACCTTGATGTAGAGAAAGGATGGTAACTGCGGTAGACAACCGGCCGCTACCAAGACTGATGAGATGCGGCTCATCGGTCTGGACCCGAACTGAGTTCTCACTCTCTGTCACCTCAACATCCTACAACAGATTAACTCTTGATGGGTGGGTCAAGAACTAAAGTAAGGTGGATAAATCCACCATCAACACATGAATTATCAGCAAATAAAAACACCCAGGAAAATAATGTTTTGGATTTGGTCGATTTTTTCTTCTGATTCTCTGTCACTTGCACATCCCACAACACTGATTAGTTCCTCGTGGACGTGAACCTTTTCATCCATGTTGAAATTCTCTTTTCTTAAGATAAAGAGTAACATTTTTCAAAATTCCAGGATTCTGTTTTTTAACGTTTTTTAACGTTTCTAAATTTAGTAAAAAACTGATGGTGTTAGCTTCAATACAGATTATTAAATTGACATGTTACTTGGGATTTAACCCTCGAACTTCTGATCATCACCAAAGTATTTATAAAGAGAAGTGCATTCAGGCACTGTTGTTCTTTTTACCTGTATTTTTTATTAGACTTGTTTTTAAACGCTTTGAAATCTAGTTTAAACCTGATGGCATTAGCACCACTACATGTTACTTTATTTATCAAGAACAGAGGTCAAGAGTTGATCAGGTCTGTAGTTTACCTGGGATTTAACCCTCGAGCTTCTGATCACCTGATGGCGTTAGCACCACTACATGTTACTTTATTTATCAAGAACAGAGGTCCAGAGATGATCAGGTCTGTATGTTACCTGGTTTTAAACCCTCGAGCTTCTGATCATCACCAGGGTATTTCAAGGAGAAGTGCATTTAGGCACTGTAGTTCCTTTACCTGTATTTTATTCGACTTGAGGGATGTGTTGTTGCAGTTGACGTGATTGTGGTTGGAGTTGACGTCATGATATTCCTTGACACTGGAGGACATGATGACAGAGATGTCCGACAATCTGGAATGTCTCCTGAAGACTACATCATTCCTAGAATGGCTGCCTCATTCCTGAAAAAATAAAAAAAACAGAATCAACTCCCATTCACAAATTATTCCTTTGTAATCTGGTTGCGAGTGAGTGAGTCACTTATTGTTTAGCACAGCTTGAACAATAATTCAGCCATTCTTGTTAATCTTGTTGATTCCTGTAAATAAAACACAAAAAATACTTCAGAAGAATCCTAATCAACTTTAACTCCAAATTTGACCAACTAAAATAAATACAAAAGAGTACTGAGGTGATTTGGGGTTTAACGCCGCTTTCAAGAATATTTCACTTATATCACGGCTGCTAGTTATATTGCTGGAAGAAAGCCCACAACTCCATTGTGCTTTGCGGTCAAACCTACCATGGACGGTACCGCAATGAAATTTAGTGTAGCATTCCAACCAAACCTTACTGCATGTAGAACAGACCTCTACTGCAGAGAAAGTTGTCAAGCCCTGGCGGGATTCGAACCAAAGATCTCATGGTCTGAAGCTGAACGCGCTAACCACTGCGCTATCCTGCCCAAAAAAGAATATTGAAGAGGAATATGCAATTCTTTGTGGTCTGATATAGGAGGATATCTGATATTATGCATGTCATCTGGCATCGGTCAAATTTCAGTTGTTGTGAAGAGCACAGTTACATTGTCAGCTGATGGATTTTTTCAAAAGGAATTCAACCAATTAATGGATTTATTAAAATGTTAACTGTACATGATCCCAAAAGAACAGAAAGAATGGTGAGGTGATATGAGGTTCAACGCCGCTTTCAAGAGTATTTCACTTACATCGCGGCTGCTGGTATTAAGCCTGCAACACCATTGTGGCTATGCATTGCGGTGAAACCTGCGGGCATCGGCTGGAACCAGCGGGTGGTACCACGCTGAAATTCAGTGTAGCATTGCACCAAAACCTTACTACGTGTAGAACAGTTCTCTACTGCAGACAAAGTTGCCGAGCCCCTGGCGGGATTCGCACCAAGGACCTCTTGATCCGAAGCCTAATGTGCTAACCACTGCGCTATCCCGCCCCAACAGAAAGAATAGTACCATCATCAAATTTAACACCTTAACTATAAAAGCTTACATTTGCTATGATTTGATGTTAGTATTGATTTAAGGAACACCAACTATGTGAGTACTTTATTATCAAGCGGTTCCATTCAACAAAATTGCTCCTCGAAAGATCGCAGACAGTTGATACTATTGCTTAAACCGAGTAAAGAACTTGAGCAAAATCTCATCTTCTTACAACTCGATGATGGCTTCAATTCAACATGTAATGCATTTGCACAAACCACAAATTCATCGCATCTTTGCGGAAACCATGGCGGCAGTCAACAGATAAACAAATATTTTCTTTCGGCACCAAACAAGAACAACCGGCAACACAAACAAGCACTCCTACCTTGATGTCAACCAAAATGAACTCTTCAGCAGTGAAAGTAGAAAAGTACCGTTTTGCAAGAAAACATTGATGACACAACGTCAATAAAATTCACCTGCCCTGAACAAGGATTACATGAAGGTGAGGAAACATTCAAGTCAAGGAGGAAAAGTCTTATCATTCAAAGGGCCAAGTTACTCTCGAGTCAAATTGTTTAAGAGGCACTTAGAAGAAAATCAAATAATAACTCTTAACTTAATAACTTAACTCTTAACTTGCTGAATTAATAATTGCAAACCATTATAAGTGCTAATTTACAGGCATCATAACCCCTATCAGTCAAATAATCAAGGATTTTCCAATGGATAACTAGCAAAGTTCTGAAAAATAGTCTTGAACTCACAGGAAAATGACTGTTTAGGCATAAAACTGACTGAAATATCAAATTATATTATGAACATTTACATTGACCAGGACCAAAATTGTATCACTTACCACACACCAATTATATATATAATCTAAATATCTTTCCACAAAGATATTTTCATATAGCTTGAATTATTTCCATTACATTTTATCTACCAAATGTCTTTGGAACACTTGGCCCATACATGCATTATTATCACAGAATCTAAAACAGTAGACATCAAATGATGTAAACACAAAATTATACACAGTAAGGGCCAAAGAAAAAAATGCTATCAGCCCCTGTCATGGATAGGAACAGATTTAAACATAACATTTTTGTCAAGTGTAATTCCTTTCAATCAGGGCCAATATCAAAACATCACCAGCCCTTGACATGGATTTTAAAGGTTCTATTTGTGACTTGAATCAAGATAAGATGTAACGCGAGCCACAGGTAGATAAATAGATGTGTGTGCATTACGACTGTTCATCAGGGTGCATGCACTGCACGGATTGGGCAACTGATATGCATGACTTGTATCTAAGGATACACCTATGATATAATCTCTCAGGATTGTAGACTTTCTTTCAACATCCTTTTTGTCTATAGTCATGAAAACATTTCCTCACTAGAATATATACCTTCAGCTACCTTTTTTATGTTCTTTTGGTATGCTCTTCAAGATTTTATATTTGATAAAAAAAAACATATATAGAGGATATTTGACATTTCTTGTCGAATACCATGTATACCTCATCAAGTGAGGTAGAACTTTATATTTTCACGAGTGGCACAGCCACAAGTGTATGTTCTACCTCACGAGATGAGATATACATGGCATTCGACGATAAATGTCAAATGTTCAATTTATTATGTTTCCCAAAACCTCTATAACTATATGAATGGATACGCTAAATCGGTTTGTTAGCACGGCCGTTGGATGATGTCATTCAATTGTTTCTTGACATCACAGACAACGTCATATGATTTTTGCATTATTTCACTGAGTAGAATACCACTTATATTTCACTCAGTGAAAATATGGATTTTATTTTCACAGATAAATAACATAGTTCACCATTGGAAATATAATAAAATCAGTGACATGGGAATATTTGCCAAACATCACTACAAAAGATCAAGTGAGTGAGTATTTGTTTAACGCCGCTTGGGCAATATTTCAGCCATTAGCAGCGTTACAAAAGATCAAATGCTTATCAAATGTTCACCGATCTTGAAATAAAGGAAATGTAATACAACAATGTACAAACAATCCTTTGAGTTAATTTGCTCCTATCAGTGTAATATCAGTGACATTATTTCTTCAAATCATTCCAACAATGTATAAACTCTTTATACTCAAACTGATCCTACTAAAATGAAAATAAATGTTTCCAATTTCCAGACAATATCTTTTCAATAGAGGCAGCTTTAAAACGAACGTACCATGATCGGTTAAGCCATGCAAATCCATTTCCCAAACTCAAATGATTAAAAGGTGTTCACACAAAAATGGCTGCCAGTGGTTTCCGCTTGATACATGGTTCTTTCCTCTACAGCTATGGATGATGAGGTTGAGTAACAAGAGATTGACTCTATGAAGATAATTCATTTGGCATTTACTAATTATCATTGTGAGAAATTTGAAGAAATACATCTTTCAAAAAATGGGCTACTGCCCCTTTAAAATAGCAGCAACAAGAACTCAGACATTTTGTAGACAAGATCAGTCACCTTTGCCTATACCAAGCCTAACCTTTAAAGGCCGGTCAACGACTCAAGAATTTACTAAGCATGTTTGTTGTAAGACCTAAATTTCTAAAGATATCTCGTCTTGTTAGCAGTGATTAGCAGTCAGTTACAAGAGATCTGTATAACATCAACTGTAATTAGTGTATACCACCATGTCAGTTGGTTTTACTGTGGCTCAGCTAGACTTGATGTAGTCTCCTTTCATTAACTGTAATTACTGTACACCATCATGTCAGTTGGTTTTACTATGGATCAGCTAGACTTGATGTAGTCTCCTTTCATCAACTGTAATTACTGTATACCATCATGTCAGTTGGTTTTACTGTGGCTCAGCTAGACTTGATGTAGTCTCCTTTCACTAACTGTAATTACTGTGTACCATCATGTCAGTTGGTTTTACTGTGGCTCAGCTAGACTTGATATAGTCTCCTTTCATCAACTGTAATTACTGTACACCATCATGTCAGTTGGTTTTACTGTGGCTCAGCTAGACTTGATGTAGTCTCCTTTCACCAACTGTAATTACTGTGTCCCATCATGTCAGTTGGTTTTACTGACGCTCAGCTAGACTTGATATAGTCTCCTTTCATTAACTGTAATTACTGTACACCACCATGTCAGTTGGTTTTACTATGGATCAGCTAGACTTGATATAGTCTCCTTTCATTAACTGTAATTACTGTACACCACCCTGTCAATTGGTTTTACTGTGGCTCAGCTAGACTTGATATAGTCTCCTTTCATCAACTGTAATTACTGTACACCATCATGTCAGTTGGTTTTACTGTGGCTCAGCTAGACTTGATGTAGTCTCCTTTCACCAACTGTAATTACTGTGTCCCATCATGTCAGTTGGTTTTACTGACGCTCAGCTAGACTTGATATAGTCTCCTTTCATTAACTGTAATTACTGTACACCACCATGTCAGTTGGTTTTACTATGGATCAGCTAGACTTGATATAGTCTCCTTTCATTAACTGTAATTACTGTACACCACCATGTCAGTTGGTTTTACTATGGATCAGCTAGACTTGATGTAGTCTCCTTTCATTAACTGTAATTACTGTACACCATCATGTCAGTTGGTTTTACTGTAACTCGGCTAGACTTGATGTAGTCTCCTTTCACTAACTTTAATTACTGTGTACCATCATGTCAGTTGGTTTTACTGTGGCTCAGCTAGACTTGGTGTAGTCTCCTTTCATTAACTGTAATTACTGTACACCATCATGTCAGTTGGTTTTACTGTAACTCGGCTAGACTTGATGTAGTCTCCTTTCACTAACTGTAATTACTGTGTACCATCATGTCAGTTGGTTTTACTGTGGCTCAGCTAGACTTGATATAGTCTCCTTTCATCAACTGTAATTACTGTACACCATCATGTCAGTTGGTTTTACTGTGGCTCAGCTACACTTGATATAGTCTCCTTTCATCAACTGTAATTACTGTACACCATCATGTCAGTTGGTTTTACTGTGGCTCAGCTAGACTTGATGTAGTCTCCTTTCACTAACTGTAATTACTGTGTACCATCATGTCAGTTGGTTTTACAACCGCTCAGCTAGACTTGATATAGTCTCCTTTCATTAACTGTAATTACTGTATACCACCATGTATGTTGGTTTTACTGTGGCTCAGCTAGACTTGATATAGTCTCCTTTCATTAACTGTATTTACTGTACACCATCATGTCAGTTGGTTTGCTGTGGCTCAGCTACACTTGATATAGTCTCCTTTCATTAACTGTAATTACTGTATACCACCATGTCAGTTGGTTTTACTGTGGCTCAGCTAGACTTGATATAGTCTCCTTTCATTAACTGTAATTACTGTACACCATCATGTCAGTTGGTTTGCTGTGGCTCAGCTAGACTTGATATAGTCTCCTTTCATTAACTGTAATTACTGTGTACCACCCTGTCAGTTGGTTTTACTGTGGCTCAGCTAGACTTGATATAGTCTCCTTTCATCAACTGTAATTACTGTATACCACCATGTCAGTTGGTTTTACTGTAGCTCAGCTAGACTTGATATAGTCTCCTTTCATTAACTGTAATTACTGTACACCATCATGTCAGCTGGTTTTACTGTGGCTCAGCTAGACTTGGTGTAGTCTCCTTTCATTAACTGTAATTACTGTACACCATCATGTCAGCTGGTTTTACTGTGGCTCAGCTAGACTTGGTGTAGTCTCCTTTCATTAACTGTAATTACTGTACACCATCATGTCAGTTGGTTTTACTGAGGCTCAGCTAGACTTGATGTAGTCTCCTTACATTAACTGTAATTACTGTATACCATCATGTCAGCTGGTTTTACTGAGGCTCAGCTAGACTTGATGTAGTCTCCTTTCATTAACTGTAATTACTGTACACCATCATGTCAGCTGGTTTTACTGTGGCTCAGCTAGACTTGATATAGTCTCCTTTCATCAACTGTAATTACTGTACACCACCATGTGAGTTGGTTTTACTGTGGCTCAGCTAGACTTTAGTCTTCTTACAGTTCTTTACTAATATAGTCTCCTTTCATCAACTGTAATTACTGTATACCAACCTGTCAGTTGGTTTTACTGAGGCTCAGCTAGACTTGATATAGTCTCCTTTCTATAACTGTAATTACTGTACACCATCATGTCAGTTTGTTTTACTGAGGCTCAGCTAGACTTGATGTAGTCTCCTTTCATTAACTGTAATTACTGTACACCATCATGTCAGCTGGTTTTACTGTGGCTCAGCTAGACTTGATATAGTCTCCTTTCATCAACTGTAATTACTGTACACCACCATGTGAGTTGGTTTTACTGTGGCTCAGCTAGACTTTAGATAGTCTTCTTACAGTTCTTTACTAATATAGTCTCCTTTCATCAACTGTAATTACTGTATACCAACCTGTCAGTTGGTTTTACTGAGGCTCAGCTAGACTTGATATAGTCTCCTTTCTATAACTGTAATTACTGTACACCATCATGTCAGTTGGTTTTACTGAGGCTCAGCTAGACTTGATGTAGTCTCCTTTCACTAACCGTAATTACTGTACACCATCATGTCAGTTTGTTTTACTGTGGCTCAGCTAGACTTGATGTAGTCTCCTTTCATTAACTGTAATTACTGTACACCACCATGTGAGTTGGTTTTACTGTGGCTCAGCTAGACTTGATATAGTCTCCTTTCATTAACCGTAATTACTGTACACCATCATGTCAGTTTGTTTTACTGTGGCTCAGCTAGACTTGATGTAGTCTCCTTTCATTAACTGTAATTACTGTACACCACCCTGTCAGTTGGTTTTACTGAGGCTCAGCTAGACTTTATATAGTCTCCTTTCATTAACTGTAATTATTGTACACCATCATGTCAGTTTGTTTTACTGTGGCTCAGCTAGACTTGATGTAGTCTCCTTTCATTAACTGTAATTACTGTACACCACCATGTGAGTTGGTTTTACTGTGGCTCAGCTAGACTTTAGATAGTCTTCTTACAGTTCTTTACTAATATAGTCTCCTTTCATCAACTGTAATTACTGTATATCATGTCAATTGGGTATACTGTGGGCCAGCTTGACTTGATAAAGTCTCCTTTCATTAACTGTAATTACTGTACACCATCATGTCAGTTGGTTTTACTGTGGCTCAGCTAGACTTGATATAGTCTCTTCGCATCAGCTGTAATGCCTATATAATTTAATTTATTTTGCATATTTTATTAACATTCTTCTGACTTACATTTCAAGGTAAAAAATTCTCCCTTGTGGGTTTATTTTGTTGCATATTTTGTTCTGTACCGAACCAAAAATGTCCCGAAACAAAAATATACAAAACCAAAAATGCACCGAACTTAAAATGTACTGAACCAAAAATGTACCAAATCAAAAATGTACCAAACCAAATATGTACCAAACCAAAATATTTACCAAACAAAAAATGTACCAAACCAAAAAATGTACCAAACCACAAATGTACCAAACCAAAAAATGTACCAAACCAAATATGTACTGAACCAGGGCTCCAGATAATTATTTGGATTCAGGGGTATTTCAAAATAAAAATTGAGGAGTAAACTTACCAAATGAAACATTCTAGGAGTATTTCAAGGTTTATCGCTTTAAGATCCAAGTTAGCATCTTTTTCTATATTTGTCGTTGATCTTATTTTCTATATATTTAATCTGTAAATAAATGAGTGATTTCTCTTTGATGAATATAAATTCGGCAATCTTTGTTTTCATACAAATGGCCTGAAGTTGGCTACTATTTGGGATGTAAAGATCAGACATGTAGAAATTAACTTTGTTTTTCACAATCACTCCAGTGAACAACTATCTCACTCGTATTCTGGGAATGTTGTGCCCATTAATTTCATTTCAAATGCGTATATCTTAATTATCCGTGCGTGTTATACGCAGATTCGCATCTTATCTGGAGCCCTGCTGAACCAAGGCTTCTGTACCAAAATATGGATCAAACCAGATCTGAAGTGTACTATTTCACATATCATTTCCCCTAAGAACAACTATATTAATTCTAGTCCCCAATGATAAAGATGTTATTGTGAATTTTTACCTTAAAGTGCCTATTGGTTTCAAAGAAAAGGTCTATAACTGATTTTAGAACGAACTCTGCCACAATTGGGGGAACTGGACAAATAAAAAACCCTTATACTTTTCTATACAAAATTTAAGTGCATTAGGAGATAAAGAGGAAAATAAAACATTTGAACAAAGATGACGCAAAAACAGCAGGCCTGATGATCTTAACTTACCAAACTAAAACAGTTTACAACGAGAAATTTAATATTTCTTCCTGGTAAGCTCGGAAGCTTTGTATCAATATGATCATAATCAGTTGTAAATGCTTTTAGCATGTCTGCGATTGTAAATAATGTCACAGAAGAAATGACATTTGTGACATTTGTACAACAACTTTATAAAGGGGGAAAAAAGACAAACATGTTTACATTTGTTTATAAAAGTAAAAAGGAGATCAGATTTCTTTTTCTAACTTTTTGTTGAATGAATATTAATATTTCATATTTTTCAAAAATTTTTGAAAGCACAAAATTCAAGCTTTCAAGATTTCTGGTGAAATAGTCAAATTTACTTGCAAAAGTAAAATTTACACAAATTTTTTTTACATAAAACGCCTTAAATGCTGGATGGATGTAGGACAATGGCCGTTGCATATATTAACCAATCTTGTCTTCTAGACCTATTGAAATAGTTAGGATAAGTATCTTAGAAGAGTTGTAGAGAGAAAAAGGAAGTTGTTTGAAGTCAAGCAGAGAAGAGGGAAGTTAAAAATCATTTTGGTACTTAATTTGTAGAATTCAACATCTATATGAATCAAACTTGATGAACACAAGACATAAGGAAACATCATAACATTATCTCAATCTGTTTTTAATATGAAACAGTATTCTACCAAAAGATAAGGAGCAAGATAAACCATGTAAGTCAGTTTCCCTAGCCAGAACTATAAATAAAACCAATGAAAAACAACTTCCTTGCATGACTCCAATCTTCTGCAACTTCCTGAATAATACATTTTACATAAACTAAAGTTTTGGGAGGAAAATCTGAAGAAAATTAATTTAGAAAAAACATGCTACTGTCCCATTAAATAAAAAAGGCAAACCAACTATAGGGTAAAACATTCTTGGCAGCCTTTGGTTAAGGTCAAATACAGTGTTCTATATGAATTAGATTGGTTTAAGGATGTTCGCTCCTCATGTCACAGTTACAAAATTCAAATAACCTTAAATCATAATGTTCTTATATAATAAACCAAAATGAAGCGGTAACTTCTCAATTTTGATGATTTCAGACTAAATATTCATCAAAATAAAGAGACATAGTATTTTCATTTTGAAATTATTCACAATTTTGCTGACTCAGCAAAAAAAGTTTAATACAGGAACTAATTAAAATTTAAGATTTCTCCGAAAAGGTCATCAAAACCCCATAGACTCCCATGTTAAAACTCTGAATGACAGAGGGATCTTTGTCTTAGAATATCTCGAAAAAACCCACACTAACCCCTATTTTTTGGGGTGGATATTTCATGCATATACACTAAATCTTTGAAAAAAGTAAGTTAAAAAAAAAGTTTAATACTTTAAATTTGAGGAGCGGACATCCTTAAGCTAAGCTGAGACAACTAGTGTCAACATTTCTTTGTAATTTTAATTTCCTTCGAAACATTTACTTCACTTGCTCAAAAAAAACAGAACTTCTTCTTCACGAACATGAGCAGAAACTAATGTCATCTGATGAAAGAGAAGTATTTTCCCATTTAACTTTGATAATCAATGAATAGATCTCAAACTGGCCGATGGTTCAAATACTGATTGGTTCTCCATGTGTTGATCGGTCACCTCGTTAACCAGAGGACACTGACCGGAACTGGACACTTAAATAAACCTGTCAGATTGGTCAAGTCTTAAGATTCCATCTGGTCCATCAAATCAACAATGAACTAACTAGAAGGACTTGCCACTTAAATATATAGGATAGCTTCTTCACTTTGACTATAACCATTGAACAGCAGGTAAAACTTTTGTGTTGAAGAGAAAACAAAATTCTTTGTTTGAGTTACATTTTAGAAGCAGGTTGTACGTGAGGTGAGGTGAAATGGGGTTTAAAGCTGCTTTCAAGAGCATTTCACTTTTATTTCAGCTGCTAGTATTATTGCAGGATGAAAGCTCGCAACACCAATGTGGCTATGCATTGCTGTGAAACCTGCGAGCATCGGCTTGAACTAGCGAACAGTGGGTGGTACTGTGCTGAAACTCAAGTCTAGCATTACATCCAAACCTGACCTGACCTGACAGTTCTCTACTGCAGACAAAGTTGCCGAGCCCCTGGCAGGATTCGAACCATGGACCTCTTGATCCAAAGCTGAACGCGCTAACCACTGGGCTATCCCAACCCCAAGCAGGTTGTAAAGGAGATGACACAATAGTGATGTATCATCATCAAAGCTTAAATGAAAAAAGTGATCATTCAGATATCTACCATATTAACTCAAGAAACCCAGGACAACACTGGACAAACGGTTCTTATTTATAGAAATGGTTTGAGAAACAAAAACAAAATTACACTGAACAAAGAGCTTCTGGCTAGACAAAATCAGGTTTATGTAGATTCCATTTCCGCTTGTAAAAACATCAGAAAACCACTGACCAGAAATGGCCAGAGCAAAAAAACAATAAATTTTGCTTAAATGGATTCTCTAGTCAGCAAAGTATTCACAGAGCACTGACCCTGACTGCCAAGGGAGATAAGCCTAATACTTTTTACACAAAGAGGGCCACTAAAATGTCCTTTTTATGACAAGTAAAACAAACCAATTTTTCTCTGTTTTATCAAATTTAGATATTGATGACTTGTATTGCAAATAAAACTACCACCTTTTAAATAGGAATTTATGAAAATCAGTTCTTCGTTCCTGCTTAAATTATAATATACCTGTAAACAAACTTAAAGTGAGATTAGATAAGATGAGTTTAGGTCAAACACAATTTTCATGGCAACTTGTTTATTTGCAGGAAGAGAGTCTGCATAACCAGTTTAACTATGCACAGAAGTTAAACCGGCTAAAATCCCATAAAATTGAAATCAGATTTCTCATCTAAATTGACCTCAAATTTTCTTTTCACAAAAGCCAGCAGATTCCCCTTGTCATACAAAAATAAAACACACTTCCTACAAAATTCAGCTAAAAATAATACTTAAATGGAGAGCTAGCTTATTGTCACAAAGCCGTGATTCAGCCGCAGTATTGTGTGACCATATTCTGTCACGAAGACTCTAAGTACAGAATCGTAAAAACTCTTTTTTGTTTTCCAGAAGTAGAAGTGACTAAGGCTGATCACTGATAACTTTTGATACCGAATATCTGATTGCACAACTAACTTTGTTGGCATCTTAGCAGAATTCTAAATTTCTAGCTTAGCATGGGCTCAATTTAGAACAGAGGTTAGCTTAGGATGTTCTAAGAGAATATACTCAATACAGATAGCCTAGGGGAGATTCAGCTAATATATTTTTTTCTCAAAGAAGACTGCAGCTGCTAAATAAAAGTCTGCTTCACCGCGTAATAATTCCCTTGAAATTAAAGTAATACTTTTGGCTGTACCATAAAATCAAGTTGTAATGAATAACTCTTTTAACAGCAAAACGTAAATTACTCACCCCTGATATTGATCAACCTGTTTTCAACTTATTTGTTCCGACACGAAATGAATTTGAACTTGAGGAAATGTTAATGCATTACAATCATGCAAGCGCTTGCCTGTCTAAATTTCAGAGGTCAAAATTCAAGGCACTACAACTATTTGAAAATAAGGTGAATTTCTAAAGGTCCCATACCAGCTAGGCAACACCAAGACAGTTTTAGACACAATGTTAAGTCTTAGTGGCCCTTCATACTATTCAAAGGTCTTACCATTATATTAAACCAACAGCCTCTCTCTGACTGGCCATACTTGGATGATATAGCTCAGTAGCCATTGTCTATAGTTGGACATTATAGTGCTCAGTAGCTAAAAGCCCATGTGTTATTTGAAATAGTGTTTCGGGGGGATATCCAACAGTTTGAGGAAAGCGCACAGTAGGATATGATAGTGTTCAGTAGACATGGACTATGATATGATAGTGTTCAGTAGACATGGACTTTGATATGATAGTGTTCAGTAGACATGGACTATGATATGATAGTGTTCAGTAGACATGGACTATGATATGATAGTGTTCAGTAGACATGGACTTTGATATGATAGTGTTCAGTAGACATGGACTATGATATGATAGTGCACAGTAGCAATGAACTATGATATGATAGTTTTCAGGAGACATGGACTACTTGAGGATAGTGCACAGTAGCAATGAACTATGATATGATAGTCTTCAGTAGCAATGGGTTATTTGAGTAAAGTGCACAGTAGCAAAGAACTATTGTACAATAGTGTTCAGGAGATATGGACTATTTGAGGACATTGCACAGTAGCAATGAACTATGATATGATAGTCTTCAGTAGCAATGGGTTATTTGAGTAAAGTGCACAGTAGCAAAGAACTATTGTACAATAGTGTTCAGGAGATATGGACTATTTGAGGACACTGCACAGTAGCAATGAACTATGATATGATAGTCTTCAGTAGCAATGGGTTATTTGAGTAAAGTGCACAGTAGCAAAGAACTATTGTACAATAGTGTTCAGGAGACATGGACTATTTGAGGACACTGCACAGTAGCAATGAACTATGATATGATAGTCTTCAGTAGCAATGGGTTATTTGAGTAAAGTGCACAGTAGCAAAGAACTATTGTACAATAGTGTTCAGGAGATATGGACTATTTGAGGACATTGCACAGTAGCAATGAACTATGATATGATAGTCTTCAGTAGCAATGGGTTATTTGAGTAAAGTGCACAGTAGCAAAGAACTATTGTACAATAGTGTTCAGGAGATATGGACTATTTGAGGACACTGCACAGTAGCAATGAACTATGATATGATAGTCTTCAGTAGCAATGGGTTATTTGAGTAAAGTGCACAGTAGCAAAGAACTATTGTACAATAGTGTTCAGGAGACATGGACTATTTGAGGACACTGCACAGTAGCAATGAACTATGATATGATAGTCTTCAGTAGCAATGGGTTATTTGAGTATAGTGCACAGTAGCAATGAACTATTCAGTATTGTACAATAGTGTTCAGGAGACATGGACTACTTGAGGACACTGCACAGTAGCAATGAACTATGATATGATAATGTTCAATAGACACAGGCTAATTGCCGAAAGTGTTCAGTAACGACATTGGAATTTGAAACACATGTTCAGTAGCCATGGGTTGATCTTAGTGCTCAGTAACAGTGAACTATTGGTCAATATAGTAGAAATGAACTATTGGAAGATACATATCCTTGAGTATATTTCCATTATTTCAGTCCCTTCAGCAAACATCATTTTATTTTACTAGCCTTGCAACTTCCAACTAGTTTTTAGCCACCAGCCTCAAACTTATTCAACACCCTAGTTCACAGAAACAGATATCAACTTTGGACTCTGGTGCCTCTAAGTTGTACCATATTGTTAATTTTCTGTTTTGTCTACTCTGTGTCACCCTGTCTAGTCGCTCGCTGACATGTTGCCCCCCAAATGGGGGATTGGTGCACCTGACATGCTGACCTGTCAAATTAGTTGTCATGGCAATTAGCTTCTGAGTTGGGTGACCTTTACCTCAACTGCAAGTTGTTGTAGACTTGCTTTGGATATTCTTACTTAAAATCGTTGCTGGGTCAGCTTACACAAGTTTTCAATATTGGTATTCTTAATATAACAGCTTGCTGTATTGATTGAGATTTGATGAAATTATGTGCAACATCTTCATCAGCAATTAATGGTCACCCAGGGACTAGGAAAGGTATGGGCCACAGGCCATTTTGCACACTGGTTGAAAAAATGGCCCTTTAGAATAACAAATTTTACCATTGCCACAAAGAGGAATGGCCCACTCAAAATTCTGAAAATAACTAAAAGCTCTAAGAATGGTCCATTGTCAAAGGGTTTTTCCCAATGCCTGTCACCTCCCAACTACTTCAGATTGGACAACCAAGTTCAGGTGCAGTATATTGAAGAGTTGGCACAGAAATTTGACACAACACATTCCAAGCTGCATGTCAAGATACACCTGCATTTATAACGTTGTCAATGTTAATTCGAGACAAATTTTTGCTAATAGATACAATCGTCCACCAAACACAAAGCCAAAGATTGTTTTTACTATATGCTGCCTAAATTAATTTGTTTCAAATATAAAGTGCAATTGTCACTCATAATACCATTAAACATGTCAGAGGATATATTTGGAAACAAATTATGATTCAACTGATGGTATAGTCGCATAACCAGTCAGCTGTCCTCATTCGACCTTTGACCTTACATTGACCCGAGGTCATGTATATCAACACTTAAATTGTGTTTATTGCCATGAGTCATTAATTACTAAACTGGGTAAAAAGAAACAGGTGCTTTAATCAGGTCAAAAGTATTCATGATAATTACAATGAATTATCAAATGTAGTGGGAAATCTGCACCTGTTGTGAATGAACCTTGGCAAATAATGAATATTAATGATGTTTTAATATTTGCCTTAAAATAATATCAGGTTAAAAGAGAAGGAAAAACCAAAATGAAATATGGAAACAATTTTGCTGTCTTTTTTTTCATTTTGGGGGGGGGGGGGGGGGGGGGGTTAGCCTAAAAGGGAGGGATGGGGGTTCAATGGGGGAGGACAACACGCCATTAGTCACTTGTCACATTAGAACTATTCACACTTTGACAGGGTCTGAAATATTCTGGGCGAAAATTTTTTGAATTCAATGCCAAAATACAACATGAGCTGGTTTTAGTGACAAACAGGTTTCATGACAAAACTACCTCTTTGTTGATTCATTGATATTCCCGTAATTAGATTAGTCAAAGTCGTTTAAAGAAATAAGTGTTAATAACTTTCTTGATAACTTAAAGCCAGAAAATTTCCAGGGAATAAGCTCTACGTAAGGTGTCAAGCTATGAAAATATTATCCTTTGTTAGTGAAGTGATAAGCGAAACACCCCAAAAGCAGCCTTATACCCCATATCACTGCCCTTTCTGGCTGAAAAAACGGCAATTTTTTTATCACTCAACATAATAGAATTACTGTTAGACACAAAATCTTCGGCTATTTTTAACAGGCAACCCACACAAGTTGTAATTATAGAATTATGGATATAATACATGGTCTGTGGTTCTCACATTCGAGTCACCAAATTCCTGTATTGGCCCGTGATTCATTCATTTATACATACAGAGGGTAGGTATTAGTGGGAAAAAGAGAGGGGTCGTCTCAAAAACGTTTTGTACAAATGTCAAATGTTGACATAAACTTTTTATGGTGGTATTTATACATTTATGCAGTTACAATTAAAGTGTTGTTTGTAACTGCATGGATTCCTAGATGTTACATATCCTTTTTGACAATTACTGTGTTTATCCCTCATAGGATGAGGAAATGTTTTTATCATATTTTCAGTGTTGAAACATGCCATTGATGAATGAAAAAATCTGTATTTTCACTTGGTGAAAAAACAAGTGACTCCTTTCAATGAAGTAACACTTTCAATCATACGACGTCATCATTGACGTCATGTAACAATTGCATGACGACATGAGATGGCCATGAAAGAAGCAATCAGCAGCTACTAAATTCATAATATAAACGTCATTTACAAAGATCTGGGAATTATAATGATTAGAACATATGAATGTCTCAGAGAATACCATGTTCATTTCACCTCGAGAGGTAGGAAATCATGTCTTTAAATTCTTGGCAGCGTTACTCATGAAAATATTATGTTCTACTTCACTTGATGAGATAAACATGGTATTCAACGACAATACTAATTATCCTCTATAGATAATTACAAAGCAAAGCTTTAAGTGACATTATTTAAATTATCTTTTTTTACATCATTCATATGTATACATTTGACTGATTAACTACACAGTTTATTCTCCTTGAAAGATCCCGGTATTTCACATGCAGACATATAATAAACAATGATTATAACATCTTGGCAGAATTTGATTAGATTACATAATAATTACAGCTTGTATTAATCACATGCCCTTTTATATACTGACAAAAAGTAATGTATCTACTTATATACAGCGCTCCTAATCCAAAGAACTAGTTAAATTAACGGGTAGAATAATCATGTATTTTCATTTTGATATTTCATAATTTAGAGATAGGATAATTTTACCATTACAAAGGATCTGAACTGCTCTGATAGGCCAAAAGGGGAAATAATCATGTATTTGCATTTTAATATTTGATAATTTACAGATAGGATAATTTTACCATTGCAAAGGATCAAAACTGCTCAGAGAAGCCGAAAGGCACCCTTTTCAGATCACCGGGACCAAACAGAAACTTTTGAGACAGTCCCCATCATATGTTAACTATGGCTTCCATGTTTTGACTCAGCATGCGATGAATTTCCTCTGTATAATGAGTTTTTCCTGTGTTCTCTTCCAGCACTCATCACCCACCATAAATCAGGATCACTCATCATCATTAGTTCTCCCAATTAAAATACTAATCAGCTTTTACAGCTTGAAAAAGTTAGATGATGAAAACTTATTTTTTTACTATAAGAGAATAATCTCTAAGGTTAGAAAAATTTTTTCTGCTTTGAATGGTAACGTTTATGAAATTGCATTAAAAGTTACATTTCACATGTATCTTTTTCAAAGTGACGAGGGCAGATGAATATTTTCATATTTATGCATAACACCAAACTTAATAAACATTTGTGCTCACACTATCTGCAGCAGAAAGACATTTTGTACTTTTTTTCTGGACACATGTGTCCCTTGTTGGATTTGAACTTACACCCTCAGATAACCCATTTAACCATGGGGCTGTCATTGAATCATTACATTTGTTGCTTTCATGTTAGCATGACCTAAGATACAGTGAATACTATCACATAGGTAACCATTTTGACTCCAAATATCTGGAACATCAACAGACAAACTAAAGCTATTGTTTCAATGATTATGATGATAAGCGTCACAATGATATATGATATTCATCTTTGTTTGCCAAAAATGTCACACTAATTCTATCATTAAACATTTTCTAATTTTAAGTGTGATCCAAAGTCAGAGTCAAAAAATGTTTATTGTACGAAAGGAATCCGGCCCATATACATAAGAGTTACAGCATAGAAAAATGGTAGCATACAATATAATATAACAACATTCGTCCTGTTGACAACAGTATTTATAATGGATTAATAATTTGTCTAATGAGAAGGTCTCTTTTAGCTAATGAATGCTTTATATATAAAGACATTTGAACAATAATGTCTTCATTATTTTAGGTTGTAACAAAGATATATATGCATCCATTGGTAGTTTTTCTAGAAAGTAGTTTGGTATATATATTTCTGTCGTAAATCCACATATGAAGAACATAAAAGTGTAAAATGATCCTTTTAGTTCACATGCCAACTCCTTAAAGCAAATAAAACAATAGATTATCCAATGAATATAATCACTAATACTGCATTTCAATAACGGAAAAATGAACTTCTCCTAAACTTACACAAGGTTTCTCATTTGTCCAAGTTTCAAGCTGAACTCCTTACAGCTCATATGCTACATTAAAATTCCAAGACCTGAAACAAATCGAGAAGCAACAGGCAGGGCTCAAGATAAGATACGTATCTGCGTAAAATATGCAAGGGTAGTTCAGATATACAAGTTAAAATTGAAATCAATGAGTGACAGATACGCACAACTTTCCCAGAATACAAGTCAGATATTTGTTTACAGGAGTGATCGTGAATTGTAAAAATAAAGTTTCAGTTCTACAAGTCTGATCTTTATATCTCGAAAAGTATAGACAACTTGATGCCAACCTGTATGAAAACAAAGATTACCAAGTTTATATTTGATCAAAGAGGAATAACTTGTTTATTTACAGATTAAACGTGTGGAAAATATAATCAACGACTAACATCGAAAAACATTCTAACTTGGAAAGAGGATCTGAAGACGATGAATCTTGAAATACTCCTAAGTTTTTTTTCATGTGGTAATTTTACTCTTCAATTTTTATTTTGAGGAGTGAAGTACCCCTGAGTCCCAAAAATTATCTGGAGCCCTGAACAGGGGCAATTACCGTATTTCCTCGATTACAACCCAGGTCTCGAATACAACCCGGGCCTCGAATATAACCCGGGGGGTAAGGGGATGACGAAAGAAATAGAACCCGGGCCTAGAATAGAACCCGGGCCTTACATAATAACTGAAGGCTCCCTTTTGCAACATAAATAAACTTATGGTCACTAATACCTCTATTGTACAATTGTATCCAAGTTGTTCTGTTCTCAATGTTAAAATAATCTTCGTATGATTTCCAGATGGAAAGTTTTGAGATATAGAATGCCACTTTCTCACACTTGCAATAGATTTTGTAATACCATTTCAGGTGTGAAAAATAGAACCCGGCCTCGATTAGAACCCAGCCTGGATTACAAGGAATACGAGGAAATATGTTAAGTGTGCCTTTATCAGTTATATGTAATTGAAATAACTAGCTGTTAATGATGGTGTTTGGTGTGGATATCTTAAAAAGACAATAAAAGTATTGTTCCATACATCTTTCATTTAATCTTAATTTGATAAAGAAATTATGAAACTTTTTACTTTAATTAAAGCTTTTAATATAAACATAATAACTTTAACCAGTCTTCAAATTATTCCTTGTCCGTCCTAAAAATGCACACAAATCTTTTTGATCAGTTTTATAAATATATCAAAGTCGATATCTTATGAATGACATTAAGTCAGGTATCACAAACTTGAATATGACCCACTTACTCATAATGATATGGCCTGTTCAAAATTAACAATTAAACTACCGTTTTAGTTTTCGATAAATATAAACAGGTAACGCAGTGCAAACTAATAAATTAAATTTTAACTTTTCATGCCTGGGTAAACTGCTGTGTAATATTCATTGCATACTTTATTGAACATTGATGGCTTGGGGCAGCTCTTAAAATAGAAAAGATTGAAACCTGTTCGCCTTCAGAGTTGAGCGATAATAAAATTAACACCTACCTCGCTGACAAAATAAAGGTGTTTTAATGACAGAAAAAATATCCATTTACAGAATTAATTTAGGGGTAAAAAAACAACAACAATGTATTTTATGTTCTCATTCCTGCAATTGTAAAGTTTAAAGGAAATGTATACTTAGGCCAAAGAAATTAATACGTTGATTCACTGAATCTACTCACTAGTTTTGACTAATTTGGAAAAAATGCAACACAGTCAGAATTCCCATGAAAAAAAAAGTTGCCAAATTTGTATCACAAACGTCACAAAAATAGATAATCAACATACTTTTATTAAATTTATCTAAATGACTCCACTAAGGGTTTTTGTTGATTACTTACTGCATAAATCACCCCTGGATTAGTGTCTGCAGGGATTCTTGGAATTGTACTTTTGTCTATGATAAATTTAGCTATCCCATTAACATGGGAAAGAAGCATCTGAAATCTGAAACTAATTTTCTTCAATGTCTAAGACAAAAGGAGAATTATGAGTTCATTTCAAATGATCTTTCTTAAATTTAAATCTAAAACTAATTTTCCTGAATGTTGAAGACAAAAGGAGTAATTTTCTCATTGCTTTGTTTCATAATTTATCAATTCTATTGCTGAAAAGAGTCCAAATCTATACACAAAAAAAGGCCTCTAAAAGATTTGAAAGAGGTTGGGTGAAGCTCCTCAAATTGATTCCCCTTACTGGAATGATTAAAGGTATTCACAATAAAATGGCCACATGCACTTGATATGTCATTCCATTTACTACAACTACGGACAATCAGGTTGAAGAATAAGATGTCTTAAAATTTGAAAATAATATACTTTACAAAAACTGATAAAGAAAATATATCTTGCAAAAACTGATGAAGAAAATTTTTAAGAAAAACGTGATGTAGTGCCTTTAATGGTGTTCTCAGGAGCTCTATACTGTAAAGCTTAAGCTCTTGTTAACAACTATATAAGCTTTCCTCCTTGTTCTCGACTGTTGTGAAACATTACTCCGCTGACCAATCCCATCATGCATTGTTGTTTTAATCATTCAGATTATCCAGCAGTCAATGCATTGTTCGACAACAACAGAGGTGGGTATCAATCAAGCTGAAGCGGGTAGAATTACCCATAACAGTCGGCTCATACCCTGTTAAGAGCTCAACAATTATACGTCAAAGATTAATGAGGTCGTTATGATTTTACAGATAATTTACTGAACGACCTTTGACCATGAAAATCAAGCTATTCAAATAATAACATTTAACATGCCATTGCACAAAATGGAGGCAAGGAAACCTTTGACATCTGTTTGAGCCATTTCAAAATATGTTTGTAAATGACACTGGGTATTACCATTTCACGGAAATATCTTCTACGTCCTTATCTGCCATATGTCGATGTGGATTGCATCATTCATTTGAAACAAATCACTTGGGGGCATACTTTTGTTCATTAAAAAAAAAAAGCCATTGGCTCTGTAACTCATCAACCTCTGTATTTTTGATGTTCAAGACTAACATTCATATATCTTATACTGCCATATGTCGATGTTGAATGCATAGTTCATTTGAAACAAATCAATGGGGACATACTTTTGTTCATTACAAAAAAAGCCATTTGCTCTGTAGCTCATCAGCCTTTGTATTTTTGATGTTCAAGACAAATATTCATGCCTGTTAGTTTTCAGGGTGAAAAACATCACCATTCAAATTATGACAGAGGTTGTATATGAATTTATGACAGAGCTACCTCTGTTGGGTGAGAATGCACCTTTGGAGGAGAAGTGATAATTTCAAAAGTTGCCCAAACAGAAGGGAAAAGATAACTACTCCGAAGGAAAGTGGAAGAAACGTTCAGCCATTTTGAAAGAAGAAAAGGGTAGACAGAGAATCTTCTTATGAATGTAACAAGTGTAAAGTGGCTCTATGTGCAGCACCATGTTTCAGAATTTATCATACGTCACAGGATTGCACTAAAACTTATATCAGTTTGTTGGAGAACCATGATGAGAATAATGAAGACATTTGATGAAGAAAGATGAAGGTTTGAGCGTTACTCTCCTAATCAAGTTTCTTCTTTACATAAAACAAGTGAATAGATTCAGAAAATACTTCATTTTCAAAAAAAAAATTTAAATAAAATAATCTTTGTTTACTGTATAAAAGAAAGAGAAAGTCAATGTGAGTTGTCACAGGATATTCAATTAGAGCTGCCTCACAAACCTCTCCCAACCCCCTCCCCAATAAAATTCTGTCCATAGAGAACATGAAAACACAAGTATATTAATAAATAGAGATTATTACCCGAGGAAGTGTGTCATATGACTTTTACGAAACGAGTGCGAATTTTTTATTACCCGAGCGAGAGCGAGGGTAATACATAAATTCGCACGAGTTTCGTAAAAGTCATATGACACACTTCCGAGGGTTATAATTTCTTTATTACCGATTCTATTTAATTTAGAATACACGGAATGCGGCATGCTTCCTTTCCGGCGGCCCTCAACAGTGACGTCACGAACAGTGGTTTTATGACGTCACAGACGACGTAATACGGTAACTCGCTCTGAAACAATCGTTGCTAGGCAAAAGTGATATGTGCACATGTGCTCATATTGAAAATATGTCACCACTTATGATTAACCATATGGGTAATAAAGAGGCTTAGCAACAGTTTAATGATGCAGTGTTTCCTGAATTAAAATTAATTTAGAATGACTTTCACATTCAATTCTGACAAGTTTATTCAAATCCATTTCAATCCTAAATGACCTGAAGTGTGACACAGACTTTTTACCCTGGTTGCAAAATTGATAGTTTAAATCACAACCTTCGATGACCAATTACTGCCATCAATAAGAGGTTTCTATCAAAAAAATTTGGGAGCTGATGCTTTAATTTCGTTTTGAAGTTTCTGCAGTTGAGGGTCATTAAAGTCCAGCACTAGGTAAGGGTTTTCTGCCCTACAGAAGTAAATATAACTCATGTCATATTACCAAAATGTGCACACATGCATGACACTTTGAGAACAAGAATGTTGGGTATGAACCAAATGGTATAGATTAATCAAAGTAGACCCAAAAATTTTCCCTTTTCATTCAACAACTCAAAATCTTTCCGTTTACGAGAAATGTTACTTAGAAATTGTAGGTTCTCACTACAAATGTACATGTTTTTATCAATGACTAACATGCTACATGAGTGCATTATTGTTGAAAGCATGTAAAACCAAATTATTTCACTTGTTGTCATATCAAAACCAAATAGATAAGGTGCCACAAAAAATACAAATTAATTTTTTAAAGAACAGCGTTGTTCTGAGATGTTAAGTAGAGGAATTTGTTGTTTCTTGGCAAATGGGACTCTTTGAAATGGTGAAAGTATCCTGTGCTTTAAAATTCTAGACTTGAAGTCAAGAGATTTTTCTCCGAGGCTCTTTCCTTATATTCAATAAAAATAATCGTTTTTGAGAATTATTTTCAGGGACTGAAAGTTGAAGTCTTTGTGTTCCACATTAAGTAAATGATTTGTCAAATGTAAAATAATCATGCGTCTAAGAATCATAAAAAATTTTAAAGAATACATTTTAAATTTTACAAGTAAAATAGAAAGAAAACAGTTGTGGAACATGACATTTGTCATGAATACACTGTAAATAATTTCTCAAATGTAAACATTCTTGTGTGAAGGAATCTGTGTTCAAGTGTTCACTTTTCAAGTTTACACTCAGGTCACGGTGACATGTTCAGTCAAACGTGACGGCTACTACAAAGGAAACGGTGCTTTGAACTTTATCGTTGGGGTCATTTTTCACGGTGGTCAAGTCATTATGTCTGTCAAAGTAGACTCGTCCAAACAGGTGCCCGATCATTCGGAGCTACAGGTGTCAATTTTGTCATCTCGAGGAACGAAATTTGTCAACATTTGGATACAAAATTCAATGTCAACATTTCCGAAACATTGATTATTAAAATACCAAGGTTGTAATTACAGCATGTCTTGCGGCTGCCGATTTTTATATCGGCTCTCGTAAAAGATAATCCGAAGGCCATCCGGTGCAAAAGTCACAACATGAAACGTGCTCCAAGGCACGAATGCATAATCATCATACGATCTATAACAAGTTGTGAATATTATACAAATTGATCTATTATAACTAGGCGGTGTTTAGAATACGCCTAAACAAAACAAACAAAATTGGGGACATCAAATATAGCGTGCTCAGCTTACCTCGCTTTCGACGAGTCGAACTTGTAGTTGAAACGAAAGTTAAACTTTAACTTTTAACTTTCAGATTTATATCCAAGTATAATCCAATTGATTTATCTTCGACTTTACACACGGGTATAAATCCCTGGAAGAGTCCTTTTGGTGTAAAAGTGGTAAGGAGTGGTTTTAGATGAGTAATATTGGCGATCGAGCTATTTTCAGATGACAACACCGCAGAAGCGACAACTGGAAGAGCGCCAAGTGCTCCAATCTGGGTCAGTCCATTCTGCTATCTGGGGTAGTCGGTTTGAAATAGACAACCTGATAATGGAAATTTCACTTCTAATTTTAAGCGCTGCGCATGCAGTAAATTACGCTTGTATCTACTATCTAGCGGAAGGTTTTGATATCGTTGAAGTATGCTTTCGGAAATATATATACCATGTATACACGATGTTTGTGAAGTGAGATTATGCGATACATAGAAACCTAGTATTAAAACAGAGAAGCGTATTATTATTATTATTGTTAAATGGGTACATTCCTATTTAAATACATCTCATTGATTGCGGTTTATAGGTCTATAGGCATATAGGCCTATGTCTTTCTAAAGCTATTTCTTGCGGGCATACGTGTCTTTCTAAAGCTATTTCTAAAGGTTTATAGGCATATATATACGTCTTTCTTAAGTTATCTCTAAGGGTTTATAGATATATATGTCTTTCTAAAGCTATTTCTTGCGGTCTATATGCATATATGTATTTCTAAAGCTATTTATTGCGGTCTATAGGCATATATATACGTCTTTCTAAAGCTATTTCTAAGAGTTTATAGATATATATATATATATGTCTTTCTAAAACTATTTCTTGCGGTCTATAGGCATATATTTCTTAAAAAGCTATCTATTGCGGTCTATAGGCATATATGTCTTTCTAAAGCTATTTCTAAGAGTTTATAGATATATATGTCTTTCTAAAACTATTTCTTGCGGTCTATAGGCATATATGTCTTTCTAAAGCTATTTCTTGCGGTCTAAAGGCATACATGTTTTTCTAAAGTTATTTCGTGCGGTCCATATATAGCCATATATGTATTTCTTAAGCTATTTCTTGCGGTCCATAGGCATATATGTTTTTCTAAAGCTATTTCTTGCGGTTTATAGTCATATATGTACGTCTTTCTAAAGTTATATCTAATTAAGGGTCTATAGGCATACATGTCTTTCTAAAGCTATTTCTTGCGGTCTATAGGCATATATGTCTTTCTAAAGCTATTTCTTGCGGTTTATAGGTATATATGTCTTTCTAAAGCTATTTCTTGCGGTCTAAAGGCATACATGTCTTTCTAAAGCTATTTCTTGCGGTCTATAGACATACATGTTTTTCTAAAGCTATTTCTTGCGGTTTATAGTCATATATATACGTCTTTCTAAAGTTATATCTAAGGGTCTATAGGCATACATGTCTTTCTAAAGCTATTTATTGCGGTCTAAAGGCATATATGTATTTCTAAAGCTATTTCTTGCGGTTTATAGGTATATATGTCTTTGTACAGCTATTTCAAAAGGCCTATAGGCATATATGTCTTTCTAAAGCTATTTCTTGCGGTCTGTAGGCACACATGTCTTTCTAAAGCTATCTCTTGCGGTCAATAGGCATATATGTTTTTCTAAAGCTATCTCTTGCGATCTATAGGCATACATGTCTTTCTAAAGCTATTTCTTGCGGTCTAAAGGAATATATGTCTTTCTAAAGCTATTTCTTGCGGTTTATAGGTATATATGTCTTTGTACAGCTATTTCAAAAGGCCTATAGGCATATATGTCTTTCTAAAGCTATTTCTTGCGGTTTATAGGTATATATGTCTTTGTACAGCTATTTCAAAAGGCCTATAGGCATATATGTCTTTCTAAGGCTATTTCTTGCGGTCTGTAGGCACACATGTCTTTCTAAAGCTATCTCTTGCGGTCAATAGGCATATATGTTTTTCTAAAGCTATCTCTTGCGATCTATAGGCATACATGTCTTTCTAAAGCTATTTCTTGCGGTCTAAAGGCATATATGTCTTTCTAAAGCTATTTCTTGCGGTTTATAAGTATATATGTCTTTGTACAGCTATTTCAAAAGGCCTATAGGGATATATGTCTTTCTAAAGCTATCTCTTGCGGTCTAAAGGCATACATGTCTTTCTAAAGCTATTTCTTGCGGTCTATAGACATACATGTTTTTCTAAAGCTATTTCTGACGGTCTATAGGCATATATGTATTTCTAAAGCTTTTTCTTGCGGTCTATAAGGATATATGTCTTTCTAAAGCTATATCTTGCGGTCTATAGGCATACATGTCTTTCTAAAGCTATTTCTTGCGATCTAAAGGCATACATGTCTTTCTAAAGCTGTTTCTTGCGGTCTAAAGGCATATATATATATGTCTTTCTAAAGCCATTTCTTGCGGTTTATACATATATATGTCTTTGTACAGCTATTTCAAAAGGCCTATAGGCATGTGTGTCTTTCTAAAGCTATCTCTTGCGGTCTAAAGGCATACATGTCTTTCTAAAGCTATTTCTTGCGGTCTATAGGCATATATGTCTTTCTAAAGCTATTTCTTGCGGTCTGTAGGCACACATGTCTTTCTAAAGCTATTTTTGCGGTCAATAGGCATATATGTCTTTCTAAAGCTATTTCTTGCGGTCAATAGGCATATATGTATTTCTAAAGCTATTTCTAAGGGTCTATAGGCATATATATGTATGTCTAAAGATATTTCTAAGGGTCTAGAAATATATGTATTTCTAAAGGTGTTTCAAAGGGTCTATATATAGACATATGCGTCTTTCTAAAGCTATTTCTTGCGGTCAATAGGCATATATTTCTGAGTGATACACCTCCCTGTGCTACACAAGCACGCAAGTGGTTTTTTTATTCATTTTTAATTATTATCCTCTATGACTGCGGATGGTCGGGTTGAGTAACGGGATGTTTTGCGGTCAGAAGATAATAAGCCTACATTTGATATGGATTTATCAATCAAATGTTTATTGGGAAATTTAAAGAAACAAATCTGTCAATTAACGTGCTACTGCCCCTTCAGTCTCCGTGACATGCCCATGAGTCAGTGGTCGGGCGAAGAGGTGCATAAGCCCTAATACAAAATATTTAATTGAGGATTGATAAAAATGAGGAAGGTATCTTTATTGCAAATTTCAACTCTATAAGAATCGAAGAAAGGAATCTTTCCAACTTGTAACATATAACAGAGGTAACACGAGAAGAAATACATTGAGTCGTTCTATGGGGAGAATCACCTGGTTCATATGCGTATATTGTAGATGTAAGCTAGTGACCGACTTAAATCAATTTCACCATGGCTGTGTGTGGCTCATCTGTCAGCGCTGAGTGGCAGCTGTCAATCATCTGAAACTGACATGGTAAACAAGGCTCGATCAAGGACATGAGTTGGGAAAAAACCTTTAGTTTTAAAGTGACATAAACACAGTATTTTGTTAATTTTAAAATATATGAGCGGCGTTATCTAATCAGTAACTACTGAAGAGGAGAGTTAATTAGAAAAGCACTCGCTGTGTATTGTCACAAGGGCGTATATCGCCGAAAATTATAATGATAATATATAATGAAAATAAAAAATGGTATCTCTCCTATATAAATACTAGAGATACCATTTTTTATGTTCAATATATATATATATCATTATTTTAATTTTCGGCGATACACGCCCCTGTGGTGTATTGTTTGAGTCGAATAAGCGAAACGTTATCAGTTGTTTTATTTTATCGACAAGTACTGCTGACTATTCATTGACTTATATTCAGTCTCTAAAATAATTCCCTAAAACGAAAAATTTATGAAATGGGACCCAGAGAAATGCTTTTCGAGAGGTTATGTTAACGTAAAAATATTAACTAGTCTGTATGTTAGACTAGGGTATTCGCTAAGTACCCAATACGATATAAAGTCGCGATTTTGATCGAAAACCGGACATTGTCCAACTTACGTATGGAAATTGATTTCAAGTGGACAGAAGATCAGATTAGAGTTGCACGTGATAAAAAGGACTTAGGTTATATAATTAACTACATTTAGAGTTCATGTAATTTGGGCGTTCTTTGTATCAAGAGGAGCATTCTTCAGGTATCTTTGACTTGAACTTAATTGATACCCAATATTGACATTCACTTACAATCAATGAATTTGAACATTGCGTTTCTTTGGATAATATATCAGGGACACTAACCTCTAGTCCAGTGGACATTATTTATCAAATTTTATGTATGAGATATTTCAAGAAATCAATTCAAATAAATTATCATCATACCAGAAATAATATTATTTTGATAATTGAGTTCGAAATAATTGAATTCTAAAAAACTTTAATTATTTGGAGTACATTGTTATTTAAAAAGCAATTAGCAATCTTTTCAGGCAACATCTTGCATATTTGAGTTATGTCTTTACCACTACAGATTTATAAAATGTAAATAATTCTTTGGTTATTGACGAACTTTCACTCCTATAAAGAATTTTGAAATTTAATAGCAAGAAACGTACATGCGATTGAGTGTGACAAAAAATTCGAAAACGAAGAACCGAAAACGGCGAACGGTAGATGGCGACACAGTATAGATGCGATCTGAATAGAATACACTGGTCTGAATATAATAACAGTTCAAACATAATATTAAAGTCTTTACAACAATGAACTTTATTCTGTGTTCGAGTGGTTGTTTTTAAGTTTTTGGTATAGGCGAGATATGTGCATTTAATTCGATTCGAAATAAGATAATAAAATGTAGGATGCACACACGGTAAACACTTGTTTTCCTCTCTTTTAAAAACAAGAAGAAATAACTAGAAAGCTAAAATCTTGTGTACAGACTCCTAAGCTGATGAGGATGGATTGGACATGGTGACCCTGGACCACTTATTAAATATAGAAAGCCTGATGACCTACAGAGCTATTGGCTCTATTTTCAAGCCTACACTACTAGTCCAATGAAAAGTGATGTAAGGGAGGTTACTCAGTACATTATGGTTCCTGATACTGTTAAACATACTACACTCTGACAGGCCCCTTTATCCTATAGTTTAATGAAGGGGTTATTTAATCACCTTCTTTCATGACTTTGAGATGTAGCTCTAAAATGTATCTTTTTACCGTAGTCTACCTGCAACCTGTTTGGATGCCCATTGTACAATCAAGTAACAGAGTTTCAGTTAATCTTTGCAATAATAAGTTGTAAATCCAAACAAGTAGTATTTCCTGCTACTTTTGTTCCAACAGAAACCTTGAATCCTTAGCAATTTGGAAAGTTTGGTTTTGGTTTGGTTGCCCCTTTAAGGTTATAACAGGTCTAAGTGCATTGTATGACTCTTCAAAGAACATTATAAGTAGGGTTGTTTTTTGATCTGTACATCCTTGGTTGATCATGCAGGGCTCGATGTTCATTGCTTTTCATTGATCATCAGGAAAATCTGTACTGTAATTACGAGCTCTTTGTCTGAGTAAGCCAATAAAATCCATCTGACCTGAAAGCCTCTCAAAAGATTTGTTACATAACGCTTTAGCCTCGAGTTGAGGAAATTGACTTTGGTTTCCTGCTCTCAGCTGATCCTTTCTTGATCACAGCCAATCAGGAGGGAAGGTTTCCTTCGGAATTTCAACTTGAAGTTCCTTTGCATGCACCAAAAAACTCTTTTGACAATAAGACATCGAAGTCACCAACACTTGTATCCATCAGCAGTTTCATAACAATACTCAAAGATGGGTATTTTGAATACAAATTTTCTGATGAAAAGTCCAAGGCGTGATTGAGAAAAATATCGGAACATCAAGCCTCTGTGCTGCCATGAGGAAGTATAATTTCCATAAACTGAACAAATAGGGACAGGAGGTAAATTTTGAAAATGAATAACAATATTTTGTTGTAAAAAAATTTCAATATGCTTACATATTTTGTTACATCGTGGCACAGCTTGAATCCTCAGAGTGAGTGAGTGAGTTATTGTTTAACGCCGCTTGACCTCAGACAGAAAAGAATGTACAAGAACAAAGGAACACAGGACACGGATTAATAACAATGTATTTATTGAGTGAATGGCAATGAAAGTGAGATGACACATAGATACATATATGTACATAACATTTACTTATCTCTGCACTCGGTGACCCGCGACCCCATTCAGAACCGTGCAAACTTGGTTAGACTCCCATCTATGTACAGTCATCGATATATAAACTCTACAAAAATAGTTAGACAACAAACTATGTTCAAAATTGAAGAATTATTCAGTAAAGTTCAAGATGACAAGTCTTGGTTTGCGACATTTTCTCTTAAGAAAGTAGTTCCCTTAAAGACTAACACAATCAAAATAAACACTCTACAATTTTTAAAGATCACCAATAAATGGTGAACAAATATTAATTTCTTTTCTTGACTTTTAGAATTTACTTTAAGACAAAAAACTCTTGTCAAGTTTGACACGATTGACCTTATAAGGTATGTGTGCATGAAACATTGTTTTGATTCCAAATTAACTTGCAGGAACAACAAAAAAGGAAAATACCTTTTTATTAAAAATTTTTGATGGAGCACTTTTACAGTTTTTATCTATTTTTACTTGACATTTACTTCAGAAATACTTCACCTTTGAAAAAAAACCTTCTCGTTAAAAATATTTGCCTTTCTCAGAGTTGACAAGATATGATTACTCTCTCAACAGATTACATTAATTGTAACATTTTATAAATTAATAATTAGAGCACTTTAAGATAAAAACTATAACATTTTTACCTAATGAACACCCAACACAAATCTTGGATTGGAGAGGAATTACTACAATTTCCCCTTTTCTAATTGTGATTTCAGCACATCCTGAATTGTTTCTTGATCCAAAAGCCTGTCTCAGGAGGAATTACTAATCATGACAGCCAACTCCTACCCAAAATCTATACGCTAAAACAACATCCATGACAAAAAGACTTACATAATTCTTAAAAGAATTTGATTCTTATTAGAAAGTGTCACATAATTACAGGTCATGCAATCTTAGGGGAATGTAGTCCATTTTTCATTTAATGAATGCTAGTATACAGGTTTCTAGTAATGAAGAAAATGCCCTCAGTCACTTTTTATAACATTGGAAAATATATATTAATACTTTGTAGACATATGCAGCAAAATCCAAGTCCACAAAAATAGCCATCTCCAACTGTCCCTTAAACAACCATATTGTCAATGTTTTCTTGCAAATTGATTACACTGATTTTTTCCACAAAATTGTGTATACGGACATATTCAGATTTACTCGAACATACTCAACAGCAGATATCTGATAAAAGTTTAATGAAGAATGGACGATGCATCATCTTTTTTTTTTTCATGATTGTAACTATAAACAAAGTACTTAACAAATGAAATAATTCACTTTGCTTTTTAGCTAAAATTCTGGCTTGTTTATTTAGAAATTAATTGGTTTCATTGAAATTAATTATTGATGCTCTCAAGGAACACAACGTTTAGCTGAACACTTATCTGAAACTAATAGAGTTGATGTTTCAACCAATGCCACAAACAAATGTAATCAGCAATAGTGCAAAGTAATTAATATAGAGGATTGTCACTTATTTTGATTCCCATAATCATAAGTTCAGACACAATCTTAGTATTAAACAGCTTTACATCAGAAGGATGAAAATCTTCAAACAGCTTTTCATAAATTTAGTATTCTTAATCAGAGACAAACCAGTTGATTGAAAAACTTCTCAACAATTCTTCAAGTACTTGTATCCAAAGAGGCGTATTATCTTACAAAAGAAATACAGAGCAACTTTTTATAAACTTAAGTTTTTGATGGCATTTTTTAGTGAGATACATAAGAAGAGATAACAAATGTCTAGACAACGTTGTCATTCAACCTTACAATGTTTTCAGCATGTCTTTACACACTTGGGAACAAGAAACATCAGACTCTAGGAAATATGTCTGTTTGCTATGAAGAAGATATCAAGAATCTTGCTTTTCTTTCATAAACATTACAGTTCTCATCAGCAAAATGTCAATGACACAAAATAATTACTCAATTTACTGTACAACATCCATACAACTTACACCCTTGTCAAAATCTGACATATCGCAGACAAACACGTTCATAAATATAAAGATGCCTAAAGGGTTCAGCCAAGGTTATAACTCGCTGTGCTCTTTCTTATCTGTTGATTCTGTACCATCTGAAACAAAATTAATACAATATTTTTCAAAATATTGGCGGATCAAGACATTTTTAAGGGGGGCAAGCAGTGTTGTTCCAAGGTGAATAGTGGGGCATTTTGGCGTATTCTGAGGTGAAAGTATCCTACGATGTAAAATTTGTAGGGACAAAAGCGCAGAAAGGGTGGGCAAATTTCACCAGGACCCCCCTCTTGGAACAACACTGGGGGCAAGGTATCATTTATGAGGGTTCAGCATAATGATATATTAATCACTTAATTATAGGACAAATAAATCTTTATCATGTGAACTTAAATAATCCTCAGCTATTAGTTAGGGGTATTGATTAATTGGTATTACAAAGTTTTGATTAGGTACTGCTATACAAAATAGGGTTGACACCCTTAATGCCTTTTCTAAGTGCCCCGTCAATATAGAATTCATTGATAACTAAACATTGAACAAATTCAGCTCAACCATTTAAACTTTAATAATCCTCACCTATTTGTAACGTTTCCTCTTCTTTTTTATCTTCAGTTTTTTCTGTGGTAGATTCTGGCGGGGAGTCTTCTGCAAAGGCGAGAGGAGATTATTAATGTTATTTAAAAAAGAAACCTTTTGCAGGTACTTTAAAGCTTTTTCAATGGCAGTATTTTGGATCAGGCAGTCATGGATTTTATCCATCCAAGTGTTGCAAAAGGGTATCAGTTAATATCCTTGATGCTATTGTTTCCAAATTTGAAATATTTACACAACTACAGTTGGCAGAAATGAAACAATCAACTGCAAATTGATAACAAAGTTCTTGATCAATGAACCTAATTAAAAGTACATATCAAATTCAATCTTGACAAGGACATCAATAATTCTACACTCCATAACACAGTTAAAAAACGTTTTTAACTCGTATGAATGGAAGGCTTCAATGATAAATTATAATCCGAACACGGAACAGTTGGTATGCTGAGCAATAATAGATGGAACTAAATTACAAAGTAGAAATGTACAAAAGTCCTCATTTTAACACTAATATCTAAAACAACATAACACATCAACCATACAAAAACCCTGAGTCACTGAGCCTAGATTTTCGAAGCTCTCTAGCACTAAGATAGTCGTAAGTACCATACATTAACATTGGCTTATGACTATCTTAGTACTAAGAGAGTTGAAAAAATC
Organism: Phorcus lineatus; assembly: GCA_921293015.1. NCBI lineage: Eukaryota > Metazoa > Mollusca > Gastropoda > Trochida > Trochidae > Phorcus > Phorcus lineatus. The sequence continues at coordinate 28,021,250 of OV121098.1, read as the reverse complement.
TAAGTCCTGGATTCTAATGACTATGTGGAAATTGAAGACAGTCCCACGTTTCATTTAATACATATAACACCATAAAAACATCAACATTGCAGCCTACCCTGAGTCTCTGGAGTTTTTGTTGACCCCGTCGAGTCTGAATCCTCACTTTTGGTCTCCTCTGTTTTTGTATCCTCTGTTTTGTTCCCCTCAGTTTTTGTCTCGTTGATCTTTGTAGCATTTGCCTTCTTCTCCTCCGTCTTTGGTTTAGTTTTGGGCTTCCAGTACTTGGCCTTGTTGACGAGGTACTTCACCTCACGGTCGAGGGCCTGAATCTTTGCGGCGATGTCCTCCACCAGAAGTTTGGGGTTCTCACTACTCTTTAGTTTCTTCTGTTCCTTCACATTCGATTTTCGCCAGTCCTGGTGGAAAATAACATTTTAGGATAGAGAAAATTCTTAACTCGTGGTGAGACAATATATTTTTGTATAGATAATTGGGAGAATGCACGATATACATGTTCACTGTAATGTCATCTATCATTGACTCAAGAAATATCAATTCTGCCTAAAAAATTTTTTTTTCAAAAGTTAAATTTCCTTTTATCAATAAATCCTGAAAAAAAAAAGAGTATCGTGACATTATGGTTAAGAAGTAAGAGATACTTATCATATTTTCACTGAGTGAAATAACAATGCGATTCTACTCAGTGAAATAACCCTACAATCAGGTCGTCATCCACAACCATGCAATTTACAGTAAAGTTACTTTTATTCTTCCTCCTAATGATATATTGACCTAGTTAACGGTAAAACGAGAAGGTAGAACACATAGTAAATCAAAACCATACTCTAGGCCTTTCTAAGATGAACATCTGAATTTTTTAATTATTTCTGAGAGAGATGTTTAGGTAAAGGATCACAAAAAAGCATTGATAACATAATTTTCTCAGAATAAAGAATGTGATGTGAATGTGATTAATAACAATCCTTCCAATCTGATATCCAACTTCTTAGACGCAAATCAAAGAAGAACAAATAAAGAACGTTTGAACCAATTCAAGCTGTTAACCATCATGAACTTAGATCAGAGAAATTTTGTACACTTTTTCTAGTGAATGATAGAATTAGTTTCAAAATCACTTCTTTCAAATCTTTGTTCAATGAGAAAATCAATAGGCAAAACTTAGTTGTCTCATTAACAAATTTTTAAATTCAAAATTTGAATTTTTGGCCAGACTTCTAAAAAAGTTTAGTTAATGAAAACATCAAAGAATCATGTCGACCTTTATGGGCAAAACTTACTGTTGTCTCGTTAATGAGTTTCTCTAAGGTTGTGACCTCGACTTCAGTGAAGATGGGGTCATCAGTGCTGGAGAGATTCTTGACCGACTTGAGGAAGTATACAGAGTGGTTCAACATGGACTTCAAAGCGTCCAGAGCTTTCGGACGTTCTTCCAACTCGAACACTCGACGTACCACTTCTTTCAAACTGTCCTTCAAAGATTTTAGCTTGCCTGTGAAGACCTGAGAAAGTAAAATATTTTAAGTGAAAATTTAATGTTCACTACATATGTAACTCAATTGTCAATATCAGGCAATGTTCAATCGTGTAATGTTTACATACCTTTTGGGGTATTGAGTTTGGATTCATTTGTAATGAAAAGTTTCGGATGAATGATTTTAAAGATCTGAGGTCAATGGGGAAATATTCACCTATGCTGCAATGGAACTCAAAGAATTTTGGTATCTTAAAATTCAGTCTGTAATCATCCTCTGAGATCTCGGGTTTAATTTCTGATACTCTTCACAAATCACCCCTGGGAATTTTAATCATGGAAATTTGTACTAAAAAAACTTCCCTTGAATCTTGTTATAAAACAATGACCAAATTTTACAATCCTAAAATGTCTATGAATGCGAAAACATGTCTCGAGCAAGGAGCTCAGTTTGTAGAGTATCTGATCAGCCAGAATACTGGGGTCCAAACCCAGTAGAGTCACACAAAATCATGTTAAAAGAGAGGAGGTATTTCTGCTTTTTCAGGGCGGTTCAAAATACACAAATGACTTTGAAAAGTAAAAACTATTGCGAACAATAAAGAGTTATTATAGCAATTATTCAAAATAATCTGTCCACAGCTACTTACGTCCCGCTTGGCATCATCAGGCTGTTCGTAGAGCCAGTCGGAGGCCTCGGAGAGCTGCTTGTTGAGGTCTTCCCGCTCGGTCTCGGTGGAGCACTCCACATAGTGGTCCTGGGATAGCTTGTCTTGCATGTCGAAGATGTACGCCTCCAGCTCGTTCTTAGCTTTCTCCAGCTCCACCTTCTCCTTGTCCTTTGCTTTCAGTTCTGCCAATCTGGGGAGAACAGGACATTTTTGTACATTTTAGGGAAAATTTAGCTTGTAGCATCCTTAGTCACACAGGGCTACGTGTCTCGACTCTCATCACAAATTACTCCTTGGAATTTTCTTCGGGAGAAGGATATTATTTTATCAACGTCTTGTAGGAAAATTTTTGCTCAAAATGACCTGCTCTAAACTGATGGTTTAATGCCATTATCAAGATCATTAAACTTATCTTCCAATGGTAGGTATCATTGCAATTCCACAAGTGAGGTTTTCATTAACACAAGGCATGTGTATGGATTGTGGTCAACATGTTTATCAAGTTCTATTAACTTAACATCTCCATATGGGCATAGTTGCTTTGGGTGAATGAGTAAGTTATTATATTGTTATATATGAAAAACCCTAATTTGAAATTAACAACAGCATTAAACTTAAGTTACCTTTTCTTGGCTTCCTTGACCTTGTCCTTACTCAGCTCAGGAAGGTCAAGGACATCAACGACTGAAGCAATTTCTTCTTTTGTTGTAACAGTTTTGGGTTTCTTTTCTTCTTCTTTCTTCTCGTCTTTCTTTTCCTTGTCTTTTCCATCCTTCTTTCCATTCTTGTCATCCTTTGACTTCTTTTCCTTTTCATCTTTCTTATCTTCACTCTTTTGTTCTTTCGTCTCTTCCTTTGTGCTTTCTTCTGTTTTTTCGTCTTCAGTGGTCTATAGCATAAATAGAAAGAAGAGGTGAAATTTATATTCAGATTTAATCTATGCAAAGTGTTAATATGATAGGATTATAGTGTACTTAAAATAAATGAATTAAATGTTTTAGTTTGTCACAAATGAAATATTGCTAGTCAACTGAACTAAAGAAAACGTAGAAATTCAAATTCATATTAGGTTTAAAATTTCAATACTGCTAAATATTATATTCAAGAAAGGTTTCTTGTAAATTACCAATTTTATAACATCAATATTCTTTTGTAAGTTATGTTAACCAGTGTGGTTTGTCTAATGTGTTAAAAACAATTAAAATATGGAAATTAAAAATGGATACTTAAAAAATATTTCTTTTGTAATCAAAAGCCAATTTTCTTTTCATAAGAAAAACAATATATGTATACATGCTAGATCAAGAGAATAAATCAAAATATCTACATCACCAAACATTTTAATGTATATGAAAACAAAGAAAATACATTTAACACTTGACACAAAAGTAACAACATGCAATATAACAAGATTTACAATGGAAGCACAAGAAGGCTAGTTTTACTACTTCAATAAATTCATCATCTTCCCCAATGGAGACTCAACCAAGTCTATTAACTATTTAACAAATCTTTCTTAATCAATTTTTAGAAGTGTAAGGAAATTATTCAACAACAAATGCTAAGGTTAATCTTTTCAAATCAAAGCTTTAATTAAAGATCTATTTAAAGAACAAATATCTTTCATTAGAATACTGTCAGATGTCCAAAATGTTTATCAAGTGTCGATTGGGAAAGATGTCAACTTTCTAGAAAATTCTTAAACATCGAAACCTTTTCTTTGTCTTGTTTATCAGATTTCTTATCCTCTTTTTGGGATGTTTTTTCTGAGGATTCTTTTTTGCTATCTTTGTCCTGTTTTGATTCTTCCTTGGTTTCCTCAGGTTTAGTGTCGTTCTTCGGAACCTGGAGGCCACGTCAACAATTGAGAGGAAAGGGGAGAAAAGAAAGATCTTTGTCATCAAAAGTTCTCATACTAGTACTCAAGCTTAAGACCACCCTCATATCAAATATCAAGGTACCCTTTGATCACTAAGGATGGGTATCTGATCGCTCCTCATTTTCGTATTGCAACATATTGCCATAAAGAAAAGTGTATTGCACTACGTATTGCAATTTATTGTTACTTTTCATATTTTATTTTTTTCTATGCTCTCTTGACTAAATAGAAGCAATTATATTAGTGATTAGCTGAACTAACCGTCGTTCAGTCATTGGATTTGGACTTTTAATATGTCATTTTCACTTAGCGAGTTTAAGCTTTGTTTACAAGTCTCAGTAAAATGACATGTTTTTGGTTAAGTTTCTCTGCAATTTTACATGGAAATTGTAAATCATAAAACCTTCAATACATTGGATATTTTCAGAAGAGTGTACCGGTACGTATCGTGTTGTTCCTGTATTGCAATATATAACGATATACCGTTAATACCGCCCACCCTTATTGATCACTTTATGAAATATCTAGATACTGAATTTTGGGATGGTCCTTAAATTATGTTGTTGAGTATAGTTGACAAAGTACTAAAGAGAATGACCAATTACCAAAAGCCACGAACAATGTGTAATACATTTGAAGCAGAGAATCCATTCATCTTGCACAAAACTGAACTCCACACTATATGTCTTGCAAATTTTTTGGTTGAAATGAACAATTTCTTCATCAAAGTCTTAAATAGCTTATCATTATAAATCAGAATGTCATGAGAGCCAAAAAAGGTTACTGGCAAACAAATAATTGTTGTACAAAATCTCAATGCATGTCACAAGATGATTCTTAAAAACCTTAAGCATGAATGTGCAAGATGAATGATTGGCAATTAACATATAATGATCTTTTTATACTCCAAATTTTAGTATCTAAATCTTTCTCAAAACAGAAATATAACTTCAACACTAAAACATTTACTACACTAGGTTTAAAAGTGTAAAACTTCCTATTCTGAAATCCTTGATTTCACAAAATTTATCAAATTAATGAAAGAAAACAGTTATTTTTATCAAAGAACCATTTTCAAAAATACAAAATTGACAGATGGTACGAACAGTTAGCAACATGAATGATTGAGAAAGGCAAACATAAAACAAAGAATGAGGAATCATGTCAATCTTACAGCATCCATTTCTTCCGACTTCACATCCGAGTCTCCGTCCTTGTTCTCCGATCCGCCGAAGAGGCCCCCGATGGCGCTCCCTATTTCTGCAATAAAGATATCTTGTTCAACCAACATATGACAATATTATTCTAGAAAACATTTAAGACTCTATGGAACTTAAACACTTCTACAGCCAACATCAAGAGCTGTTCAGTTAATTTGAGATAAATTTTTTAAAGCTCTTGTGAAGCAAAACAGGTCTCATAATGACGACAAACAACAGAAGAGGACACATAATGTTCATAAAGACAGAGTCACTTCACTGAAAATTCTTGTACTCTGTTCTTTTCCATTAGCCATGTTATAATGGTAAAGCATTGTTTCAGCATCACCAACAATGAAAATAATTTGAAATTATTTTGATAAATTAAAAAATCTAATACTTTTATGAAAATTAAACTACAACAGTTTGGAATGAAAAAGTTAAGACGTGTTAGGAAAACAATCAAAAAGCTTTGTCAGAATATGTGATATTGACCAATCAAAAAGCTTGTTACATACTAGACCAGGCTGATTGATCTTTCTCGTCCTCCACAACTCCTGTCTTCTCAAACACTGATTCAACCTGAAACAAATGGTCAATATCAACAACAAATACCGTAATTTCAATTAATTTGACCCTAATATTTTGTAAAGATTTTCAGAAAATGTCCATGGTCGAACTATTTTTCACTTTCATAGGCTATAAGAGACTATAGTCAAACTTTTAGAAAACAATAACTTTTGCAAGGAGCTATGTAACTTTATTGCATAGATATAAATTGTATATAGATAGCCATAAAAAAATGTCAATTATGTATTTACAAATTAATGATTATCCTGCTGTTATGAACTTTTTTGGGACAAAATAACCTGACCAACAAATGATCGTCACCCGTGGTGCAAGAAACTTTGTGATCCTTTGATTGGAGTATATGCATTTAATAATTTGCAAATTTTTATGACTTGGTTTAACATTAATTTTAAAAGTTGGATGCTGAGAACTTTATTAAAGTCAAACTAGGGAAAAAGGTTTAAATGAACAAGACTGATCACATGATCTGCTACTGATTCTACTTTAATACAATAATAACTTCTCTTTATAAAAAAGGTCACATCTTTGATGACTTTATACAATCTTTGAAAAGAAGGTTTTACCTTATCCAAATAAAGAATGCCACTACCGTCCATCACAAAATGGGCTTTGATCCCCTTGGCTTCTGATCCATCCTCGTGTTTCTTGTACGCATCAGCAACCCCAGTCAGTGACACGTTGGATAAAACTGCCTGTCGGAATGATCTGGAAACAAATTAAATTTTTAATATATAGCATATATATATAATATAATAGCATAATATTTTCAAGCTAATACAACACAGCAAACAAGGCCTGGAGTCATTGCTACAGTCAAAGTCAACGGTTGTAAACTTGCTTTGCTACAGAGTATCAAAATCCCACAATAAACCCGGATAAAAATTAGATAGTGTGACACCCTATCCCTAAAAACAATGTTACATTTTAGCTGTTGAATGAATTTATGTCCAATTGTTTGGTGTGGCTAATATACACCAACTAAATGCAAGTCACACGTCATCCCGTAACATACCTTGATGAAGCATTGGATTAGATATTAAAACATACTGTGTCATATACAAGTTACTCACTGTTTATCCTCTTCTGACAGGAAGTCAATGTCTCCATATCCGACAGTGAAAGAGAAATCGGAGAAGTGTTTGTTGAACGTCATCACCTTCTTCTGAGGGAAAGGGTTCATTCGTCCGAACAGCGTACGGCGAACCTTCTTGGATGTTTCTTCTCCACCCTCACTCGTCTTGTGTTTGTCAAACTCAACCTTTAAGCATCATCAGATATGTTTGGTTAATAATACGTTAATAAATAACAATGATAGTAAAAAAGACAAAAAGGAAAGACCGCATGAATATTTATTGCTGTAAGTAACAAAGTCCAAAGATTCACACATCACAGAGTGGTAGTGTGATTCGACCTGGATCTTAACAAGTTTAAAGTGTCATAAAATTTGATATCAGATGGTAGGTAAACGACTCCACTAATATGCAACTGCAGAAATGATCTATGTCCATAGGTAATTGGATTTGAAAGTTGCACATTCTGTTCCTTTCCTGACAAATTATTAAATTCTTCCCTTATCCTTTTCAAACTTTTCTTAAAACACTAAGCTTGAACAAAGACCTGTAAAATGTAAATAACTTCAGCACAGTATGAAATAAGGCCTGTTAAACTGCACAGATTCTTTTCTGGTTAATTTCCTTCCTGAATGGCAACTTTGGGAGGTTTTCTGTTTTGATTCCATACAAACTGACAAAGTATGCAACTTTTATGCTGGCTACTGTTTTAGCTTTATCAATACTCTGGCTATAGCCTTTTCTAAATTCTATACTTACAACAATAGGGTATACATTTCCCTCCTTGACTGAGAACGTCTTCACCTTGAAACCCTTCCCAAGAAACGCGGCCTGATAAACTGCTCCCAGGGCAGCAGATTCGTCCGTGTTGATACTTTTACCAAGCTCCTTTCTGCAATAAAGGTCACAAATTTAGACTCAGAACGAGAGATATCGATGAACCTCAATTTGACAGCCAAAATAACACACAAGAGTACTATATATATACTATTATTAAAACGGTATTGTTTATTTCAAACTATGTATAGTTAGATTGATTTGGTGAAATTATTCAAGTTAAAAAAAGTCATATTTCTCCCCGGATAAAGAGCAAAGTTATCCGAAAATGGAAACACTTTTTATATAAAGGAAATCATTATTCAGATGATGCACAATGATAATAATTTAATAAGAAACAAATAAATTCTGACATACCCTCCAAGGAACTTCTGCAGCTCTTCTTGCACTCTAGGTAATCTTGTACCTCCGCCCATCAGGATAAACTCGGTAATCTCCCCCTGCAAAACCAACACACATTGTCAATCTTTGTTTCTTAAAAGAGCCTTCACATTTCAAACTCAACTTGGGTATTCAAAACTTAAATTGAATTGGTATTTGTGATGGGTTGTCTGACCATTCACACTCTTTAACTAGAGTTTTTATAAGTAAGGTTTGCTGTCTGAAGGATGCTCATCATATATTAAAAGACTAATAGCATTAAGAAACATGGAGGGGGAAATGTCTTCATGTTCATACATGTAAATTCATACGGCATATTGCAAACAAATCTTAGAAACTTGTAGATTCCTCTTTAACTTTGTCAAAAAGCTGAACATTTTAAGAAAATGAATTAGGGCTTTTAGTTGAAGTAGAATCTAACAACTGTAATTTTCACAGTAAAACCTTACCATACAAGACAAATCTTATGGGAAAAACTTCTTTATTTGATCTCTCATGACATTTTTTGGTTACTTCTTGTCCACTCGTCAGTCAAGAAGAAGCCAGATACTAAATAAAGTAACTGTTATCAACATGATTTGTCTTGTATTACCTCATCAATTTTGAAATGCCTTTGAAAAATTTGATCTTACCATTGTAATTTCAGATACTTTAAGGGCATCCTCGATCGGCTTCACGATTCTGGGCCAGAAATCCTTGCACATATCCTCAAGTTCTTCTCTTGTGACCTTGGCACGGAAATCCTGCTCGTCCAGCAAACCTTCAACCTGCAGCAGAAAATCAATATTAACCCTTCTTCAACTGATGATACTTTCATAATCTGGGCTTTTAAAAACACTTTCTCCCTTGCTAGTAATGTTTTATTACAATAATGGATGTTTTTCTAAATAAAACTCACATTTGATTTTGAATTTCTTTTTGTCAATTCATAATTGTAGAAATATTAGAATTCAGTTGAATCCAATTGAAAATCCTTTCTAAGCTTTTACATTAAATTACACACAAAAAAAGATAGGAAATTATGCTAAAGTTAGTGAAATTCCTTTGCTAAATATAGAATACTTATTTTCAAGGTCTTTACCTGCGCAAAGTGATCTGCATTTGCACTGAGCACGTGCTTGACTCTGTTTGCCTCCTTCAGCAGTTTGGCCATCGCTCTGTCGTCTGTGTATACGTCCTTCTTGGTCTTCTTCTGACCGTTGAATGTTTTAGCCAGGTGGTCTCGCAGTTTCAGTGTGATGTCCAGTCCTCCCAGGGTCCGGTCAAACCTGTCAACACAGGAGATTACTGAACATACTTCTATTTGGACTTTACATAAAGCTTTGCTTGTTACAGCAGTAAGTGCTTATGCCAAGCCATTCTGATATCAAGGTGAGGTGAGATGAAAAAGGGTTTAATGCCACTTTCAAGAGTATTTCACTTATATCACGACGGCTAGTAAATGGCAGGGAGAAAGCCTGCAACACCAATGTGGCAATAGCAGTGAAAAGTCCAAAGGGTGATTGTTGAGAGTATGGTAACTTAAACCCTGAGTGAGCGATTTGCAGATGAGAAAGAAATGTGAAGCCTTAAAGCCATTGTTTTGGAAATATTTCCCATGTTTAAAAAGATACAAGGTGAGGTGATAAGGGGTTTAACGACGCTTTCAAGAGTATTTCACTTACATCACAACATCTAGTATAATTGCAGGGAAATGTAGCTAATGCAGTGAGAGAGGGTGATTGTTGAGAGTATGGTAACTTAAACCGTGGGTGATTCGATGTTGAGAAAGAAATGTGAAGTCTTTAAGCCATTTTTTAGGAAAAATTTCCCATGTTGAAAAAGATATTAGGTGAGGTGATTAGGGGATTAACGCCGCTTTCAAAAGTATCTCACTTATATAAAAAAAGCTGGTATAATTGCAGGGAGAATGCCTGCAACACCATGTGGCTTTTGCAGTGAAAAATCCAAAGGGTGATTGTTGAGAGTATGGGAACTTAAACCATGGGTGATTCGATGTTGAGAAAGAAATGTGAAGCCTTTAAGCCATTTTTAGGAACAATTTCACATATTTAAAAAGATGTAAGGTGAGGTTTAACATCACTTTCAAGAGAATTTCACTTCTATAACAACATCTAGTATCATTGCAGGGAGAAAGCCCAAAATACCATTGTGGCCATTGTAGTGAAAAATCTCAAATGTGATCGTGGAGAGTATGGGAACTTAAGCCCTGGGCGATTTAAGGATAAGGGGCATCATGCCTGTACAGTGACATAGCTGGATTTTTAACAATCTGATACTGAACTTACCCCACGCCCTTGACGACGACTTGTGGGTTGGTCTCCATCCTGGTCCCATCCTTCATCTTCACCACTTGGTAGCCTGGGAATATTGTTGTCATGGTTATGTTTCAATGACATTATTTGCTTCCCTATACTGATTAGACAACCTGTATGAAGTTCCATTCCCCGATAAGTAACCGTAATTAGTAACTATATTTTCTAAGTGACCAAAATAAAAGCTTCAAACCAGTGGAAACTCCCTCATTCCCTTACCAGTCAAAATTGTAGGAATTGGAAATTTGTAACACTGAGCACTGACATGGAGTCATAAGTGACTTAAATACTGAAGATTAAAAAAAAGAAGATTTAGATGAACACACAATCTTACTCGCACTGAAATTGAGCATTTCTGACCTAATGTCACTTTATATTGAAGGGTTTCTATAAAAAAATTTAAAAACCCATTACCCATCTACAAATTCTTTTACAAAAATGGATTTAAAACCAATCATATCAGTTAGCCAATCCTGTTATCTTAAAGTTTGAATATTTTTCACAAAGATGCTCATGTTTCAAGTAATTGTACAGATGTCAAAGACTCTGATATTCTGTTGCATGTAAATAACAACGGTATATTTGAAATGATAGTGAACATGATCGCAGATATATCCTTATAAAATCTCAAATCAAATGATGTATCATATCCATCTTCATTCGTACGATTTTTCAACTGACTTACATTACTGGGTAATTTTTCAAACCTGTTTCAAACGTTTCATTTTCAGTAATGGAATGCCTACATGACTGAAACCTACCCTCTCAGAGTATGGCACGACAAGCACTGACTGTACCAAAACCTTACCCACATGGCCACCAGTCGTTGAAAATTCTTGCAGTCTAACAATCGACATACATATATTCTGATAGATAAGATTTTGCACAGCTCCAAAAGAGGCATGTTTTAGAAATATATGTCATTTAAATAGTGAACAAATGTCACTTTGCAAGAAAAACTTAAATTCTCTTACCAACTACAGAAGCAACAGTGCTCGTAGCTCCCATGTCATAGAATATGTAATACTGCATTGTGGAGTTGAAATTCTTTCTCCGGAATACTCCATAATTCAGGGCAACTGGAACCAAATAGGAGAATGTAGTGAAAAAAAATTATTGATTAATTGATATCTTGACAAAATAACAATTGTAAATAGTGCAAAGATGTGTTGAAAAGGATTGCAATATGTTATTGATTTAGTTACAATTCATCCTCATGAAAACACTTGCTGTTTAGATGCAGTAGCATGATATGATCTGAAAAATTGATTTCTTCAAATCTTTCTCGATAAACATTAGTTTATGCCAAAAGAATTATCTTCAGCTGATCAAAACATCTCATTACTCAAGCAATCATCCATAGTTGTAAAGGAAATAATCAATCAAGCAAAATCTTCTGTCGGTCATTTTGGTATAAACACCCTTTATTCATTTGAGGTAAGAAAATGGATTGGCATAGCTTAACCGCTCATGTTTGGTCCGTTTAAAAACCTGCTTCTTTTGATTAAAAAACATTGTCTGGCACTTGGAAATTTTTTTTTTTTTTTTTTTAGATTCCTCTATAAAAAATGACATGCTTCTGCCCCTTTAGAATCAAGGTGCTCATTAATTCATGAGAATGTGTTTGGATGATTAATTTTGACTTAAAAGACCAAATTGTGTATAAAGAGTAGAAAAGACGTCATTGAAGACTTTTTTTTATGATTTTCACTCAATTTATTTAGGATTGTACTTACACATGAACAATTATCATATCTAAATTTTTTACACTGTACACTAATAATTAATCAATCTAACTCATTGAGTTGTTGCATCACTATTGCAATATATCAGCTATAATCTGCAGATTAGGTAAACAAACAAGGGAGGTAACTCTTACCTGCAGCATTGTCACTCATAAGTTGAAGGACATTGAGACCAACTAGATTGGCTGCGGTAATGATAGATCTTCTCTCCGCTTGGTTGAAGTAGGCAGGGACCGTAATAACGGCATCTTTGATTGGGTGATCTGGGTTGACAGAAAAGCAATTGAAATATGGCATGTTAAAGTACAAGCACATTGGTCAAAGTTTAATCTGCAAAAATCAAAGTAAAGAAATTTTTGCACAGCCAAAAAATATCTACACTTTGTATTTACTAATGTATCATCACAGCTGTAGATCCAAGTGATATATTTCTTTAAATTAATGATTTGATATGCTTGAATTTATTATCACGAACTCTAATAATATATAATCTGTATACCTGCAAATTCTTCTGCATATTCCCTTGCCGACTCCAAGATCATTCCAATAAGTTCTTCTGGACTATAGATTGTTCCACTACAAACAAAATATCAATAATTTAAAGAATTTCCCATTACAACACATTTCCTTTGATTCAAATTCTTCAGGAATAAGATAATAAATTATTAACATTATTTTTAATTGTTAAGCAACGCTTGAACAATATTTTGACCGCCAGTGGCCAAAAACATTAGTATTGACCCGCTTTAGAGATTCACTTCTTTATGTCCAGTTATCAAATAAGAAATTTAACTAAAAAGCTTACTCTTCTAATCTGAACAAGGCAGTTCCTCTTTTCTCGTCCTTTATCAAGTCGTAGTAAGGAAATCGCTGCTTATAAAGCTGTACTTGAGGGTCGTCAAAATGTCGGCCAACTATGTGTGTTAAATATGCAAATCCTTTCTTTGGGAATCTGACCGCCTGAAAAAAGAAGTTAAATTGATGTTAAGTGTTCTCAAAGAAATTATGAAACTCACCAATTACTGATATAAAATAAAAATATTGAAAGTAGATTTATGTATTTCCTTATCAAATCACATCTTTTGAGTAAACAAAATTGGAAAAATAAAATTTTGCAATGAATTTTTATTCACATGGTGTTTGTGAAGACAAAAATAGGTATTTTCAGTCAACCTATCTGCTATTGAACTAAATGGATTGAAATACATCTCTTCCAATACTTACTGTTGTAAAAGCCTGATTTGCAAATTGTCTCTCCCCATCTCTGAACGCCACTATAGACGCGGTTTTTCTTGATGATTCTTTGTTTAGGACTATTTCCATAGGGACGCCAGGCTGTGGGAGAAAAGATCACTATTGAATGTGTGGATATGAATCTATGCATTGTTGTTATACTTCTATTGTCTCCACTGTCGTCAACTGTGAAGTTTTAAAAAGTGTGCAATGATCAGAAGTTAACATGTCCTTTTTAATCTAACTTAAGCTAACTATACAAAGAGAGCCTTTGTCAATATTGGGATTTAATTGTGTTGAATCTTGTTGTTGGAGTCAAATATCTCAAACTTCATAAATGGTGTTTTCGAGAAGTAGTGGTTGTTTCAGGAAATCAGAATCTTAATACTTATCGACCTAACATAAGAACAATAAACAGGTTATGTGTTGATTTGTGATCGAAAACTGGATAGTGGCGTGTGAAATGATTCAAATGTAATTTCGCAAAATTATCTAAAAAAGATACAGAGAAAAACATCAGTTGATAGTGTTAAGTAGGTCATTTAACTGATAAAAATAAAATTGGACCCATAATTTTGAATTCTTTACATTAATAGAGTCATTTTCCGATTATCAGTGACAATAAGAAAAATAAAATAATTTTGGCATTTTAGAGATAAAGATGCAAGTTATGGGGCTATTTTAACTTACCTCAGGTCAAAAGGTATTTTGGTCCTTACTAAAGCCAAATTAAAAATCATGAAACATACTCTGTGTCACTTAAGTAAGAAAAGGGTCTGAATATAGACATAAGCAGAGATACTTATTCATGTAACATATAAACAAGGTATGACAGGGTCGCGTCTACTGTGACTGATAAACTAGAACTGGGATCTGTCTATGAAGTTTACAAAGAGTACTTGCCCCATGAAACCAGTTCAATCATTTCAAGACAGAGCCGAGTGACCCTGTTATGCCTATATATATGAGATAGATAGGAAGTCTATCCATGCTTATACCATAATTAAGTATCTGGCACCAGTGAAAGAAATAATGCTAGTGAATTCAACTAAAGTTTTAAGCATAGAAGGAAATACACCTTGATGTCAGGTGGTCAAAACAAGAGGCAAAATACTGCGCCTTAAATGTGCTAGATTTTATGATTCATTGATATTTACGACACTTCAGTTTACCTACCTTTACAATGGCAATTTTCATAAACTCTGCTCCAAGATCAATGGACATGACTGCAACTCCATCTATATGAAGAAAATATGCATATTGATTACAACTATTAACATAGCAACCTCGACCTTAGGTTTCTTTTTCATGCTATGCTGAATTTTTTATATCAAAATCATGTAGTAATTCTACAACACATTTTCAAAAGAGTACTTTTACCCCTTTTGGTTCAAAATAAAGGGACAAAAGATTACATCTAAAACAGATATAACAAAGGCCTATGAAAAAGGTTCTATAATTTGCAAACGAAAAATTACGAATGATAAAAAAGTATAGATCATAAAAATAACAAGTGTTCATAGGATACTAAAATTCCTCTGGTAATTTTAGAATGGAAGGTACAATGATACTCCATATTATCCTCCTTCAACACTATCTTAGAACACATGGTGAAAGGACATAGAAGGATCTAAGATTAAATTTTAAACCCAGAGTCATTAGAATAAATCAACCTCATTAAATTAAGACCTAAATTTGCTCATTGAATGACATTCCCCACAAGATCGTTTTCTTTAGATCTCATGCAAATGTCCCTTTATTTTATTCAAAACAGTAATCACATCCATGATAACAGTGTTCATGATGTTAGGCTTTTTGGCAGTGCACTCAGAGATATGTAACAAGCAAACTGATTCTTCCGGTGTCTCTTCCGCCGGGACGTGAAACTCTATTGGTCTTTGCTATCCGCCAATGATCTAAAAATAGCATTTCTAAAATCGTGTAGAAAAAAAACTTGTAATTGAATGGCTATATCTTCTTTCAATGAAATTGGAGAATAAATCTGAAATTCCATAATTACCAGTCTGTGCAATAATGGAACACAGGACAGCTGCAACCACGGCTGGATAGACCGCCATCTTTTTCAAACTGCAATGATTATAATAATATCAAATAAGCATGTATCTTCATCCTTTTAGTTTTTCTTTGCAGCAGCTAGCCATATGATGACTTTACTGCCAACAACCATATAACTTTTCCATTCCCTTACCTTTGCTTATACTTATTGATTATATCCTTTCACTGGAACAATGGAGAAATTAAATCCCATATACTTTATTCTGCTCGGAAAAATGAACATGCATCTCTTATATGTACAAAGCTAATAAGGGTCTCACGATACACAAATGCAGGGATTGGGAAAGGCAGGGGCCATGGGCCATTTTGCACATTGGATGAAAAAATGGCCCATTCAAATTTGAAATTTTACCATTGCTACTAAGGGGAATGACCCATTCAAAATTCTGAAAATGACTAAAATCTCTAAAAATGGCCCATTGTCGAAGGTGTCTTTCCCAATCCCTGCAAATGTATCGATGTATCAATATATTTTTACTGCCGATACAATACACGATACGTGTCTGAGTGTATTGACTATATTTACATGAAGAGCATTCTATTTAGCTATTTCATTTAATAAATAATGTTCATTTATTTTATTTCTTTATTTAAAAGTTTTCTTCAGGAATGCACCTTTACTTGTTATTCCTAGTTATTTGGTTGTTAACAGTCTATCTAGTATAAACAGTCTCTTCCGCAATTTGAATGAAAAATGTGTATCACGATATATCGTACCATCATATTGTGATATGTATTGTATCAGGAGATCGAGTTGTGTACCATGTAGGGGGCGCAACACTCGCTAGGCGGCACTGCTGTCGCTATTTTTAGAAGCGGTCACGAATTGGGGTCACTAACACCGGTGCTCTGTTACGGCGTTTTACGGTTGTTTCTGTGACGTTTTTCGCAATTTTTTTTGCATATTCATTGACGAGAGACATTGCTGATGATGATTTTCACACAAACTATTTTTGGGAACAATTTTTAGCGGGAAAAAAAGGTAAGTGAAAAATGACATATTTGAAAAAACACTTTCCAAGGCGAATTCCACTAATATTATTCCATAATCACAAATTTCATATTTTTTTTAGTCTAAAACAAATTTTTAAATTTTTTTACAACCTTGACAAAGTGTTGAAAAATAGCGTAAAAGATTAGTATTTTTAAAAAATGAGAGTTACCTCCCCTGTCCATTTTTCTCACTCACTACTTCCTTCTCCGATTCGCATGGTGTTTTGACTTTCTCGTGGGTTTTTTTTGACAAAGATATGCGAAGGTAATCATTTATTTTAGTAAGTAAGTGCTTTTTCGCCATTTGTTGACTTTAGTGCACCATAAATAAATATTATAAACTGTTGTCATTACCTTCCTGAGCCTCCTGACACTTTCAAACTTGTTTAAATGGAAGTACTAACGCATGTTTTTTCATATTAATGTTTTATCAGTAGCATGAATCATTACAAATTAAGAATAAAGTGTATAATAGGTTAAGCAAGCATGTCTTTTTATTTTATTTATCATTGTTCTCTCTAATGTTAAGACTTTCTAACACTTCTCTTTATTCTCCTTTGGTGAATCATTGCATCCATTTACCTTTTTTCAGTTCAATCAACTTGCCAGACTCCTACAGGATCAACTTCCAGTAAATGAGACATTACTTAGGAGGTAAGATGACGCTTTTTTCTCAAACAATCTCTATTGTAATATAAAAATACCCTTTGAAAACTATTTTTTAAAATTCCTATATATACGTTGAAATTGTGTTTAATAAACTGGTCTTGCAAAATGTGTATTCAATCTAGAGAAACAATTACTGTAAAGATTTATTTTCTCTTTGCAGGATCCTGTGATGCCCGTAGGATGTATGCTGTTAGATATTGCTACGTATATTCATGACACGGGTGCTCTATGTAGAGCTGTTGACTCTAAAATGTGGTGAAATATTGTGCCCTATACAGGAGACACTTACATAGCTAATTCTTTTAACTTTGCCAGTTGTTATTTCACCAAAGACTACTGCTAAATATCATGATCAGAAGACTACAGAAAATTCTTATTCTGTGAATATCATAAGATATTGTGACCATCCTCTCGACGCTTTTATTCTTTGACACCTTTAATTATAACTTGTGCAATTTCTTCAAAGACTGCCGCCTGATTTTCCTGGATCAGAAGTCTCTGCAGAGAAAAGTTGGCACTTGAGTGTCTTAGAATAATTGTTACCTTTCTTAGAGACACTTATTTTGTTTGTATGGGTCCATGACACCTACAAACTGTGTCTATTGCAATTTAACCATAGACTGTTTTTTTTAAATTTTGTTGGTGCTTTTTATTATATTTTAGATTTTTACATCCCGTACAGGACTGTTTATTTTGAAAACTTGCCAAGAATAGTGTGATTGTGATTATTATTCAAAATATTTATGTTGCATGTTTTACATTCCATTTACAACTTTTTATTTGAGTTTAGAAAAGTCAGAGCACTATTTAGAAGTATAAGTTGTAACTTTTTATTCAAGCATAAATTAATTTCGCCATTACCTATTTCATAGTGTAAGTGCAATTGTCCTTCAGAATTCATATAAATTATTAGATTGTTTATCATTTTGGTGCTCTCTATTTTATGTGACTTGCTGTTACTGTAGACTTTAACATTCCGTCCAGAACTGTTGAGTCAAAAAGCGTTTTTATCTGAAAACTTTGTATTATTTATTGATATATTTTTGTTTGAATGTGATAAATACTCACTGATAGTGGATGTTGACATTCCATTAGGGAATTTTATTTATAGATTAGATTTAATAGTAGACTCTTAGGAGGAAGACAAAGATATATGGATGTACAACTTCTTTATTACTGAATTGCGACGTTTCAATATGGATTTACAACTTCTTTATTACCCAAAGGCGACGTTTTGGTATCTATACCGAAACGTCACCATTGTTTAATAAAGAAGTTGTACATCCATATATCTTTGTCTTCCTTATACTAGCAACTTCTAGAATGCCTCTGAAAAAATTCAGACTCTTAGGATTGGCTTTTTGACTTTTTTTCTATACATTGGTCTCCGTGTATTTGTGCTTTTAGAATTAGAGTAAATTATTGAAATTTTATATTGATGGTGCTATTATCCATTTTACGTGACAAGCTCATACTGTAGGACATTCCGTCCAAAGAACTTGTCAACTTCATTGATGTTGGGTTTATTTTTTATTTAAAAATCTACATTTTTCTTTGAAAATTAATAATGTATGTGCTTGTTTGATCCAATTAAAGACATGTTCACTGAAGTAATGTCATGTGAATTCATTAATTTTCAACACTGAAAGCAAATAGTTTTTATTGGTACATTGAATATAATGTTTTCCCTGTAAAAGATATTGGTGAAGGATTAATAGCAGGATTACAGCACATTTTTCAATTTGCTTACCATTTCTTTGAAAAATCACGAAATTATACCTAAAAATGATAAGCACTCTTGTCAAAATTAATTTAGTTTGTTTCATAACCTAAATCATATGTAATTAATAATTTCAGATGATTTTTAGGCCCCTTTTGTGATTTTTTGTATATTTTGAAAATTTCTCAAAAAATGTCGTACGTGAAAAAAAATAGTAAAAAAAATTTTAAAATTTTTTCAATACATTTATTATGTCACATACAAGTGTATAATCATTTTAAATGCTCATTTTCAATTCTGTTAAAATAAATGTGTCTTTTATTCAAGAAATTGTTGTGTTGTTCATTCAATTTTTACACACCCCCTTGGCATTTGAGACGTTCTGGAAACAAAAATTCATGTTAAATATTGATAATTTCATATTGAATATTTAGTTTAATAGTTACTTTATACCTACAAAGTGAAAAAATGGTCAGACATTATTTACTTATTTTTTTATAAGAGTGGCCGAATTTGTTCACAAAAAACACAAATTCAACCCAGAATGGCCAAAATTCAAAGTGCGATATTTCCGTTATTTTATAAAATAATTTCAAAATGATTTTTATTCTGTATGAGATACACCCCAATAATACCAGAACACTTCTTTTTTTTAAAGTAGGACATTTAGAAAAATTCGGCTTGCGCCCCCTATACCATGACACCCCATTCAATAATTGTAGGCGTCTAAATGACTCCTAAAGTCAACAAAAGTCCTAAAGCTATGCCAGCTGCTAATTTAATTCTTTAAAATTCCTAGCAATTTCGGAAACCTCTCAATACATTATAATATAAATAATTTCAGGTGCCTAAATTGTTATTTAGAAATCAAAGGTAAAAGAATTAATCAAGATTTAATCAAAAGTCAACACTTTTTCAGACAGAAAACAAATATCCATTTTAACTTGAAAAAATAACATTTCTATGATTATGGGGTATAACTATAGAATTGGTTCGCCACCTGTTTTCATAATTACTATACATACCTATATAATCTTCAATACAGCATATCTGATATTATTTTCCTTTCATTTGATAGGGTTAGAGTTTAGGATTAGGGTAAGTGTTAATTTGTAGGGTTAGTTTTAGGGTATGGGTTAGGGTTAGGATATGTATTTTAGGTGGCGAACCAATTCTATAGTTGCTCCGATTATGGTAAAATTAGCAAATCAGGCAACAGATATTGTTCATACTCCAATAAAATTGGAATCATATTCGATCAGCTGATCAACTCTATCGAACAGTCAAAATCAGCATGCTTCACCCACGTGGGATACACATTATATGTTTACATAAAAAGTACCTTTACAAATAACTTCAAATCTTGTATTACAATTGCAACATACCTGATCTTTAACTCGGTTAAGTTGATACACCTTTCATAGAAGAAATTTCTGGTAAAATCGAATTCTTTCCTTGTTTGATAAACCAGACGGATAACCCAACTGTCAGGGTTTGCGAATGTGGCGATGTCTGATTGGTTGAATTTCTACTTCCGGAACCGGTGGAGGTATCCACACGTACACTTCCGTTTAGTTGACTATGTTGTAAACTGATGCAATTTAATATTCTGTATGCCTTAGGCCATCTACATTTGACACGACCAATGGCTTAGGGGATACTTTGATTTATGAGATGACCCTAATTTGATTTGGGAAAGGAAAAGATTTAATTATAAAGTTTGATAGCACATTTTCTATTGTTTAAAAGTTGACGTTTGACGATAGGCCTAATCAAATTGTTAAGTTCATCTTCAAGTAGATCTAGAAGGCCTTGGCTAAAGATCTTTTTGTTTGTTTTTACATATTTAAAAGCAATGCTAATAAAGGAAATACGATTTAGCTATAATGTTTTATTAAAATTAATTGCATCATGTGCACATGGTATCTTATATATGAAATGAGAACTTTTTATAAAATCCTTTCAAATGTCACCGACTAGATAGTTTGTACGCTTTGTCCACGATAAGAAAAACATCATCTTAATTTCTTAAATTGTAACCGGAATGTCATGATTGGTGTCAATGAAATTTTTTAATAATCAAGGAAAAAAATCTACTAAAATCTGAAGTACTTGGCCATTAGATATATTAAGATCTAGTCGATCTATGTAAGCATATCACCGCAGTGACTTATTGAAATTATCGTTTGAAAGACATGGTACGGTTATGTTCTGCAACGTTGTATTAAATTCGCATGAACTACGATGTCAAAAATATTTTATTTTTGCATACACCAAGAAAATCGAAAACGGAAGCCACTTTGATTAATCAAACAACAATGCTAATACTATATCATTAAACCGGCTGATTTATAAGATTCCTTTAATAAACTATATTTAATCCTCTGTTCTCAGTTCAGCTTTAAGGTAGATTCAAAAGCTGCACACATTATTAATTAACTTTCTAACTATCCATTATTTAACAGTTTTGTGCCGAGCTGTGCATGGATTTTTGATATCTCTAAGCCTACAGCGGCCGGCTTATCATTTTCATTGTTGACTGCAGATCAATTTTTAAGAACAATAAATATTTCACTGCATCGATAGAAATGCCAATTTGTATCGAAAAAGCGTGCTATATTGCCTTAAAGTTTTAAACCTTTTAACCTTTTCAAAATAGAAACGGACCTAAAATGCAACCAAGATGTACACCGTTGTAAAATATTCATTTGAAAAATGAATATATGTCTAAAAAGCAATAAGTATTTTTCTGTATATCCCAAAAGGACCGTTATGGCTTCTTCAAATATAATGATTCAAATCCCTGAGTTAATTTTTATTACATATTGCGTTGTTAAAAGTGTCACTGAGATTGTTACATAGGCTTTGTGTATGGATTAAGTGGGAGCAAAAATACCATATGACGATATGATATGTATTCATATGAAAACGTTCCTTTTCTGAACACTCATTCGAATAAACACCAGTTGACAGAGCACGGTAAAAAACCCAAACCTATTAAAGACTTAACAAACATCTATTTTATACCGTCTAGACCGAAACAGCCCGCTACCTTATATATATTTTACAGCATCTTCAATCTCTTATTAAGAAAAATCATACCTATTAAGGACTTCACAAACATCTATTTCATACCATTAACATTTAAGTATTTCACAGCATCTTCAATCTCTTATTCAGAAAAATCATACTTATTATAGAATTCACAAACATCTATTTCATACCATTCGTACCGACACAGCCTTCCTACATTTAAGGGGGCGGGGTAGCGTAGTGGTTAGCACGTTCGGCTTCAGATCAAGACGTCTGTGGTTCAAATCCCGCCAGGGGCTCGGCAACTTTGTCTGCAGTACAGAACTGTTCTACACGCAGTCAGGTTTGGGTGCAATGCTTCACTGAGTTTCAGCGCAGTACCACCCATGGTTCGCTAGTTCCAGCCGATGCTCGCAGGTTTCACCGCAATGCATAGCCACAATAGTTTTGCTTTTTTCCCCTACTGCAATAATACTAGCTGCCGCGATATAAGTGAAATAATCTTGAAAGCGGCGTTAAACTCCAACTCATTCACTCCTACATTTAAATATTTTACAGCATCTTCAATCTCTTATCGAGAAAGTAATTAAAATGAAATCAATATGATAATCTAAATCATTCTATATTCATCATCGTGGTACCCAGTTATAGTGTGAATCAAAAGCTCGGCATCATGGGTGATCTCAATGTCCAGCAAACCACCCCCCTACCATAACTGGCTTCATCAAACGTATTTTTTGAGTACAGGACAATGAAACAAATATTTCATTCCAAAACGTAAGCATCATAGCATTTGTTGTTCCTAGAGTAAGTGATCGAGAAGGCTGCTCAAGATGAAGTTTTACTTCCCAAGGTCAAGGTCTTTGTCCACATATTTTCAGCCGTTAGGGTGCAGGAGTTCTGAAGGAGAAGACGAGGATGTGAAAATTGTGTTACATTTGAATGAAATAAATAGAGAATACTAAACGACGCCCCGTTTAATAACATTTTCATGAAACGAGTGAATGATTTAGTATTAAACGAACGAAAGCGAGTTAGATACCGGGATCGCATACCTATTCGTCGAATTTCTAGTTTTAGGATAGAAAAATCCGTTCGACGGATCGGTACTGTGATTTAAGTTGTTGATTGGCTTACATAATGTTGGAACGTTCCAAAATAAGACAAGAGGGGTGTGTTTAGACTCATTCTTTTAATCTGATCATTTGATGTTAGGATGTATTCGTTGTATTTGACGAGTAAATACATTATCCATATAAACGAACGTGCCGTCGATGTATATGCCATATATCATCTTCATTTGTATTATGTATTTTATGAATAAATACACGATCATATAAAAATTTCATACATTATAAACATTCCATACATTAAATACACAAAATTGTACAGTGACAGATTTATCGATCAGTCTAAATCTACCATACTCCGAGTAATTGTCCGACATAATCCAAATAGGCCATGATGCAAATGTCATACATGTATTTAAATATAAGGGATACAAAGGAACAATAAAACATTCGACTGATATCCTTACTCAAAGTATTAAGTTTACAGTCTACATAAACAGAAAGGAGTTTTGCAGCATGATGATTACTCGGTAATATGTCCGTTATCCGTCTAAGAAAATAAGACCTTCTCATGTAAACAAGCGATCGTAATGATTGTAACAACCCGTACACCCCTTCATTAATTAACTTAGATTCTCCCAGTGACTCTTGTTCGCCAAGATTCGACTGATCGGTACCAAGTCACTCAAGCGTTTTTCGACGGATAGGTACAGTTCAGTTTTGAAAATTCGACGGATTAGGCCGTAATCGATACCGGTACCATTCACGAGTTTGGTAAAAATGTAATTACATGGGACCAAGTTTAGTATTTTGTTTATTACTCGCACAATTATATCAAAGAAAAAATATGAAAATCGCCGACATTACCGCTTCTGTCGCGCCGCTGACAATGCGATGTCATACTTACAGATTGTGACGTCATGTGACGTTAATCAGCACGCGATGTTTTGACACAATGTGTAATAACATTGAACATTTATTAAACGGGAGAGTAATAACGCCTCTTCTATTACTGTTCTTAATTAAAAACGAAACACATACATTTTTCCAACTATCCCGCCAGAGGCTCGGCATTCCTATCAATCTCATTGAAATCAGCCCGAAACTTGTACTCGTACCTCGCTGAGAAACGCAGCGAGGCACGAGGGACAAGTTTCGGGCTGATTTCAATGAGATTGCATTCCTATCTGCGGAGAACTGTTCTGCATGCAGTAAAGTTTGGTTACAATGCTTCACTGAATTTCAGCGCAGTACCACCCACGTTTCGCTAGTTCCAGCCTATGCTCGCAGGTTTGTGGGCTTTCTCCCTGCAATAATACTAGCAGTGAAGTAATCTTGAAAGTGGCGTTAAACCCCAAATCACCTCACCTCACCTCACCTCACCTCGAAAACTGTAAATATGTTTTCATACAAGATTTTAGAATATTACGAGTACATTTGTAATTTTTGTACTTGTAAATGGACTATTGACAGAAATAAGCGTACTTCATAAGATTAATTACTATATATGACATCGGCAAATGCGTCTATCACACAAACTATTTTCGCATACTATAAGGACATGTACTTGATTCAACTGTAGGCAGTTTTGGTTTATCAAAACATGTTTTCATTATGTTTATGAATTAATATATAAGAATACATGGTATCGTACACCTTTTCCTGTGCAAATGTTTGTCGGATATGTTTCCTTTCCGATATTATTATTATTATTATTAGTTCAAGATTTCATATCGGTAGAATTCCCATTCCATGACTGAGACATACATTTAAAATTTCACATGGATCCGGTTATTTTGTACAACCATTTATTTAGAATCGAGCGTCATATTACAATTTACCATATCTAATTCTTTTGTAGATGTTTTTGTCGGAAATGTTTTTGTTCTAGGTGTATTTCAGGTTAAGATTTCATATCGGTAGTTTATATTCTTATTCAGAGAAGCACAAAAACTCGAACATAGACCATTTATATTGCATTGATTTAGAATTAAGCGTCACATTACATATGTACATTTACCAAGATTTTGTTGGCAACCGAAATAGAAGGTAAGTTAACGAGGTGCGGATCAGTTGCTCTGTTGAATTACTTTGACATCTAATTTGACGGTCAACCTTTATTTTCCTTATTCTTTAACAATGCACTTTACGTTATTGCCCTAAGATTACCTTAGTGACATACGGTCACCTTAGGGCTAAGTTAAGGGAAGCTAAGATATACAAGTGTTTTTAACGAAATTGTACTTTTGCTGAAGCATCGACGCTTTTCGCGCAGTCCCTTTGTTTAAGTACGAGGGTAATAACAAAGTTCGCAGAATAAGCACGATGTATTATTACAATCCACTAATTCGAAATTATATATAAACCTGGAAAGCAATCTTTTCTGAAGCTAGCGACAAAACATTGTAACCATCCGTAGAGTGGTTATCGAGATGTCACCTCCCTAAGTGCATAGGGGTGACAAACAAAAATAAATGACGTTGAAAGAAGGACAGTCTTTAAATATTTGTTCAGGAAAGATATATATGCATAGGAAATCCTTTAAGACACGGTCGATACATTGGGTAATGACTCCCTTGTATATTCCACAGTTACCAAGTGGGTTGCTGAATTCAAACTCGGCCGGCAGAGTGTCGAAGATGATACCAAGTCTGGTCGGTCAGGAATCTCTACCAGTGATATTCAAGTTTATGCTTGACAGACATGTGGCCATTCAACACATGGCTGAGACACTTGGCATTAGTTTTGGGTTGGCATAAACAATACCGACAGATGTCGCAATCTCATTGCAAGATGGGTCCCAAAATGTCACGTTACATATGTAAATGGTCACATTCAATTGTACTCTAGCCACATGGCCGAAATACTGAATAAACTGATTTGACTGATTTGACATTTGACATCCCAAAATGTTATTTAGTGACCAGAAAAAGAAGCCACTGGACATTTCAAGCGATATTTTGTCTCGATTCAGGGAAGTCAGGGGTAATTTCTTGAAACGATTAGTTGCCCAGGATGAGATGTTTGTACATCACTTTGACCCTGAAACCAAATACCAATCAAGACCAAGCGGCGAGGGAAGCTCAGTGTAGGTATGCTGCTTCTTCAGGACAATGCTCCCGTCCACACAGTACATGTTGCTGTCACTGCGCGATTCTTCCAAATCCACACTACTCCCCAGATTTGGCACAAGAGAACTCCTTCTTATTCCCAAATCTGAAGAACCATTTACGAGGACTTTTTTTGCCGATAACAACAACCTGATTGCAGCTGTGGAGAGAAATCTTAAGACCCAGGATGCGGAGTTCTACAAGAATGGCATAATGAAGCCAGAACATCGCTAGTCCAAATGTCAGTAGAAAATAGGTTGAAACATAATTCATGTTTAATCAACTAAGTATCGCTGTGTCCCGATATCCGTTTTTATTGCCAATAAAGGTGAGTGATGAAAGGATTTGACAAAAAAACTTTTTATTTCTCTAAGGCTAAGACTGACTATATCTGTTCATACCGCTAAAAAATTCTATGCGATTTTATTCCTGTTCTTATTATTTGCGTGTCTACAACGATATAGACAAACTGTGCAAAATAATCTTGCCTCTCATTTTGTCGTAATTATTCCTTCTTTGAAATACGAGTGGTTTGTTTTGCAGAGTTGGATGGGAAATAATTAGGCTTTATTTTAGGAATAATCAATAATTATGACACTACCTCGCCCCTTAAACGTGGGTCTAAACAGTAGGAAATCGGTTAGTACCACGTGACTGGTAGAATAGATTTGATTGGACAAATCAAAACAGTAAGTCTTAACATACAACAGACACAGAAATACACATAGAGGATACATAGATATAGAAGCATCTCACGTTGACAAAGGTGCCAGCTTGCAGCAGATATGTATATTCAAGGTAAGGTTTTGTTTTTATATATAAAGATTCAAAAATTTGATTTGAAATTTTGTATATTTTGCTTTTCCACCTTCACGATGTTTATAAATACATAAATATAAGCAACTCATTTCTTTCATTTACTTGTATATATTATTATATTACCATTTAGAAAGTAATAGGCAAATCATTATCAGAATCTTCTCTTACCAAACACCAAGATGATCATAAGCCCATAGGGAAACCTTACCGTATTGTTAGAAAAAAGGACTAAAAATTACTTCAGTAAAAGTCGTCCTGTGTAAGAACCCCAAGCCTACTTGTACACCCTTTAATAATCCCTCTGTTTGTCAATGTCAGTCTCGATATTCTTTATATACTGAGCCCCTCCCCTCCCCTCCCCTCCCCTACCCCTCCTCCTTCAGAAACTAATATCCCCGAGATAAATTCGTTGAAAAAGGAACTTACTTCTCTAATCATTTTCATTTCATTTGCATACCTTATTTAACTAAATTATTTTTGTCTGTATTGATATGTCATCGGCAAAAGTAAATTTAGTAAACAATTTACGTGTGAATTCATGTCTGACCAAATTAGGGTAAACATTTAAGCTTAATGATATTAATTTATTAAAAGTTCATGACATCTATTGGATTGATATCATTTATGTCCAACCCGTTACAAATCCTGTCCATACCGTTACCTCTGTTATTTGACTGCTCTCATTAATTCATAAGGATCTATGAAACAATCTTCTTAATGTAGATGTCATTAAAACATGTTATGCGTTAAACACCACATATTAATTTTAGTTAATTTTCCTAAAACTATTTCAGAAAATGCTGTTATTTTGTGTTAAGCTACTGGAAGGTACAAATTAAGATTCTAATGATTCATCTTGACAATTTTTGCCAAAGTTTGACAAAGTTTTATCTATTGAGTGTACTTATGTGAATGACACTGCAAAAAGAATTTCTGAATCATTTTTTAAAGTCCTCTCTCTGGTTAGGAATCCGTAACGGTCAAGACATTTTCCATACACTTAATAACTTAATGTTTGTATGAAAAAATAGAATATTATAAGTTTCATGAGGCATCTGACCCTTTTCTGCAGATTGAGAACGTGACGTGAACATTAAATGCCTGTATTTGGTCTCACCGACGTTGTAAGCGGGTGTTTTTCTTAAATAAATAATCTGTCATGACCTATAAAGTATAAACGTTATTCTTCCCTTACACCCCCCCCCCTTCCACTGAGCTAGCAAACCCCTAATTTAAGCCCCCCCCCACTCTCGAAATTGGTGCTACGGGTCTGCTACTATTTGAATTTTTGCTCAGGCGTAATTCGCAAAAACATGGGTCTCGTTATTTTGCACGAACATGAAATCTGAGTAGGGCGTCACGTGACATAAGCACCTAAGCAATGGTTTTGCTGACAACTTAAATAGAACTTCATATAAGGAAACTATGATCAAATTGCGTCGTTGATTTAGCTAGACTAAGTCACTCAGTTTTTCTAAAACAGCAAAATAAAACTGATTTGATGGTTAATTCAAAAGTATAGAACCGAAGTGTCTTTTGACCCCAAATATACTAGTGCTCAAAAGAAAGTATACATCTGTTTGATCGGGCATAAAATGTAAACAAATAAAGGTATTTGTGAAATAGTTATTTATTCTTAGAAAGTGTTCAATTTTACGCTAGAGTATGGTACATACAGTTGTTTGTCCATAAAACAGAACATTAAATATTCAGTCGAAGATCATTGGTGTCAAATTGTAAATTTACACATGGACAGAGATCACATCAAGTGTCCTTCATCTTGCACAAGAGACCAATACCGAACTCAATAGCGATTATGACCTCCATTGGCAAGAATACAGGCCATAACCCGTCGACGCATTGATGACGTCAGGCGGCGAATGACGTCATGGGCGATCCTTTGCCATTCCTGTTGGAGACATCGTTCCAGTTCTTGAACTGTCATAGGCGGCACTGGTAGTCTTCGTACTTGTCTATCCAGGTGGTCCCACAGGTGCTCAATCGGATTCATGTCGGGAGAGCATGCTGGTCACGCCTCTGCCACCGTCGAACCCGCCTGGCCCACATTAGTCGACGGCGTCGGTTTTGAAGGGTGAGAAGTACTCCACGATAGGGTGGACGTGTTCAAATGCCATATTGCCGTAGTCTACGGTACACAGTTTGTCGACTGATACGATGACCAAACGCCCTAGCAGCCGTTGACGTCGCCGTAACCAACCGGTTTCTCAGATGGATAGTCCGTATGTGTCGGTCTTCGGCGGGGGTTGTGACGGCGGTCGACCGCTCCTAGGCCTGTTCGATGTACTGCCTGTCTGCCTTAACCGTTTCATCAATTTCACGACAGTTGCTCTAGTGCAGCCGAAGGTTCTGGCAATGGCGGTGTTCGTCGCTCCTTGTTCTGACATTCCGACAGCTCTCTCTCTCTCTTTCAGTCTGACTCAAACGTGGCATACTTTTGGTATTTTCCTTACTACAATAACCCTAACGCTTCGCTTTGGTTGTTTTATAAGTTCATGTGCACGTGCATTTTGTGTTACATGAGATTATGTCATTTTTCGATCTCAAACAACATTCATGCGATTCGTATTTTTTTCGATCAGTTTGTTGCCGCAAATAAAGGGTCTACATGTATATCAAATAGCTCAGTATGGATCATTTGTTAATTTCTAAATTTAGAAGATATATTTGTATTTTCATGGGTGTATACTTTCTTTTGAGCACTATTACATATCAACACGAGGTGATAATTGTCACAATTATCCGAGGCTTATAAAGGATATTTTTACATTTATCAAGGAATTTTGTTGCATCAAAATCACTTTTCATTGAAACATTTACATCCCTTTTAACTGCACTACTCTGAGACTCCCAATGCGGTGATGTCATATATATGACATCATATCATTGTCATGACTTTTTTGACGCATGTCTAAAGATATATCCTAGAAGATATCGCTTACTCTCCCAAAAGCGATATATCCTGTGGAACACAGTCTTGGATGGTAATTCTGTCTATTACGTCACTAAGAAGGCGCAAATCAAGTCATGCTTCAGTCCATTTTGTTTAATCTAAATACAAAATCTGCACATGCCTTTTCATAGTCATTCTCTCCCAACAGAGGTAGCTCCGTCATCAATTCCTATACAACCTATGTCCTAATACGAAGGTTTCTCGGGCTTCAGGCAGTTTCCCCTACCGGCAATATATTGCGACTTAAACTACCTGGCAATATTTCAACAAATAAAAACCCAGAATGAATAACATATTTATTGACACACGGGCCATTGAAATGATGAGGCGTATGTGTTCTGTAAAGAAGACTCAAAGTTCAAGGTGCATAATCGAATGAAGTTTAGCTTTTGGAAAGGTTCTGAAAATAACTTAATCCGATTTGAATGACAAATTTTGGAACGGCGTCGCTGATTGCACATCTAACTTTGATTGCATCCAATCAGCCATCTACATTTCGTGTCCGAGAAACCTTCGTTTTACGATAGAGGTTGTATAAGGATTAACGACGGAGCTTCCTCTGTTGGGAGAGAATGTTTCATAGTGTGAAAACATTTTTTTGAATGAATGAAATATGGTTCAATGAAATAAATCATCTACAAAAAAACGTACACGACACTTGCTTTACCGTGTGGTTCAACCAACTCGTGTAGGAATGGAGGTGAGGTGAGTTGGTGTTTAAAGCCACTTTCAAGATTATTTCACTTATATCGCGGCTGCTAGTATTAATGCAGGGAGAAAGCCCGCAACCATTGTGGCTATGCATTGCGGTGAAACCTGCGAGCATCGGCTGGAACTAGCGAACCATGGGTGGTACTGCGCTGAATTTCAGTGTAGCATTGCACCCAAACCTGACTACGTGTAGAACAGTTCTCTACTGCAGACAAAGCTGCCGAGCCCCTGGCGGCATTCGAACCACGGACCACCTGATCCGAAGCCGAACGCGCTAACCACTGCGCTATCCCGCCCCTGTAGGAATGGAATCGTCTCAGCAGATTCACCAGCTCATTAGTAGCGTGATAAGACGATGTCAAGCTGTAGAGGAGGCTCAAATACACGATATTGACTCGATAATCGTCACTTTTGACCTTTTGTTATCTTAAGCTGTATTGACATTTTTGTTTCTCGGTGGTTTATTCAGGTGTAATGACAGTAAACTTCCTCTGAATAGTGTAACCAATCTTTCCTCATCATGTGTTAGATGTTCAAATGAGTCTTACTAAAAGATGAAAATGTTCTATACATTCTAAACAAAAATATAAGCAAATATATATAAGCAAAACTTATAATGTATATTTACTAAATATTGCAAGATGGAAGGTGGAATTCTAAGGCGCGTCTTCTTCTTAGCGATGTATTTTAAAGCCATGCAGGGAAAGATGCTTGGAGCAATGCATCCTTTGATTGGTATTTTCCATTACACCGACCCCTCCCCATTTTGAAAAGGAAATAATGAAATATAGATTCAAGTCAATAAAAATAATTTGGTACAGTGTAAATTCCAAGATAAATTACTTCTTGTTTATCTGATTATTCTAAGTTTCAGAAAATGTTCATGATTGATTCAACTATCTTAATTAAGGAGCTACAGGAGAGGGCTGAGAGATTGCTTGTGCTAAAAGCTAATTTGTATCTATTGATATATTTTTATATTTTTGTTGATTAAACAGGCAGTGATATCCAAATAAACTGGGGCAAAAAAATACCTGTTCAATATCCTCTCGAGATCTTATTTAACTGTTTGTGTTCAAAGATCCATGTTGACTAATGACAACATATATATCACTACACAAGGGTATAATTTTAAAGCAAGGAGAGCAATGCTCAACACATCTTCCCACGCATGACTTATACTTTCGCAGGCCCGAATGACTTGTTTAGATAGGCCTTGCCGCATTTACCCAACTTGTCTGTGCTTGTCGTCCACGCGGCTGCGACGTAGCACGATAGTCTAATGATATATCAGATGAGAAATTTTCGCCGAAGAGGGCGCTGCACTCAAAACACGAACATTGACGGGTTTGAAGAAAGGTTTGAATAAGCCGGTGATAGAGATTGGTACAATTTAAAGCCATGCAGGAGGATGTGTTCAACACAATACCAGCACCTCATGATAATGCAGCGTCAACTTTCCTATAATTGTCCATTAATAGCCTGGATAAATTGCAGGTATGGTTCGATAATTTGATAACCTTCTTTTGCTTTTAACATTGCTTTAATTACTCTCAGTATTTCTTTTGCAGAATGCGAAGTTCAACCATTGACAATACACCTTGATTGAACAAAAGAGAAGTAGGTATGGTGACAGAATCGAAAGAAGCGAAACCTTATGTTAATTGATGAAGACGTGTCTTGACTGAATGAAGGAAGGAGGGATAAACGTCTTGACGGAAAGACAAGCTCGGATATATGCATCGCGATTGTGCGTAATGATGAGTGATAATCTTCTCATTAGAAAGTGAATTTTGAATATTGCCAAAAATCTATATTTTGTTTATCTCGACAGAAAGTGTAATGATGTATTGGTATATGCCTGAAAATGGACTAAGGATCTAATCAAGCAGAGCTGTCTCAATCAAGGTCAATATGATGGGACAAAAACTGCCCATCATCTTCCTGATAGGAATATTTATCATTTTCAAGTTAATCGTTGCCTCGGACAATTTACCAGACACAGGCAACCCATCAGACACTGGCAACTCATTTAATATGGACGATTTACTATACACTGGTAGCTTATCAGACAAGCGATCTAATACGGAAAATTCATCAGACACGGACCACCCATCAGACACTGGCAACCCATCAGCCACGGGCACATCATTAGACACGGACAACCCATCAGACACTGGTATCCCATCAATCACGATCAATTCATCAGCCACGGGCAACCAATCAGCCAAGGGCAACCCATCAGACACTGGTATTCCATCAATCACGAGCAATTCATCAGCTACGGGCAAACAATCAGCCAAGGGCAACCCATCAGACACTGGTATCCCATCAATCACGAGCAATTCATCAGCCACGGGCAACCAATCAGCCAAGGGCAATCCATCAGACACTGGTATCCCATCAATCACGAGCAATTCATCAGCTACGGGCAAACAATCAGCCAAGGGCAACCCATCAGACACTGGTATCCCATCAATCACGAGCAATTCATCAGCCACGAGCAATTCATCAGACACAGGCAACCCATCAGACACTGGCAACTCATTTAATATGGACGATTTACTATACACTGGTAGCTTATCAGACAAGCGATCTATTACGGAGAATTCATCAGACACGGACCACCCATCAGACACTGGCAACCCATCAGCCACAAGCACATCATTAGACACGGACAACCCATCAGACACTGGTATCCCATCAATCACGATCAATTCATCAGCTACGGGCAAACAATCAGCCAAGGGCAACCCATCAGACACTGGTATCCCATCAATCACGAGCAATTCATCAGCCACGAGCAATTCATCAGCCACGGGCAACCAATCAGCCACGAACAACCCATCAACCACGCGCAACTCATCAGATACGGGCAGCCCATCAGACACTGGCAACCCATCAGACAATGGCAACCCATCAGACACGGACAACCTATCAGACACGGACAACCCATCAGACACTGGCAACCCATCAAACACACGCAACTCATCAGACACGGGCAACTCATCAGACACGGGCATCCCATCACACACTGGCAATCAATCAGACACGCGCTTCCCATCAAATACGGGCAACTCATCAGACACGGGAAACCCATCAGACACGGGAAACCCAACAGACACGCGCAACTCATCAGACACGCACAACCCATCAGACACGGGCAACCCATCAGACACGGGCAACCCAAAAGACAATGGAAATCCATCAGACACGCGCAACTCATTAGACACGGGCAACCCATCAGGCACTGGCAACCCATCAGACAATGGCAACCCATCAGACACGGACAACCTATCAGACACGGACAACCCATCAAACACACGCAACTCATCAGACACGGGCAACTCATCACACACTGGCAATCAATCAGACACGCCCTTCCCATCAAATACGGGCAACTCATCAGACACGGGAAACCCATCAAACACGGGAAACCCAACAGACACGCGCAACTCATCAGACACGGGCAACCCATCAGACACGGGCAACCCATCAGACAATGGAAATCCATCAGACACGCGCAACTCATCAGACACGGGCAACCCATCAGGCACTGGCAACCCATCAGGCACTGGCAATCCATCAGACACGCGCAACCCATCAGACATGGACAACCTATCAGACACTGGCAACCCATCAGACACGCACAACCCATCAAACACGCGCAACCCATCAGACACGGGCAGCCTATTAGACACTGGCAACCAATCAGACACGCGTAACCCATCAGACAATGGCAATCCATCAGACACGGGTTACCCTTTAGACACTGGCAACCCATCAGATAGTGGGAACTCATCTAACGCAACTGATACGAGTTCTACAAGTAACATCATCTACGGGTTCGCTTTACTCGTGGTCGGTATACTCGTGGTTCTGTGTAACGGTGTCGTTGTCTTTGTAATCCTGAAAACTGACAACCCGTATGTGTCCACCCTCACTGTGATTGTCCATATGGCTTTTTGGGATTTGATTCATGGATTGCTTGTCCTTATCTTCGTTACACCATCGGCTTTCTTGACCCGTTTTGTTTACCCAGAATCAATGATTAGATGGGTAGCTTCTCTTTTGTCTTTCCAAATCGGGGTTGGAATCTTTAACACTGTCACAATCGTCACAGATCGATTTATTTCTCTGAAATGGCCCTTTTTCCACCGGAAGCACGCTACAAAACAAAACTTTGCTTTTATTGCATTTTGTGTTTATTTACTGGCATTATGCCGCGTTTTATTGATGACCCTACCCAATGGCGATTTCAGCTTCAATAAAATAACTGCCTTTTGCTTGCCGATCTTCAAATTAAGTACAGGGGTAATCGTCTCCACGGCTGCTCTAGCAATATCATTTGGAGTAATAATAGCCTTGTCTTGTGGAATATTAAAGACCGTATCACGCAAAAAAAGGAAGATTCAATCTGAAGTGACAACAGCATTGCCAGGTAACGTGATTAAGCGCTCCTTGATTTCTGTCTTAAGTGCGGGAGTATTTTGCTTGAGTTATCTGCCCTTTTTCTTACTGATTATCTTGACTGCCTTTGAAAAACACATCCTTCACGACGTATTGATAAAATTGTCTGTAGTTGCCTCCTTTTCTAACAGCATCTGGAATGTCCTCATATACTCGCTGAACTACAAACCTTTTCGGGAGGCTTTCCTGAAGCTCTTCTGCAGAGCGTATTACAGGAGAATGAAACGTCACAATCAGCTTCAAAAAGCAGATAAAGCTCAACTGTTTAAGTTACATGTTGCAGATCCTAAAGTTGTTTTGACCGACTCTCATCTTGAAGGCGTACAACACTTGCCAACAGTGAGCAAGTAAGTTAGCAAGGATAAAACGTTGAAGGTGACCACATGGACACAGTTAAACAGGAGTGGGCAGAGCCCTCTGCAGTAGTCGCGCAAGATTATTGTTACAAAGAAGTAGACATACAAATATACAAGCTTGAAGATGCATTTTCAGTATAGTGCAGGGGCGGATACAGGATTTTCGTTATGAGGGAGATGGCTTGTGTGTGTGTTTTGAGGGAGAAGGTGTGTGTGTGTGATGAGGGAGATTGTGTGTGTGTGTTTTGAGGGAGACGGTGTGTGTGTGTGTTGAGGGAGATTGTGTGTGTGTGTTGAGGGAGATTGTGTGTGTGTGTGTTTTGAGGAATATGGTGTGTGTGTTTTGAGGGAGATGGTGTGTATGTGTTTTTTAAGGGAGATGGTGTGTGAGTGTGTTTTGAGGAGATGGTGTTTTGTTTTGAGGGAGATGTGTGTGTGTGTTTTGAGGGAGATGTGTGTGATTTGAGGGAGACTGTGTGTGTGTTTTGAAGGAGATTGTGTTTTTTAGGGAGATGGTGTGTGTGTGTTTTGAGGGAGACGGTGTGTGTGTTTTGAGGGAGATGGTGTGTGTGTGTGTGTTTTAAGGAAGATGGTTTGTATGTGTATTGAGGGAGATGGTTTGTGGGTTTTGAGGAGGATGGTGTGTTTGTGTGCTTTGAGGGAGATGGTGTGTGTGTGCTTTGAGGGAGATGGTGTGTGTGTTCGCTTTGAGGGAGATGGTGTGTGGGTTTTGAGGAAAATGGTTTGTGTGTGTTTTGAGGGACATGGTGCTTTTTTATAGGAAGATGGTTTATGTGATTTGATGGAGATGGTGTGTTTGTGTGTTTTGAGGGAGATGGTGTTTGTTTGTTAAAAGGGAGATGGTGTGTGTGTGTGTGTTTTGAGGAAGATGGTTTGTGTGTTTTAAGGGAGTTGGTGTGTGTATGTGTGCTTTGAGGAAGATGGTTTGTGTGTTTGAAGGGAAATGGTGTGTTTGTGTGTTTTGTCGGAGATGGTGTGTGTGTTTTTAGGGAGTTGGTGTGTGTGTGTGCTTTGAGGAAGATAGTTTGTGTGTTTTGAGGGAAATGGTGTGTTTGTGTGTTTTGACGGAGATGGTGTGTGTGTTTTTAGGGAGATGGTGTGTGTGTTCTGAGGGAGATGGTGTGGGTTGTTTTGGAGGGAGATGTGTGTGTGCGTTTTCATGGATATGGTTTGTGTGTTGTTTTTTTTTGGAGATAGTGTTTGTGTTTTGAGGGAGATGTTGCGTGTGTTTTGAGGGAAATTGGGTGTGTGTGTGCTTTGAGGGAGATGTGTGTGTATGCTTTGAGGGAGATGGCGCGTGTGTTTTTAGGAAGATTGTGTGTGTGTTTTGTGGAAGATGGTGTGTGTTGGTTTGGGGAAGATGGTGGAAGATTGTTTGTGTGTTTTGAGGGAAATGGTGTGTTTGTGCGCTTTGAGGGAGATGGTGCTTTTTTATAGGAAGATGGTTTGTGGGTTTTGAGGAAAATGGTGCTTTTTTATAGGAAGATGGTTTGTGTGTTTTGAGGGAGATGGTGTGTGTGTGTTTTGAGGGAGAGGGTATGTGTGTTTTGAGGGAGATGGTGTGGGTTGTTGTGGAGGGAGATGGTGTGTGTGTTTTTAGGGATATGGTTTGTGTGTTGGTCTTTTGGAGATAGTGTTTGTGTTTTGAGGGAGATGTTGCGTGTGTTTTGAGGGAGATGGTGTGTGTGTGTTTTGAGGGAGAGGGTGTGTGTGTTTTGAGGGAGATGGTGTGGGTTGTTGTGGAGGGAGATGGTGTGTGTGTTTTTAGGGATATGGTTTGTGTGTTGGTCTTTTGGAGATAGTGTTTGTGTTTTGAGGGAGATGTTGCGTGTGTTTTGAGGGAGATGGTGTGTGTGTGTTTTGAGGGAGAGGGTGTGTGTGTTTTGAGGGAGATGGTGTGGGTTGTTTTGGAGGGAGATGGTGTGTGTGTTTTTAGGGATATGGTTTGTGTGTTGTTTTTTTTGGAGATAGTGTTTGTGTTTTGAGGGAGATGTTGCGTGTGTTTTGAGGGAAATGGTGAGTGTGTGTTCTTTGAGGGAGATGTTGTGTGTGTGTGTGTGCTTTGAGGGAGATGGCGCGTGTGTTTTTAGGAAGATTGTGTGTTTGTGTTTTGTGGAAGATGGTGTGTGTTTGCTTTGGGGAAGATGGTGGAAGATTGTTTGTGTGTTTTGAGGGAAATGGTGTGTTTGTGTGTTTTGAGGGAAATAATGTGTATGTGTGCTTTGAGGAAGACGGTGTGTGTGTGTTTTGAGGAAGATTGTGTGTCTGTTTTGAGGAACATGGTGTGTCTGTTTTGAGGGAGATGTGTGTGTGTTTTGAGGAAGATTGTGTGTCTGTTTTGAGGAACATGGTGTGTCTGTTTTGAGGGAGATGTGTGTGTGTTTTGAAGAACATTGTGTGTGTATGTTTTGAGGAAGGTGGTTTGTGTGTTTTGAAGGAGATGATGTGTTTGTGTGTTTTGAGGGAGATGATGTGTGTATGTGTTTTGAGGGAGATGGTGTGTGTGTTTTATGGGAGGTGGTGTGTATGTGTTTTGAGGGAGATGATGTGTATGTGTATTAAGGGAGATGGTGTGTATGTGCATTGAGGGAGATGGTGTGTATGTGTTTTGAGGGAGATGGTGTGTATGTGTTTTGAGGAAGATGGTGTGTATGTGTTTTGAGGGAGATGGTGTGTGTGTTTTGAGGGAGATGGTGTGTATGTGTTTTGAGGGAGATGGTGTGTGTGTATTAAGGGAGATGGTGTGTGTGTATTAAGGGAGATGGTGTGTATTTGCATTGAGGGAGATGGTGTGAATGTGTTTTGAGAGAGATGGTGTGTATGTGTTTTGAGGGAGATGGTGTGTATGTGTTTTGAGGGAGATGGTGTGAATGTGTTTTGAGGGAGATGGTGTGTATGTGTTTTGAGAGAGATGATGTGTATGTGTATTAAGGGAGATGGTGTGTATTTGCATTGAGGGAGATGGTGTGAATGTGTTTTGAGAGAGATGGTGTGTATGTGTTTTGAGGAAAATGGTGTGAATGTGTTTTGAGGGAGATGGTGAGTGTGTGTTTTGTAGGAGATGGTGTTATGTGTTTTGAGGGAGATGGTGTGTGTGTTTTGAGGAAGATGGTGTGTGTGTTTTGAAGGAGATTGTGTGTGTGTTTTGAGGAAGATGTTGTGTTTTGAGGGAGATGGTGTGTGTGTTTTGGGGGAGATGATGTGTATGTGTATTGAAAGAGATGATGTGTTTCTTTTGGGTAAACTGACCAGCACCATTATTTTCTTCTTCGAGAGGACCCAGCTTGTACTTCTTAATATTTTGGTCCGACCAGTCCTTGCCACCCATGTTCTTGTTTCATTTGTTCAATACGTAGGACATCCTGGTTCTTTGATGAGGACCACGTGCCAGGTGGTTGTAATTGATACAAACTTAGAATAACAAGTCAAAACACTGTTGTCTACCAATTCATGTATCTGCAAACTTCAGCAGAATACCACTCAGATTTATTCACTACATCCATTAGAGGCTAGGAAGGGAACAGATCAAAATAAATCAAATCAAAAAGATCCTGGAGGTTGGGGATTATTCTGATGATGTTGAACATTAAGGAGTCTGTGTCATTAATGTTTCTATCCTCCATTCTCCAAACCCAAGGTCGCATAGTGAGTGAGCACCCAACAGACATTAGACATGCAGAGAGTTTCAATATGCCCCTTCTTCCTCATCATTATCGCCATCCATGTCCTCAGTTACTTCATATTGTTCCATGAAGATGTTAATATTATCTCTCTGAGCCTATTTATCAAATCAAACATCACGGACTTGGTTAACTACCGTTAATATGAAAAAAATATACCATATAACGTAATTCCTCTAATAAGCGCCCGGTTGCTTAGTTTTTCAACACCCCTCGATACCCCCCCCCCCCACCCCCCCCCCCCCCCCCCCCCCCCCCCCCCCCCCCCCCCCCCCCCGGCGCTTATTCCTTCAAACGATATTCTATTCAAACTGAAGTATCAATCAGCCATATACAAATTCATGATTGGACGAGAAAATCATTTAAAATTACTACATTTGATACAAATAAATATGATTATGATAGAGAGATTCAGTCCCATAAGACAGAATTCCCAAAAGACAGAATCAGTCACAACATTAATTAACTGAGCAATGCTAACCACTCCTCATTTATCAATGGACTGACCCAACCCGCCTTATGTTCGAGTATCGACATAATTTGAATTGGACTAATATTAAGTCTATGAAATATTTTAATAATATACTGTACCGTCATCCATTATATTTTCTTTCGGAAACACCATCCACTTCTACCATTTCTAGGCAACAAACTACCTTGTTTTAAGAAAAAAAGGAGATACATTGGTAACAGTTTGGACAATTAAGGTTGACGAATTAAATTCATACTTACTTGCTGGTGTCTTATTTCTACAAAATTTGCTGAATCTCTTTATTTCATATCATATCACTATAACAGGACATGTTACACATTGTTTTTTTGAAATTAATGAAACATCAACTGCACTGTTAACATAAATGATCTCTAATCATATTATTATATCTAATTACATATGACCGTCACCTCTGGACAGTGTAAATCTGTCAAGACACAAGATTAGCCAACCATGAAAAGTGTTGTTTTAAGCTTTCTGTCTTTTGGGAAAATTTCTGTCTTATGGGACGATACCAATAGAGATCTAGCGCTCATTAGAGGCCCGGCGCTTATAAGAGACCCAGTGCTTATTAGAGGAAATACGGTATCTATAACTTGTGGCGAAAATTTCTGATTCGAAATGTAACCCAATTTTTGTTAAAAGCTGAAAGTAACTTATTTAGTATTATTAATATTATTTAATGTATTACCATACTTAATATATTACCAATTTTACATAACATTGTCATTTATTCATAGAGACCTAATTTTTATTCTCATGAGGTCAAATAAACGCTTAATTTGTTATTGATATTTTGTTATAAATTTGAACTCAAAGGAACTTGCAATTGTGGGTAGATGACGCTATGAAATCGTTTTGCTTTTCTTTAAATAAACAAATACCTTAGCTTTAAATACACTTTACTGTAAGTTGTTATCTTAAAAAACAAGTTGGAACTTTGTTATATGCATAAATGAATTAACAGACTTGCTGATCTTGTCGCCCATTACATATGAATTTTTTTATGTGATATGTCTGAACTTTTTTCAGTTTAACTTAATATAACGCCTTATCAATATCATTTTCTGATATGTTACACTGAAAGGATTTTAGTTAATTGCATACACGATTGTACGAAAATAAAGTGTAAGATAATTGTCATATGTCTCTCCCTTCATCAAAAGGCTTCACTATGCTTATCAAGGGGAAACTGACGCACAAAAATATACAAAAATTAATTCCTACCTTGCCGACTTTCATACGTGCTCCGTGCTTGCGAAACAGTTTACATTGCATAAGAATTGAAACATTAAAGGTGAATTTCCAACGAAAAACATAGGGAATTCGGCAAGGTAAAAAAGAAGCCTCTCACTCGACTAGCACGTTGTCATTGCGTCATCCACACAGTATAATTGCAGGAAATGACACTATTCATAGATAATAATTTGATTTTTACAAAACGGTCGAGTAGACTAGAGTCTCAAAAGACAGTCAGAGACGTAAAGTGTTTTATGGAAAAGAACAAAGACAGCATTTATTTTCTTCGTGAGGGAAATTTGCAAGAACCGAAACATTTGGCCCGATCGTAACAGAGGTCAAGTGGTAAAACATGACTTGAGTCACTTGGTTTTGGATATCCTGTAAAATGTCTCACTTCATTGTAAGGCGAGCTGGATATGTAATATGAGGCAACTTTACTCTCGTCTAAAACAAGTAACTTCATTAAACCTCGAATCGACAAAAAAGTCAATTTCCCTTTATGTTTTTTGCTTGGTAAGTCCTATTTAATATTTATTGAATTCATACAAAGATATATTCTCTAAACGAAATGCTGTCCATATACATGACATTATGATTGTCAGTGATGAAGCTTAATGTGTTGTGATATTTACAACGCCTTTGAAATCACCAGAAGGCAAATGAGATACGATAGTAAAACATCATGCAGATGATAAAACATGTTTTTATCAAACGTGGATAAAACATTTTCTGGATTAAACATCAATACTTTAAAGGGAGAATGAAACTTCCTTATGACCAGTGTCCATTAGTAATTTGTCCACGTGCTCTTCGAGAAACTTAAATATAGTTGTGCAACGTCTGCCCCGGACCTCCAGATTATCCAAAATATATTTGGAAACTCCCGAGCGGAACCGAAGCAATCTGAAACTCGGGAACTCCATGCACGATCCCAAAATGATAAGATTTCACCCTCGGGAAAAGTCGAGCAGAGCTTATGTCTCACAATCTCTGGCTAGTGTCCGAGATCTCTGAGAAATTACCCGAGGTTCCCGTTGTCATTTCAACATCCTGTACATTGAAGCCCGAGTTCAGTTGTCCCTCCCTAGATTTTGCTTTCTCTTCTCGCTCTGTAAAATATATGGATTCATTAAAAGACACATGTAAATTCATACATTCTTCAATAACGACGTTTATGAAAGTAGGCTGCATAGCAATTTATACCATTGGAGAAATGCGTTGGAAAAATCTCATTAAAAAAGTCCGCAAGTTTGCGTCTATGCGCCACGCAACACCATTAAACGCTTATTTTAATGAGATTGATTGTTTGAAATATATTGATAGACAATTTGTATATAGAAAAGATGTATAGATAAGTTGTGCTGCAATAAAGGCTAAAAAACAGTAAGTAAACTAATATAAAAGCTTTGCGGGTTACGATGTTACAGGAGTATCGGGTACCGGGTAACAGGATTACCGGGTAATAGGATTACCGAGACATGATTGCAATATTTCATTACGAATATCATATATGTTTTACTTACTCTTTTTCCTGTTTTCACTCCACGTCTTGCATGCCAAGCCCATGACGATAATCATTGATATAAGGATGGTAGCACCCATCATCGCGGGTACAGCGTATATTACGCCCATCCCCAGGTGTTGGGGGACATCTGCAATGATGAAATTAATTACAATGATAGTGACTTTTAAATTTCCGCAATACGTATAAACGATGAAAATTAATTTTGCAAAAAACAGTGGTTAACCAGACAGCCAAATAGCAGCGTTAAAGTACCTTATGTCCTCAAAAGCTTAGCAAGGAAACAACAACCCCCATCATTTAACGTCTTTGGTGTGGCGCGACCGGGATTCGAACCCAGGTCAATATGTAAGTTAACATATTTTGTGCATTCATAACTTAAAGGCACTATGTCACGCCTTTTTCGGTTCAAACTTGCTATTTTAGGCATATGAGGATAAAGACACTCATTTAAGCTTTCTATCGGTAATTGTTGTAATTGTTAAATGACTTACGAGGAAGATTACCTGAGTGCTGATCGTTAATGATATTCAGGGAAAACCGCAAGAGGAATTTAAAGACCCGAGAAATATGACTTCTTTGATAGGCATTTAGAAGAAATTTGGCAAACTTGCAACAGAGGTTAACACGGGAAAACACATAACACATAACTAGCCTAAGTAGCAGAAAAAGAGTGTCATTTTTTTCGAGACTTTAAAGGACAGTTCCATGGGGTGTATTTGATGGAAACGAAATTCAAGGGGCGATAAGACCGATCGAAACAACCTTTTAAATGTAGCGATAACCCGGCGTTTATCAAAGATATTTAACACAAAATTAAGCTTTGTGAAATTATTCATATCATTTACGAATCAACAGTACAGAAGTATTATACGTTATGTTTGGGTTGGTTCATCATTAAATCGTGATTATGTAAACTACTTCTCATACAGATATGTCGCATTGACATTTTAAGCCGTTGAAAAAAAACTTGTATCTTTATAAACTTACCTAACTTACGTATTCACCGATGTATGTATAAAATGTAAATGAAGCTATGAAAAGATACACCCACATAGTTCACATAGCTTCAAATGACATTCTAGATCCGGGTATCTGCTTTTCATTTCTAGGATCCGGGTGCGCAAAACTAAATATTTGAACAGATTCACCCAAAGTGTGAATCACAGATATACGACCTGCATATGCCAGCTACAAAAAGCTTTTTATTTAAAATACCACTAGTATCCATCGTTATTATGTATTTTCTGATGAAATGAAATGAAAAAATTAAGAAAGACATGAGTTTCTGGATAAAGAAATCTTTATTGCGAGCTTCACAAAGTTGCCTCTGTTTTCTGCTTCGTTTTTTTATAATGCCCTTGAAACCGTCGTCGAAATGTATTATTCTCTATTAATTGTCTACATGTTTAAACGGATATTCAACAATACCATGGTAAAAATACGTTTGTAGATCTGAAGTTATAATGAAGAGCAAGCCTATGGCTCTCCCGTGAAGTAGATATGAAGTTATAATGAAGAGCAAGCCTATGGTTCTCCCGTGAAGTAGATCTGAAGTTATAATGAAGAGCAAGCCTATGGCTCTCCCGTGAAGTAGATCTGAAGTTATAATGAAGAGCAAGCCTATGGCTCTCCCGTGAAGTAGATATGAAGTTATAATGAAGAGCAAGCCTATGGCTCTCCCGTGAAGTAGATATGAAGTTATAATGAAGAGCAAACCTATGGCTCTCCCGTGAAGTAGATATGAAGTTATAATGAAGAGCAAACCTATGGTTCTCCCGTGAAGTAGATATGAAGTTA
The DNA here is from genome assembly GCA_921293015.1 of Phorcus lineatus. Classification (NCBI taxonomy): domain Eukaryota; kingdom Metazoa; phylum Mollusca; class Gastropoda; order Trochida; family Trochidae; genus Phorcus; species Phorcus lineatus. The sequence continues at coordinate 27,977,099 of OV121098.1, read as the reverse complement.
GAATGAAGAGCAAACCTATGGTTCTCCCGTGAAGTAGATCTGAAGTTATAATGAAGAGCAAGCCTATGGTTCTCCCGTGAAGTAGATCTGAAGTTATAATGAAGAGCAAGCCTACTATTTCTCCCGTGAAGTAGATATGAAGTTATAATGAAGAGCATGCCTATGGTTCTCCCGTGAAGTAGATCTGAAGTTATAATGAAGAGCAAGCCTATGGCTCTCCCGTGAAGAAGATATGAAGTTATAATAAAGAGCAAGTCTATGGCTCTCCCGTGAAGTAGATATGAAGTTATAATGAAGAGCAAGCCTATGGCTCTCTCGTGAAGTAGATATGAAGTTATAATGAAGAGCAAGCCTATGGCTCTCCCGTGAAGTAGATATGAAGTTATAATGAAGAGCAAGCCTATGGTTCTCCCGTGAAGTAGATATGAAGTTATAATGAAGAGCAAGCCTATGGCTCTCCCGTGAAGTAGATATGAAGTTATAATGAAGAGCAAGCCTATGGCTCTCCCGTGAAGTAGATATGAAGTTATAATGAAGAGCAAGCCTATGGCTCTCCCGTGAAGTAGATATGAAGTTATAATGAAGAGCAAGCCTATGGTTCTCCCGTGAAGTAGATATGAAGTTATAATGAAGAGCATGCCTATGGTTCTCCCGTGAAGTAGATATGAAGTTATAATGAAGAGCAAACCTATGGCTCTCCCGTGAAGTAGATATGAAGTTATAATGAAGAGCAAGCCTATGGTTCTCCCGTGAAGTAGATATGAAGTTATAATGAAGAGCATGCCTATGATTCTCCCGTGAAGTAGATATGAAGTTATAATGAAGAGCATGCCTATGGTTCTCCCGTGAAGTAGATATGAAGTTATAATGAAGAGCAAGCCTATGGTTCTCCCGTGAAGTAGATATGAAGTTATAATGAAGAGCAAGCCTATGGTTCTCCCGTGAAGTAGATATGAAGTTATAATGAAGAGCATGCCTATGGTTCTCCCGTGAAGTAGATATGAAGTTATAATGAAGAGCAAGCCTATGGTTCTCCCGTGAAGTAGATATGAAGTTATAATGAAGAGCATGCCTATGGTTCTCCCGTGAAGTAGATATGAAGTTATAATGAAGAGCAAGCATATGGTTCTCCCGTGAAGTAGATATGAAGTTATAATGAAGAGCATGCCTATGGTTCTCCCGTGAAGTAGATATGAAGTTTTAATGAAGAGCAAGCCTATGATTCTCCCGTGAAGTAGATATGAAGTTATAATGAAGAGCAAGCCTATGGTTCTCCCGTGAAGTAGATATGAAGTTATAATGAAGAGCATGCCTATGATTCTCCCGTGAAGTAGATATGAAGTTTTAATGAAGAGCAAGCCTATGGTTCTCCCGTGAAGTAGATATGAAGTTATAATGAAGAGCAAGCCTATGGTTCTCCCGTGAAGTAGATATGAAGTTATAATGAAGAGCATGCCTATGGTTCTCCCGTGAAGTAGATATGAAGTTATAATGAAGAGCAAGCATATGGTTCTCCCGTGAAGTAGATATGAAGTTTTAATGAAGAGCATGCCTATGGTTCTCCCGTGAAGTAGATATGAAGTTATAATGAAGAGCAAGCCTATGGTTCTCCCGTGAAGTAGATATGTAGTTATAATGAAGAGCAAGCCTATGGTTCTCCCGTGAAGTAGATATGCAGTTATAATGAAGAGCATGCCTATGGTTCTCCCGTGAAGTAGATATGTAGTTATAATGAAGAGCAAGCCTATGGTTCTCCCGTGAAGTAGATATGCAGTTATAATGAAGAGCATGCCTATGGTTCTCCCGTGAAGTAGATATGTAGTTATAATGAAGAGCATGCCTATGGTTCTCCCGTGGAGTAGATATGAAGTTATAATGAAGAGTAGGCCTATGGTTCTCCCGTGGAGTAGATATGAAGTTATAATGAAGAGCAAGCCTATGGTTCTCCCGTGAAGTAGATATGAAGTTATAATGAAGAGCAAGCCTATGGTTCTCCCGTGAAGTAAATATGAAGTTATAATAGAGAGCAAGCCTATGGTTCTCCCGTGAAGTAGATATGAAGTTATAATGAAGAGCAAGCCTATGGTTCTCCCGTGAAGTAGATATGAAGTTATAATGAAGAGCATGCCTATGATTCTCCCGTGAAGTAGATATGAAGTTATAATGAAGAGCAAACCTATGGTTCTCCCGTGAAGTAGATATGAAGTTATAATGAAGAGCAAGCCTATGGTTCTCCCGTGAAGTAGATATGAAGTTATAATGAAGAGCAAGCCTATGGTTCTCCCGTGAAGTAGATATGAAGTTATAATGAAGAGCATGCCTATGGTTCTCCCGTGAAGTAGATATGAAGTTATAATGAAGAGCATGCCTATGATTCTCCCGTGAAGTAGATATGAAGTTATAATGAAGAGCAAGCCTATGGTTCTCCCGTGAAGTAGATATGAAGTTATAATGAAGAGCATGCCTATGGTTCTCCCGTGAAGTAGATATGAAGTTATAATGAAGAGCATGCCTATGGTTCTCCCGTGAAGTAGATATGAAGTTTTAATGAAGAGCAAGCCTGTGGTTCTCCCGTGAAGTAGATATGAAGTTATAATGAAGAGCAAGCCTATGGTTCTCCCGTGAAGTAGATATGAAGTTTTAATGAAGAGCAAGCCTGTGGTTCTCCCGTGAAGTAGATATGAAGTTATAATGAAGAGCATGCCTATGGTTCTCCCGTGAAGTAGATATGAAGTTATAATGAAGAGCATGCCTATGGTTCTCCCGTGAAGTAGATATGTAGTTATAATGAAGAGCAAGCCTATGGTTCTCCCGTGAAGTAGATATGAAGTTATAATGAAGAGCATGCCTATGATTCTCCCGTGAAGTAGATATGAAGTTTTAATGAAGAGCAAGCCTATGATTCTCCCGTGAAGTAGATATGAAGTTATAATGAAGAGCAAGCCTATGGTTCTCCCGTGAAGTAGATATGAAGTTATAATGAAGAGCAAGCCTATGGTTCTCCCGTGAAGTAGATATGAAGTTATAATGAAGAGCATGCCTATGGTTCTCCCGTGAAGTAGATATGAAGTTATAATGAAGAGCAAGCATATGGTTCTCCCGTGAAGTAGATATGAAGTTATAATGAAGAGCATGCCTATGGTTCTCCCGTGAAGTAGATATGTAGTTATAATGAAGAGCAAGCCTATGGTTCTCCCGTGAAGTAGATATGCAGTTATAATGAAGAGCATGCCTATGGTTCTCCCGTGAAGTAGATATGTAGTTATAATGAAGAGCATGCCTATGGTTCTCCCGTGAAGTAGATATGAAGTTTTAATGAAGAGCAAGCCTATGATTCTCCCGTGAAGTAGATATGAAGTTATAATGAAGAGCAAGCCTATGGTTCTCCCGTGAAGTAGATATGAAGTTATAATGAAGAGCATGCCTATGATTCTCCCGTGAAGTAGATATGAAGTTTTAATGAAGAGCAAGCCTATGGTTCTCCCGTGAAGTAGATATGAAGTTATAATGAAGAGCAAGCCTATGGTTCTCCCGTGAAGTAGATATGAAGTTATAATGAAGAGCATGCCTATGGTTCTCCCGTGAAGTAGATATGAAGTTATAATGAAGAGCAAGCATATGGTTCTCCCGTGAAGTAGATATGAAGTTTTAATGAAGAGCATGCCTATGGTTCTCCCGTGAAGTAGATATGAAGTTATAATGAAGAGCAAGCCTATGGTTCTCCCGTGAAGTAGATATGTAGTTATAATGAAGAGCAAGCCTATGGTTCTCCCGTGAAGTAGATATGCAGTTATAATGAAGAGCATGCCTATGGTTCTCCCGTGAAGTAGATATGTAGTTATAATGAAGAGCAAGCCTATGGTTCTCCCGTGAAGTAGATATGCAGTTATAATGAAGAGCATGCCTATGGTTCTCCCGTGAAGTAGATATGTAGTTATAATGAAGAGCAAGCCTATGGTTCTCCCGTGAAGTAGATATGAAGTTATAATGAAGAGCATGCCTATGGTTCTCCCGTGAAGTAGATATGTAGTTATAATGAAGAGCAAGCCTATGGTTCTCCCGTGAAGTAGATATGCAGTTATAATGAAGAGCATGCCTATGGTTCTCCCGTGAAGTAGATATGTAGTTATAATGAAGAGCATGCCTATGGTTCTCCCGTGGAGTAGATATGAAGTTATAATGAAGAGTAGGCCTATGGTTCTCCCGTGGAGTAGATATGAAGTTATAATGAAGAGCAAGCCTATGGTTCTCCCGTGAAGTAGATATGAAGTTATAATGAAGAGCAAGCCTATGGTTCTCCCGTGAAGTAAATATGAAGTTATAATGGAGAGCAAGCCTATGGTTCTCCCGTGAAGTAGATATGAAGTTATAATGAAGAGCAAGCCTATGGTTCTCCCGTCAAGTTTGAAGGTACCCTGGAAACGTTATGTCCCGCTTAAACGACTTTCTCATTCTTTAACAAAAGGATCCATAAGAAAACACTTTACATTCTTCCGCCATTGTGCTCTTTATCATTTTGTGTATTGAAAGTAATCTTAATTAATTTTTCTTCAATTCTTCAATTTCATTGGTTTATATGAAGAATATACAACTACTCGTGGACATACTGACTAAATAATTCTTTAGAAATTTCAGTATACATTACATATATTATCAAGTATATATAGGACAATATTATCTTCAACCATTCAACGTCACGAAAGACGTTATTGTAGTAGACACAAAGACAAATGTCCCTCAAGACTCATAGTTTGTAATGTTGCATTAAACAATTTAAAGGGTAGTTGTTGTGGTAATGAGACACATCAGATCATGGGTTTAATAAGAAAAAAAGTGATTAGTTATGGAATAAGAGAAATCGTAATGGAAGCTGAAATCAATCAAATTGTTCTTAGGGAATGGGAGACATTTAAGACTGTCCTGGAAGGAAAAATGAAACAGAAATTTAAAACTAGACAAGGCTAGGTTACGGGTGAAAATGGGATAGCTCAGAGACAAGCATGCGGCTTGAATCAGCGAGGAAAGACTAAATCAAGTTAAAAGTGAAGAAATTAAGATTCAGTGAATGAGAGGCTGTCTACATCTAAGTGAAGGGAAAGGGCTTCATTATTTAATTATAAATCAGACATAAAAGTGAAGAAAATGTTAATAAAATTGGATGCTGGCCACGTCAAATTGAAGAGAAGAAGTTTTATGGTTAAAGGGACTGTAAACAGGCTAGAGTTTTAAGTTATAAGCTGTTTGTGCACCTCTTTTTGTTACGTTGTAACAGCTATTACAAATGTGCACCCTTAGCAGAACAGTGTCACTGTGGCTTTATTAAAGGGACACAGAGTATGTTGTTTGAGTCAAATATGTCAAACTTCGAAAATACTGTTATTCTATCGAGAAATATTGGTTGTTTCAGAATAGTAATACTTATCAGTCCAGTATAGTGACAATAAACGGGTTAAAGTTGTTCCTTGTGATCGAAAACCGGACTGCATGTGACGCGCGCCAACGAGTCAAACGTAATTTTGGAAACTTATTTACAGCAGACACAAAGACAAACATAGCTTGATAGTGTTAAGTAGGTCTTTTAACAAGTTCACTCGTAATTGGACACAGAATTTACATTTTTTAACATTTTTTGGGCCGGTTTCCGATTATCATTTAAAACAAGACAATATCACAATATTGGCATTTTAGAGAAAAAGATGCAAGTTTTGGGAGGCGATTTGAACTTAACTGGGTCATAAGATATTTTGGCTTTTACTTAAGCCACATGAAAAATTATGAAACACACTCTGTGTCACTTTAAAGAAACAGTAGCACGTTCATTTTAGGTATATAAAGTGATCTAAACGAAAACAAAAAGAAATCTTTTTAAAAATATTTCCAACTTTTATTAAGAAGCCATTCTTTAACAATAGTACCATGCTCATTTAAGATTTACGAATTTTCCTCGCACAGATAATTAAAAGGTATTCACACTAAAATGGCCGCCTGTGGTTTTGTTTGATTCTTAATAACATCTTTTACGGATGATCGGATTTAGTGATGAGGTGTTCGACCCTCTGTGGTTAATACGTTAGGCATAAACAAATGTTTATGGGGGACAATTAGAAGAAACATAATTTTCAAATAACACGATTAAGCCCCTTTAACATTAAATATGTATTCTACCTACAGTCGAGATAGATTGAGTGAATTATCTCAGCAATTTTTGTGTTCCACTTAGGAGGGGTCGATCATGAGTGTAAATTTCTGTGTTACCAACAAACCACTGTTTGGGAACTTTATGGGTATATGACCTTTGCATATCGACTTATTTTACCGATCTTTCGTTTATGAAGGAGTTATTTATTTCAATGAATTAATACACAAGACAAATTATTCCATAGACAAATTGATGATAACATTTTTAATTTTGAAGTATACAAGTGTTTTAATCGAAATCAAATGGTAATTTTGAAATATAATGAATTTCTTATTATGTGAAGGAATTTAGACCAAATGAATTAAAATACGGGCATTAGAGGTACAAAAATGAATATAGTTTATAAACATTACTCGTAGGTAACCCCTAAAGATATATACAATATTGACTTCAGTGTATCTTAGCAAGTATTTCGAATATTAGAATATACTACAACCTACATTATAATTTGCTTTTCCTATTGCATTTGCTTATATTCTGGAATGAAATTTGTTAATATATTTCTCACGTTAGACATTTCGGATGTTATGCACAGCTCCCTTTGTCAGACGGAAATTGATCCCGATGACGTCATCTCTTTTTTGCACTAATCTCCTGCACGCTTAATTGTGCTTCGCCTTACACTGGTTGAATATTGCTTTATGCATTCAGAGCTATCATAGGTGTAGTTGGTGATAAAATATAAAACATAACTATTGTTTAAACTCTATCCCTCGCTATAAACAAAGCGATCACAATAACTTTATTATATAACTTTATACTTTGTACAGAATATAGGAAATTATTTATTCTGAAAGTGATTTAAGGTCATTATTGGATAGAAAATATTCATGTATGAACGGTAATGGAACAAAATTGTATAGAAATACATATGTCCTACAAACAATGCTTTTCGAGTTCGACAGAAATCGTGTGATATTTCATATATTTTGATACTCAATATGTTGTTCTTCTTCAAAAGTTCCATTAAAGTTAATAACATATATAATTTCAAACTCTTATTAGTGATCACTATATACTCAATCTTATTTGCGACGAACAGCTAATGGTGTACATATTAACACTAAACTGGGAACACTATAGAGTGTCTATTTCAGACGGACAGAATGTTTATTAAAATTTATATATACACACAAAGAAGACTCATTTTGTACTTAATAGATAATATGCCGCTTCAATGAGAGACAAGATATAAAACCTCATATAATAACATTAGGTTTTATGTTAGAAGATGGTAATACATAAAAATAAATACATAAATAGTATGTTAAAAAGCATAAAATATACATTATTTATACAAATACTTCTTACGCAATAAAAGTATATTGAAGCAGCTTTTGGCACATATTCTATAATGCATTCACAACAAAAAGGCCGCTTTAATTTCTCAGCGTCAGGTCAAGAATAAAAACAGGGTTTGCTTAAGATATAAGGTCTTAATTGATATAAGAATACAAAGGGCATTCAAATAAAATATGATTTTCTTATTCACATTTGTCGATGCATATAAAAACACGTTCGTTCTTCTATTGTAAGAGCCTATTATCTGCCAGTCTTCATTCGTCGAGGCGCTGTGTATATACTAAACATAGCGAGTGAGTGAGCGAGTTAATGCAAAGCTCTCCTTGGGCAGTATTTCAGTATTCAGAATTTCTGACAGTCCACGCGTGAAGAATAACAGCGTTTCCAACCTTTGATGGTAATTTTGTTTCCTTACCGAGCTTTGATACATCACAATATGTCTAGAAATAGTTTATCTAGTTTATACCATTATCAACTGTGTCTTGAAAATAAAGTTTTCACTTCTCAGGTCTATACTCTATGTGTATCTATCATGTTCCCAAAATGTACGCAAATCAATACTAATTTAAAATAAGCAATCCACATAGACTGGAGAAAGTATATTAAAGGATAGTAGACTTACTAAAATTCCAACAAAGGCTTCGTTTTAACAATTTTTTATTAATAAAAAAATATAGACAAGACCATAGATAATTATCTTCAATGGGTCATTTCAACTTTTATTTAATTGTAAACAAACTTTATATTTGATTTATATATAATTCATTTTCGATAATTCATTGCAACATTCTGGTGTTTTGGAAATTTATGAGTTCTATGGCCCCCCTGTCTCAAGTTTTCTATTCAATTCAAATGTTTTGAATTTCTACACGATTGTAAATGCTGCAAAAGCATTTGTGAATAAGATTTTTTTCAAAATGAATAGGTATTATATCCATGCACAATAACATGTATACAACCAATGTTTTATTGCCGATTCATCCATATAATGGTATCCGTGTTTAAAAACTTACATAGAATTCAGCTTTAGAACCCGGACCTCTCAAGTGAATAAATAATTTTACAGTACAGGGCCTCATTCATAAAGGGAAGAATACTGAATAGCGCTGAAATTATAGCCGAATAGATGTGATGTTTACGTATGTGCAGTGAATACTTTGAAACTTTCAGATTACATAATAAAAATAATACCGGATAAGTAATTTGAATTTAAAGCTACTTTGATGGTTTAAAATGATTTCTTGTTAATCACGTTTTAAAGTTTAAAAACATAATTGACATTGTACTGATTTGTATCTTTCAATAGTTTTGTACGTTTGATTTTATTGTTGCTTAGTTCAAAATGGATTGTCGTTTATCAAAAGATGTTGAATTTAGTGAAAGTCCTTATGAAAATGTATGAAAGAGCCTGATAAAAATTTCATAGTGACTACTATTGTGTTATTCAATACGTTATTAGCAGGCGAATTATGATGTTATATTCAGTAGTTTCTTACAAAATGAAACCAAAATCTAAATACCGTTTATTAGCCAATGGCAATTCTATGCATAACAATAAAAAATGACAAATCAAAATTACGTAAAGAATTACAATGTAAGTAATAAGTATTCCCAAATTGAACGACGGTCCCCTTGGAGAAGGAGATGAGGGGAGAAAAGTAAACATAGTCCTTTGCTAAAGGACTTCAGTGCCGGCGAAAGTGGCTTGGCTCTTGTGGACTGAGTTCGAATCCAACAATTGAATATTCCAAGAAAAGTACTCTAAAATTGCAGAAAGTGTGATTTCCAATTTAATACTATGTGAAAACGAAACAGTTACTTTATAATAAAAAAATATATAATACTATATATAGTAAGTAATATATAAGAAGAGGAGGCAATGATGAAAGTCAGGTTTTCCATTAAAAACGGTATTTCTTCTGTATCCAACTAGCGTAAAGATATATTTATATATAATATGACGCATTTAAACAACAGTTTTAGGAGAAAAGTATCATAGATATCAAAATGTTTCATATTTACCACTGGCATGACATGATCCAATACAGACAAGCAAAAAGCACCAAAACGCTTTCATTTCTAAAGATGCAGTATCCTTGTCATAGACGGGACTCCTTACAGAGAAGCGAGAACACGCATGTGACTCCTTACGTGTGTCAAACACTGTGAAGAGTTCACACACAGGTAACCGGAGATAGCTGAGTCGTTTCAATGTTTGTTTTTCTTATCATTCACAGTCGGACCGCTTTAGGAAGACACTTGGGAGATACAAGGGTACTGCGACCATGGGAGATATACGTAGACATACATATGTGAATAAATAACAAACATATATGAAGGATAACTAATAAACGAAATCACAAGTAACAGTTCATTTCCGCAATCAGAAACTGTGAAGGGAATCGAGGTGTTGATGGGTTAAGGGTGTACTTTCCTATTTGAAAAAAAGGGAGAGGGGTCAACGTCCTCCTCCAGTTACTTGATCCGTATATGCAGTCAAAATCAATGTTATGATTTTATTTCATCGATTTTAACCCCTACGCTCTATTGATTTCCCAACCACTAAAGCATGTGATAGTTTGGGTGATTGACTGGTAAATACATAAGTGAAAAATTTAACTATAAACAGCAAAAAGATTAATTTCTACTCTAATTAAAGAAATCTTTGAAGTGTGTCAAGAAAAACGAAAGGAAAGTTATTAACCTATTTAAATAAGAATATTCTCAATGTGTTTTGAGGAGACTAAGTTTAATAATCTTAATATTAATAATAATGATAATTTTAACGCCTAATATCCAATCATACGAATGACTTAGTAAATAACCAATTGATTAGATTTTTCTCCTAAGAGAAGAAAGCATAATTAATGGACGATTTGTTCCTCATGAGGATAACCATAAACAATCTTCACTGGCAAAATGTTACATTTTGATGTCATTTCTAACTATAACCAAAACAGATTTGACAGACTTGACATGAGGTCAAAATTTCAAAATCTTGAGTTGTTAATTTCTTCTGTTTATCGTTTAATAAGTGATTAACATAAATAGACATACAACATGCTTTAAAAAAGTCATTCATCATTCAATATACAGATCCGTAACAAAAGTGTTCGTCTTTTAAATTTTTTAAACATACGACGATAACAATTAACTCGTTTAACTCATTCAGTGAATTCAAGTTAAAAGTTAACCCTATTAGAACTCTAATTCTTGTGCACATTGTATTCTTATAAGTTAATGTATATTTTGTTGTAGAATGTACTTAAACTGTCGATCGATGTCCTTTCTGAAGCTATTATTATTCACACCTTTCGTCGATCCGGGTGTTGTTTCCTGTTTAGCCGGATGCTACTACTGAATCACAAGTACCCGGATCAACTGCTGGTCATGATGTCATGTACACCATGTAATGGATCCGCTTTCGCTCTTTCTTTTTCGGGCTAAACCCCTCGCATGGCTGACAGCTTATTATTCGTGGCTATGCTCACCTGTTATTAGTTTAGCCAATCAAATGTCGTTAATTAAGGAGCTTGAAGTTACTAGCTTGAACTCAACGGATTTTTTCTATCCGGATTGTGCCGCTATTGCTGAATGCGGGTCGTCTCATTGGCTGGTTGGATAGCTAGCGATACGAGGCTTTCAGCTTGAAAGAAATCAGGGTATTGGGAAGAGCGAGAGCGGATTCATATACGGTGAATAAGCAGGATGTATGCAATCGGTCTTCAGCTTAAACTTAAAACTGATTCCAAGTGGTTTGATCATATTCTGATCACTGTTTTCCCCATTACAATGAACCATCGATGAAAGACTGTCTCTCAAGTTAAGGCAACAATTTACCTTTGGACCATCATTTGCGAATCGCGTTATTTGTGAGTGGTCATATATTGAAAATTTGTTTTTGGTGAGGGTTCCAAATTTATCACGGGCACGTCTTTCGTACCCTCTGAAACTCTCCACGAACGACCAGGGAACAGGTTATTCACATATAGCTGTAGATCTAACAAAGCTTTAATGTTGTGCAGGTAACGCATTTTTTATTCAAAGTTTATAGCTGAAAGAACATAAAGTGACAACTTTTTGCAGATAATCGTTGACATTTCCCGTGGGGTATATGACATGAGATATTATCAGCCAGCGCTTACACCTTAATTGAGTGAATGAATTAATCATACGATAACAAGATCTATAATTACATTTTAATTTTTAATTAATTTCAAATTTCCTAATGACCATTTGTGGTTTACCATAAGAAGTAAGAAATTCAAAACTTTTTCTTGTAACTTTTTTTCCCATCAATATCTGAAGACGATTTTTTCACAAATACTTTCATTGAAATAACTCCGAAACATGAATCAGGATCATACAACATCCAACAAATCAACTAAGTCTCAAAAGAAAAAATATATACTTATACTCCCCAAGGGTAAAGCCCCAAGCTAGCCTCTTTGAAGACATACAAATAAATTCAGTGAACCCTCAACTCATACAGATAAATCGATGAACAAAAGGGTGAAGCCTCCCCCAAACCCCTTTAAAACATTTAATTAATCAATGAAACAAAGGGTGAAGCCTCATTCCGAACCCCTTTAAAACATTTAATTAATCAATGAACCAAAGGGTGAAGCCTCCCCCCAAACCCCTTTAAAACATACAAAGAAATCAACGAACCCAAGGTTGATGTATCCCCAAAACCCCTTTAAAACATTTAATTTCTCAATGAACCAAAGGGTGAAGCCTCATCCCAAACCCTCAAATCATACAGATAAATCAATGAACCAAGGGTAAAGCCTCATCTCAAACCCTCAAATCATGCAGATAAATCGATGAACCAAAGGGTGATGCCTCCCCCAAACCCCTTTAAAACATTTAATAAATCAATGAAGCAAAGGGTGAAGCATCATTCCGAACCCTTAAATCATACAGATAAAAGCAATACAGCCTTTTTAAAACATTTATTCCCGCCTCGGGAACAGTCTTCTCAAAGGCATTTAGTTCACGCCACCCCGTAGAGAGACAGGAGCCAAATGCCACCGCAAATTTGAACACTATTTCCCGAACAGCGTGCTGTGCAGGATGAGTTTATCACCTGTGGGTGATTAGCGCTATTCCACGAGTCACCGCAAAAGCATTCCTTATGAAACTGAAATGAGATGAAAAGAATGTTCATTTCAACTTCTGGAAATAAATTGGGGCAATCATTTTCCGATGTATGGTAACGATCAAGTTGTCAGTAATCAAGCTAATTTTGAAAATAAAATAAATGTCATTTTAACATTTTGATTGATATTCGCAATTGTCGTAGCTCTGCTAGCACAAAATAAACGATCAGTAACGATTCCTGTCGTTTGAAGTTAATCCAAATATTAATATTTAAAAAAAGTATGCTCTGTTCACAAGAATTTCCAACATATTTCGATATTGAATGAACATAAAATTTTGATTAATTTGGATGAAAAATTATGATTGCTATGTTACTAAGTCAAAACATGACTATACAGTAAAGTAAATAAAGTCACACCTGAAGACCAGCATATTTTTTTCTTTGCTTTTTACAAGTTTCTAGACACAGTTCTATTGTCATCTGTGAACTAGTTAAAGGCCCGTGCTTCAACATCCGGTCTCGAGTATCTTTGAAGCAGCCGCGGTACTGATCTGTAAAAGTCAGAGAGAAGCAGCTGTAAAATCCTCACATATTCTCCCGGCCAATTTTAAATGTCTAATAACCTCTATACACTTCTTTCCCCTTGAGATTCTCACCCTCATAAACCAGCGCAATTGGATTAGGTTAGATCCTACAATTACCCTGATATCTACCGTGGCAATTGCAATGTATTGCTACATGTATATAACAGTCAAGTCGAAAAACTTCCTTGCAGCAAGGATCATGCTAAAATATTAAGAAATAAAACAAGACGCCGTCAACAAAGAAATCTGCTGAAATTTAACTAACGTCACACATTGGCCTGTCAGTAAAGGATGATGCTAAAATGCAACCTAGGTAACACGGCAATCTAGTGAAAACTAGCTGGATTGGTTACTCAGGAGCCTGTCAGTAAAGGAAGATGCTAAAATATAACGTACTTTACACAGGAGCCTGTCAGTAAAGGAAGATGCTAAAATATAACGTACGTTACACAGGAGTCTGTCACGTCAGTAAAGGAAGATGCTAAAATATAACGTACGTTACGCAGGGGTCTGTCAGTAAAGGAAGATGCTAAAATATAACGTACGTTACACAGGAGTCTGTCAGTAAAGGAAGATGCTAAAATATAACGTACGTTACACAGGAGCCTGTCAGTAAAGGAAGATGCTAAAATATAACGTACGTTACACAGGAGCCTGTCAGTAAAGGAAGATGCTAAAATATAACGTACGTTACACAGGAGTCTGTCAGTAAAGGAAGATGCTAAAATATAACGTACGTTACACAGGAGCCTGTCAGTAAAGGAAGATGCTAAAATATAACGTACGTTACACAGGAGCCTGTCAGTAAAGGAAGATGTTTAAATGTAACGTACGTTACACAGGAGCCTGTCAGTAAAGGAAGAAGCTAAAATGTAACGTACGTTACACAGGAGCCTGTCAGTAAAGGAAGATGTTTAAATGTAACGTACGTTACACAGGAACCTGTCAGTAAAGGAAGATGTTTAAATGTAACGTACGTTACACAGGAGCCTGTCAGTAAAGGAAGAAGCTAAAATGTAACGTACGTTACACAGGAGCCTGTCAGTAGAGGAAGATGTTTAAATGTAACGTACGTTACACAGGAGCCTGTCAGTAAAGGAAGAAGCTAAGATGTAACGTACGTTACACAGGAGCCTGTCAGTAAAGGAAGATGTTTAAATGTAACGTACGTTACACAGGAGCCTGTCAGTGAAGGAAGATGCTGAAATATAACGTACGTTACGCAGGAGTCTGTCAGTAAAGGAAGATGCTAAAAATATAACGTACGTTACACAGGAGCCTGTCAGTAAAGGAAGATGCTAAAATATAACGTACGTTACGCAGGAGCCTGTCAGTAAAGGAAGATGCTAAAATATAACGTACGTTACACAGGAGCCTGTCAGTAAAGGAAGATGCTAAAATATAACGTACGTTACACAGGGGTCTGTCAGTAAAGGAAGATGCTAAAATATAACGTACGTTACACAGGAGCCTGTCAGTAAAGGAAGATGCTAAAATATAACGTACGTTACACAGGAGCCTGTCAGTAAAGGAAGATGCTAAAATATAACGTACGTTACACAGGAGCCTGTCAGTAAAGGAAGATGCTAAAATATAACGTACGTTACACAGGAGCCTGTCAGTAAAGGAAGATGCTAAAATATAACGTACGTTACACAAGGGTCTGTCAGTAAAGGAAGATGCTAAAATATAACGTACGTTACACAGGGGTCTGTCAGTACAGGAAGATGCTTAAATGTAACGTACGTTACACAGGAGCCTGTCAGTAAAGGAAGATGTTTAAATGTAACGTACGTTACACAGGAGCCTGTCAGTAAAGGAAGAAGCTAAAATGTAACGTACGTTACACAGGAGCCTGTCAGTAAAGGAAGATGTTTAAATGTAACGTACGTTACACAGGAACCTGTCAGTAAAGGAAGATGTTTAAATGTAACGTACGTTACACAGGAGCCTGTCAGTAAAGGAAGAAGCTAAAATGTAACGTACGTTACACAGGAGCCTGTCAGTAGAGGAAGATGTTTAAATGTAACGTACGTTACACAGGAGCCTGTCAGTAAAGGAAGAAGCTAAGATGTAACGTACGTTACACAGGAGCCTGTCAGTAAAGGAAGATGTTTAAATGTAACGTACGTTACACAGGAGCCTGTCAGTGAAGGAAGATGCTGAAATATAACGTACGTTACGCAGGAGTCTGTCAGTAAAGGAAGATGCTAAAATATAACGTACGTTACACAGGAGCCTGTCAGTAAAGGAAGATGCTAAAATATAACGTACGTTACGCAGGAGCCTGTCAGTAAAGGAAGATGCTAAAATATAACGTACGTTACACAGGAGCCTGTCAGTAAAGGAAGATGCTAAAATATAACGTACGTTACACAGGGGTCTGTCAGTAAAGGAAGATGCTAAAATATAACGTACGTTACACAGGAGCCTGTCAGTAAAGGAAGATGCTAAAATATAACGTACGTTACACAGGAGCCTGTCAGTAAAGGAAGATGCTAAAATATAACGTACGTTACACAGGAGCCTGTCAGTAAAGGAAGATGCTAAAATATAACGTACGTTACACAGGAGCCTGTCAGTAAAGGAAGATGCTAAAATATAACGTACGTTACACAAGGGTCTGTCAGTAAAGGAAGATGCTAAAATATAACGTACGTTACACAGGGGTCTGTCAGTACAGGAAGATGCTTAAATGTAACGTACGTTACACAGGAGTCTGTCAGTTAAGGAAGATGCTAATATGTAACGTACGTAACACGGGAACCTGTCAGTAAAGGAAGATGCTAATATGTAACGTACGTAACACGGGAACCTGTCAGTAAAGGAAGATGCTAAAATATAATGTACGTTACGTTACACAGGAGTCTGTTTGTAAAGGAAGATGCTGAAATGTAACGTACGTTACTCAGAAGGCTGTCAGTAAAGGAAGATGCTAAAATATAACGTACGTTACACAGGAGCCTGTCAGTAAAGGAAGATGCTAAAATATAACGTACGTTACACAAGGGTCTGTCAGTAAAGGAAGATGCTAAAATATAACGTACGTTACACAGGGGTCTGTCAGTACAGGAAGATGCTTAAATGTAACGTACGTTACACAGGAGTCTGTCAGTAAAGGAAGATGCTAAAATATAACGTACGTTACACAGGAGCCTGTCAGTAAAGGAAGATGCTAAAATATAACGTACGTTACACAGGAGCCTGTCAGTAAAGGAAGATGCTAAAATATAACGTACGTTACACAGGAGTCTGTCAGTAAAGGAAGATGCTAAAATATAACGTACGTTACACAGGAGCCTGTCAGTAAAGGAAGATGCTAAAATATAACGTACGTTACACAGGAGCCTGTCAGTAAAGGAAGATGTTTAAATGTAACGTACGTTACACAGGAGCCTGTCAGTAAAGGAAGAAGCTAAAATGTAACGTACGTTACACAGGAGCCTGTCAGTAAAGGAAGATGTTTAAATGTAACGTACGTTACACAGGAACCTGTCAGTAAAGGAAGATGTTTAAATGTAACGTACGTTACACAGGAGCCTGTCAGTAAAGGAAGAAGCTAAAATGTAACGTACGTTACACAGGAGCCTGTCAGTAGAGGAAGATGTTTAAATGTAACGTACGTTACACAGGAGCCTGTCAGTAAAGGAAGAAGCTAAGATGTAACGTACGTTACACAGGAGCCTGTCAGTAAAGGAAGATGTTTAAATGTAACGTACGTTACACAGGAGCCTGTCAGTGAAGGAAGATGCTGAAATATAACGTACGTTACGCAGGAGTCTGTCAGTAAAGGAAGATGCTAAAATATAACGTACGTTACACAGGAGCCTGTCAGTAAAGGAAGATGCTAAAATATAACGTACGTTACGCAGGAGCCTGTCAGTAAAGGAAGATGCTAAAATATAACGTACGTTACACAGGAGCCTGTCAGTAAAGGAAGATGCTAAAATATAACGTACGTTACACAGGGGTCTGTCAGTAAAGGAAGATGCTAAAATATAACGTACGTTACACAGGAGCCTGTCAGTAAAGGAAGATGCTAAAATATAACGTACGTTACACAGGAGCCTGTCAGTAAAGGAAGATGCTAAAATATAACGTACGTTACACAGGAGCCTGTCAGTAAAGGAAGATGCTAAAATATAACGTACGTTACACAGGAGCCTGTCAGTAAAGGAAGATGCTAAAATATAACGTACGTTACACAAGGGTCTGTCAGTAAAGGAAGATGCTAAAATATAACGTACGTTACACAGGGGTCTGTCAGTACAGGAAGATGCTTAAATGTAACGTACGTTACACAGGAGTCTGTCAGTTAAGGAAGATGCTAATATGTAACGTACGTAACACGGGAACCTGTCAGTAAAGGAAGATGCTAATATGTAACGTACGTAACACGGGAACCTGTCAGTAAAGGAAGATGCTAAAATATAATGTACGTTACGTTACACAGG
This sequence comes from Phorcus lineatus, assembly GCA_921293015.1. Taxonomy (NCBI): domain Eukaryota; kingdom Metazoa; phylum Mollusca; class Gastropoda; order Trochida; family Trochidae; genus Phorcus; species Phorcus lineatus. The sequence goes on along the minus strand of OV121098.1, from coordinate 27,959,456 downwards.
AGTCTGTTTGTAAAGGAAGATGCTGAAATGTAACGTACGTTACTCAGAAGGCTGTCAGTAAAGGAAGATGCTAAAATATAACGTACGTTACACAGGAGCCTGTCAGTAAAGGAAGATGCTAATATGTAACGTACGTAACACGGGAACCTGTCAGTAAAGGAAGATGCTGAAATGTAACGTACGTTACTCAGAAGGCTGTCAGTAAAAGAAGATGCTGAAATGTAACGTACTTTACACAGGAACCTGTCAGTAAAGAAAGATGCTAAAATGCAATGTACGTTACACACGAGCCTATCCTATAACCCCTATGCTAGTGAATTCATTTGGATTTGATCTGAATAACGGAAATCGATACTTGATACCAATCGATACTCAAATACCGATTTTAGACTACGTTTAGGATGTAGCGATCTAATTATTCATAAATTTGAGAGACATTGTTAAAATTTGTCGTGTTCATGCGGCCCAGGCCACGAAGATACATCACATTAGTTACTCGTATGTCGAAATTAGTCACTGCAAATGAAGCTTTATTCTTCAAAAAATGGATACAGTTTAAAAACAATTTTATATGGAACTAATGATTTAACTGATTTTGACAACTCGGCTAATAAACAATCAGTTTACCTTTCTATCACCCATTCCTGTAGATTTGATAACAAATGAGTTGAAATGTTTTATCTCTAAATTAGTGAGATAAAATATCCATTGTAATATTGATTATCTTAACCGGAACTGTATATCATATTGGTTTGTCTTAACTTTGTGTTGTATGTTTTATGGTTTCAAACATAATTTTATTGGAGCAGCATTAGAAAAGCTTCCATCTAGTTTGCCAATTCATTTTTTTAAATGAATAGAATATGTTTAAACAATATAACTTACATTATAAGGTAACCCGTCAGTAAAGTAATTTGCTTACTGTAGTAGGACAGCTAGAGAAGGGTAATGCAATTGAACCTAACGACAAAGAATACGCAACAGTAGCCCATTTCACAAAGACCTCTTACCGGTACGACCTCGTAAAGCAGGTCGTACCCCATCTCTTACATTTTTTAACCGTTTCACAACGGCGTCGTATATTTACACTGCGTCGTAAAGAGCTTCAAATTTAGGACCCCGATTGACCTGTCGTAAATGATTTAGGACGTCGTAAATCATTTAACATGGCGGCAATCCTCCGCTTACATTCAGAAATATTGGGAAGCAATTAGCTTGTTTTTCATAGTGATTCCGAACATCTTTTTGGTCAACAAATTTGTCAGCGATATTCAATTATTTCAATAATGACATAACGGAAAACTTTACATTTCACTCAACTAAATCTCTTCAGTTGCATAGATACATGCAATTTCGTCAATTTTGGGGTCGATTACCTTATTATTGAGAAATGTGTTGGTCAAATCTGTCGAATATTCTTAGTGTTCTTGACTGTGACTGACGTCCCAAAAGAGTTTGACACCAAAGGATTACCCTTAAATAAAACACATCCCTGGAGACTGACCCCGAAAACGTTTCTAACCTTTACAAGAACCTGTTAACGGACTCCAAACACCAGCCGCGGTGCAACTTCTTTTTGGGTCCCCTCCTTCAAAGAAGAAATCTTCATAACACGTGTAGGTTGCTGTGGATCCGTACGTTGTTGCCGGATAATCTACTCTGCCATTTGTAATATCCAGGGGGTATCCACATGATATGACTGAAATATTTGCAAAAAGTGTTATTGAAATTTAATTTATTTTCTAGAATAGAGTATAATCTTGAATGGTTGGATATGCAGCGATGACTATTCGTTAGGTTGGTTAACTGCACCCAAATTTATATATATTTGTCATTTTATGTTAAATTATTATTTATATGATGATGACTATAAATTATGATTAAGAACCTTTTTTTACAATTTGTTTAATATTTTTAGAACTAAGGTTATGTATCCTCTGAATAACTTGAGATGAAGCCAACTTTAACTTTAAATTCAGTAAAAGTTTAATCACATAGTTACTTTTCTGTGGGGACTAACATATATTGGGTTTGAAAGACTTCTGGTGAGGTGTATGCATTTAATTGATGATTAGAATTTAAATATTTCATTTCGTTTACATATTATATTTATAAAACTGAAATCGACTTATAACTTGCGAACACAATGAACATATATTTAATGACGCCTTGGGCCAGTCGACGCACGACCCAAGGATAACAGGTTTATCAGCTATCCCGTGTGCCATGCTGCCTTTTCTCCCCCGAGGTCGGACACAATGATTCCGAATGTGGTCAATTGGGTTGCGATCTGAACTCAAAGCCGGCCATTCAAACCTTTCAAACCTTTACGCAATATTCTTTGACAACGTTGCTAGTTTGTATATTTATGCCCCTTGGTAAGTATTAACTGTCGTTCATGGGACCATAGGTTTCAGCTCCTTCACGTTTAATAGAACATCATTTACTGTTAAAGGTCATTTGTTAATCATAGACACCTTAAGAACTTCGTTGAAGAAAGCCCTGCAGTTTCTAGTCGATTCTGTGAATCTTGCCAGATTTGATCGTGCCTGGTGAAGTTACAGACGTTTCACTGTCAGAGTAACCGCTTGTATTAACGATGTGAGGACAAAGGATGAGGTGGTCAGTATGACCATGTATATGTTTATTGTTTGGGGGGGGGGGGGGGGGGGGGGGAGAGAATATCTCTGTGCATGCATTCACTGTTGTCTCGATCCGTACAATAATTAATGCTTAATGTCAAAATATACTTATATATTACCATTCTTATCAGAAAACATTCTATTACGAAAAGAGAACAAATTTTCCATGCCAACTTGGCACTTTACCAATGGATTCACCTCCTTGATACAATGGTCAAACTGTTAATTCTCACTCTCAGTAAATAACTTACGCGCACAGGAGCCTGGTGGCCGACTCCAGGATCCATCTTCAGTGCACCGGGTATTCAAACTGCTGCCTTCAGATCTGTACCCGGTGTGACAGGTATAGATCGCAATGGAGTTGTAGGTAAATGCTTTGACTTTTACATCAGCGTGAGGTAAGACTGGGGGACGACCACAAGCAATAACTGAAAGGAAAAGCAAACGAGACATCCAAGAAAGAAATAAACCAATAAAGCGACAAAGACTTAAAAAAAAGAACAGGTAGACCACAAGTGTCCCCTAGAGACGGCAACATGAGTAGCAACCCTCGGGATGGTATCTTCTATTTGTCAACAATATTGCTGTGTAGTTTGAAGTGATTGGATAGGCGACAAATTAATGTAACATGGCAGTGTCATTATCTGATCTATTATGACATCTATTTCATTGACGACGTGCATAACTGACAATGAATTCAACAGTCAATAGTAATATCAGTATCGAGTTTAAATCGAAATTGCTGTATAATGATTTATTAGGGTAGATGTGTTAACATCAGAATTAAACTCACGTTTACAAGAGCCAGCTAGTACGCTCCAATCACCAACTGCTTTGCAGGTGATTTTGGGATCTCCTCCTTCGAAGACATAGCCGACATCACACGTGTAGATTGCTGTTGATCCGTAGGTTGTTGCTGGGTAATCCACTCCGGCATTGGGGAGATCATCAGGTTTCCCACACGATACCACTTAAAATGAATATATTACACCACATTTGTTCAACCCTTAAGTATAAAATCAACTTACAGATGAAACGTAAAGGTACCAGACAAGAACATTTGCAAAAGCTTGCAATTACTTTTTCAAAATAACAGTGGACTTAGAACTAGAACCCTTATTGCCTTGTCTGAGCACGAAGCATGTCAATTTTACAAACATAATTTGAGATGGCGATTCAGGTAAAAGCTGGGCTATAATAACGTAAATCTGACATGATTTTCGGAAATATATTAACGAGAAGCTGATTGATTGGTTGAAAGCCAATCGAGAAAGTATTTCAGGTCAGTTGCCCGGAGATCCGGTCCAACGAAAAAGCAAGCTACCTGTGCGGGGCTGAAATTTGAGCGTTATTTCAACCAATGGGATATTACCATTTGGTCGAATGTGGAATTGACTAAATGCCAATAAGAGGACTTTAGGGAAAATATTGCACAAACAGATTAAAACTGAAAACAACAGACCTTTTTACATGACAAAATGCCCTTATGGTCTATCATTTTTATTTTAGCTTCAGGTATCATGATATAATATACAAAATGTATTTTCTGTTGTGTACATTTGTATATTTAAAAAAAAACCCTTTTAATTTCATTTTTTTCGATTTAATCTTTTTGATCCGTGAATCGGATCCTGTGACCGTGAATCCTGATAATTTTATTTGAAGAATGTTTTATAAGAGCGTAAAAAAATGCAGAGCATAAAAATTATAATACAGTAGGGGACTCGGGCTTAATTTAACTAGCTAGCAATTTTACTGATGTAGTCATTGTTTCGTTACATACCGATACCAGAGGTAAGTTTTACTGTTACGACTAAAACAGGTAATATTTAAGTTGTTTTGTACTTTCAGGGATGCTTACAGGTCAACTTGGTTTCCAATGACATATATATGTCCACATAATGGTAAGGCTACGATTTGTATGTGTTTGAAAGACCAGTAAATATAAGCAATGGCCATTTCCAATTCAAAATGTGAATAACTTACATGTACAGGAGCCCAAGGGCAGACTCCAGGATCCATCCTCGGTACACCGGGTAGTCAGATCACTGCCTTCAGATCTGTACCCAGTGTGACAGATGTAGGTCACGGAGGAGTTGTACGTCACTGCTGTGCTTGTGACGTCAGCGTGAGGTAAGATTGGGTGAATACCGCAAGAAACGCCTGAAGAGAAACCCACAGCTGTGTTGTCAGAAAGGAGAAAAGATTTCAGACAGACTCGTTACAAGAGAAGAGAAACACGAAGAAGACCATTAGAGGGAATTGAAGAAGAAAAAGACCACAATGTATGAAACATGTATGGATATATCAAGAAAAATCTGTAAGAAAGGAGTGATTGGGAAAGGTAGGGGCGTTGGCCAATGGCATATTTGATAAAAAAATGTCCTTAAGAATTAGAAAGAGACATTAAAAGAGACGAGAGATAAGTAAAGAAGCAGAGACAAGAAAAGATACCTGAAAACGAAAATTACACAAGATAACAGACAATGAAATCTGAAAGAAATACCTGAGGAAGATGACAAGAGAGACAGACCTCAAAAGAGGGGAACTTTTTTTTATGATAACATTTATTTGTTATTTTGATAAAGATAATATGAAGATTCCCGCAGAGTATAACCCGATACAAATTCAGGAAATAATTCTTACAGTTGATTGTTATGAACTTATGAACTTGATTCTTATTTTTTGATAACGTTAAATATACTAAATATGTTCTCAAACATCGGTAAATTCAGCCAATGAGATTGATAATTCATAGCTTCTCTATCCCGTCTTTCATTCCCGTCATTCATGCTAGAATGATTTCACTGGTTAGTCATGAGATCTACATTTGTTGAATGGCTTTTAGGTGTATCGTCCAAGGATTCAGGTTTTATTGTTTAAAACGCCAGGGTAGGCTATAGAGGATGACATTGTAAAAGTGACACTATACTATGTTTCATTATTTTTTAATGTGACATAAATGAGAGTCAAAATACTTTACATCCTGAGTAAGGTTCAAGCATCTTACTGACGTTGTGCCTTTAAAATTACAAAGTTATGATACACATATTTTTCTATGATTGTAGAAAAAACGGCCATATAACTGTTAGGAAGTCGAAATTCTGCATCCCAATTACGTCAAAATTACTTAAATGACCACCTAAACACTACAAACCCACAGTTGCCGTCTTATCTGCCGTGATTAAAATTCCAAATTTCGTTTGAGATTTTTGGCTAGCGCTATTGTCCGATTTTCGATCAAACATTAGGAGCTGTTGAGCTGGGTAACCAAGGAGGAATGTAGGTAATTCTTTTAAATATTGAGTAGGTATAATCTCACCTGCCAGGTAACAGGTAAATTCGTCGGCGTTTTTTACACAAGCATATCCACTTTTACAACGGTGTTTGCAAGCTCCCTGAAATGTCATTGTTATTCACAATAATTACAAAATCAAAACCCAAATGTCTTTTTAACAACCTATAATTTTTAAAGTAATTGTTTGAAAAACAAATAACACCTTTTTATCACATGACCATGATTTGAAAATACTGTTTAGGTTTTTACAAGATATGATTCAAATGAAAAGAATTATGAACTATTTGTTTTATTTCATAACATAGTTTAGTACTAGGTCAAAGATAAGGTCCGAGTGAGTTACATTATCTTAAGTTTTTATTAACTCAAGAGAATTTCAGCTATATGTAAAACAATATGAATACGGGTTTAAATCTTTAAAAACCTTCAATTAAATCTCAATCCAATTGAAATCAAATCGAAACATGTCCCTCGTACCAAGTCTCAAAAGGATTTCAATGAGATTGATTTAATATTATCTAAGAGAAATATGATTTAATGTTCAATAAAACTCCAAACAGATTCAAAATGTTTCAATACCTCAGGTAACTCCCTAATGTCAGATATTCTGATATCTGAAATGCTTGGAGAGATGTTGTCTTGTGTAGAAACCTCTCTGAATAAAGAACATTTCCGGGTTCTGACAGAATAACTGACAGCTTGGCAGGGGCTGATAGCCTTACACAGGTTCTCACACTGATACATGTTCCTGACTTCCTTCTCCTGTAGAAGAGCCCCAACTATGGATATGCTTCCAGGAAGCCATTGTTGAGGAATTTGATGCGTACTGACTAGGAAGGCAAAGTTAGCCAGTTGGAGAATCAACACGAAAACTGACGTCGATCTCATTCTGGAACCATAAATATTCTTTCTTATAAAATGATTGAGTTATACTAATGATACATTTCATACACGCATTCTGAAACAAATCTATAAATTCTACCTCAAGACCAAATACACAAGCATCACAGATGATAATGATATGTCATTATCTTAAGAACAATCATATTGGGGTTGATATTTTTTATACGATGCATCAGGACAAAATATCACTTTTTCAGTGTGACGACATGGCATAAACAATGCTTTGACGTCACAGCTCGCCTATTACGAGGCATTCCAAATGTCACCAAGTCGGGTAATGTGCCTATGCTTGGAGGTTGATTTTGACAATTTTCTTTGATTCGCGACTTCGGTTATAAACAGAATATCAACAGCTTCTTTAAATAAGATAATATCTGAAAGTCACAAAGGTTACTTTTCCGAAATAATTTCTAAAAGTGATAAGTTAAATGTTAAGGTTGTCAATATCAGAAATAACTTCTTTACGCAGTGCCATTTCCTAAACATTCGAAGAAAATAATATTTTCCTTGAAAGAACTTTTGTTTAAAAAAATAACTGACAAAGTAAAAATCTACCGACCTCTCATCAAGACTTCAATTACCTTGATTCTTTAGTCAGCTTTAAAGCAGCCAGCAATGTTACACAGAGCCTTTTGTTTAATTGCCTTCCTTCATCTAGTAGTAAACAAGGCTTTTCTGTTCATGTAAAGTTTTCTTTCTTATAAATTAGTCAGGTTAATTCCCATGGCATGAAGCCAACAGTTGTCACAGAAGAAGAGTCTTTGGATATGATTTAAACATATTTTAGTCATGAAAAATGGATTGGCATATCATGCTTTGAGATTATCTAGGTGCCATAGTGTATGACAAAATAAAATCAATTATACAAATCAAAATTTACTAAAGTAATGGTAAATAAATCAAAACCATGTCTGTAGAAGTTTTTATCAGGTTGTCAACGGTTGACAATTGCTGTACAATCATTCACTTTATAGAAAATCGCTTCAAACTCACCGGTTTACTATCGCTGCACAATCATTCACTGTATAGGTAATCGCTTCACACTCACTGACAATCGCTGCACAACCATTCACTTTATAGAAAATCGCCTCAAACTCACCGGTTTACAATCGCTGCACAATCATTCACTATATAGATAATCGCTTCACACTCACCTGTTAATAATCGCTCCAAATCATTCACTTTATCAAAAATCGCTTCTCACTCACCGGTTGACAATCGCTGCACAACCACTCCTTGTAACGACAGTCGCTGCACACTTAATGTATTATCAAAACATCTTCATGCACCAGTGGCTTTATGTTAAACTACCTTAACCCTCTTAGCAAAGTGGAATGTTCCATACATGCATACGTCTCCAAAGCTGACTTAACGTGAAACTTAGAAAGACCAAACCAATATTCATGTAAACAAAAAGAAAGAATACTGCCCTGGTAAAACGTCAGCCTTTTTAAAGATTCAACCTTTCTGTTTTAACTTACCATAGTCAACACTAATATTCATGTAAACAAAACAAAAATTATTCATGTAGAGAACATTTACATATTTACAATACCATTTCATGTTTTACTTATAATTAACCACGTCAATAAGAGTTTTCCCCAACTGATACATCACAATTACCATTTAACTTGTAACTACTTAATGACGACTTCATTGCTCCTCTCAAGAAAACAATGAGAACATTGCATTAAAGGAAAAATCGAACACGCCCAGCGTTCAACATACAAAGCAAAAATCAACGCATGGATACAGACTATTAATATATTAATGTAAGAATAAACTTAAAAATCTAACATTTAACCACTAAAACGTCATATGACTTCAACATGTGTTTCAATATTTCAATAAGTTTTTCAGAACTGAAGAATGAAATACTCCTGTCCAGTCAAGCCCACTCTGTATTTAGTTCAATGAATTACCATTTTACGTCTTATACACATTTTTTGAATATTTTTAAAACTGATAAGGCAGCATCGAAATTTCATATATATATGAAGGTAGTTCAGTTAGATTCTCACGAAATAAAACGTTTTCTGTAAAAAGAAGTATGACTTGCGACTCAAAAAATGTTATTTACATGATTTCATGTCATGGATGTCAGGAAATATATATCGGGAAAACAGAGCTAAAGTTAAAAAGAAGAATGAATCTTCATCGTTCACAAATTAAACAAAAGCATAATCGCACAATCCCTCTAAGTGCGCATCTAGAAACATGTGGAAAAAATATGTATTCTGTTTTCCCGATATACAAAGTTGATTCCACTGAATCTAATTGCTTGGCGGAAAAGGAATTATTATTCATTAATAAACTTAAGCCAAAGCTTAATTCAAAACTTTAATCTAATATTCTTCAATTCAATGTCCATTTGCAAGTTTTGCATTTGCAATGTATTGTGACGTCATAATTGTTAATCATGACGTCATAACAGACTCAACGTCATTCACCTGATGAGACCTTATGGTCGAAAGTACTTGTGAATAAATCATCTTGGTTTTCTTCAACAAATGTGTTTTTCTATATATCTATATATATATATATAGCCACAAACTTATATTCCCAAGGTACAATGGACGTCTTGACCTATTAAGCGCTAAGTGCGACCAAATTGGTCCGTGCGTCCTGCTTCCAGGTACCCATTTAAACAGCTGGGTTGACTGAGTGCAAACGTGGTTTTAGTGCCTTGCCCGGGCACACAACAAAGGTTGAGACGCAAGTCCTGTGCCCTACTATGCTCCACGGCGTTACAGAGAAAAGGCAAGTATATATTCTTTTAATATTTTTTTTATTTTTCAAACACAGTTTACAAAAGTTTATTTACAATCTCAACAGTTGACAATCCGGTACAGCATTCTGTCAAAGTTCACATGAATAAATTATAAATACATGGTAAAACAAAATTCCCTTACTTCGTTCTGTAATGTTTTGAACGGTGGTATATTTTCAATAGGTAAGGCAAGTATAGTTTTATGACAAGTAAGGTCTGATTGTGTAGTCCCCGAGGTGAGGTGAGGTGAGGTGGTGTTTAAAGCCGCGATCAAGATTATTTCACTTTTATCGCGGCTGCTAGTATTATTGCAGGGAGAAAGCCCGTAACACTATTGTGGCTATGCATTGTGGTGAAACCTGCGAGCATCGGCTGGAACTAGCGAACCATGGGTGGTACTACACTGAATTTCAATGTAGCATTGCACCCAAACCTGACTGCGTGTAGAACCGTTCTCTACTGCAGACACAGTTACTGAGCCCCTGGCGGGATTCGAACCACGGACCTCATGATCCGAAGCCGAACGCGCTAACCACTGCGCTATATCCCGCCCCTGTAGTCCCCGAAACCACACTGGAATGTCAACTAACATTTACGTAAAAACAGCTTCTTGATCTTCGAAACTCCATCAGCGCTAAGATAGTCATGGGTACCATACGTTAACATTGGCTTATCAATTAATTCGATGAGAACTCTGCTACCTGTAACTACAATTACGAAATTGTTATGCATTATTTATTCATTTGCAAAAACTATTAAAGTTTTATTGATTTGATTCACGATCAAACACTTATTACATGTATCATGTAAACGGTTTTGATATAAAAAAAATCTGTTCTTTATGCTAGAAAACGATTTATATGATCCCTAACCAGAAAGTTGTTACTCAGTTTGTACATTTATAGAATTAAGCAAACAATTATAGTGATTTAATAAGACCGAAACCAGGACCACCCCATATATCTTACCATGGAAACGCAGACAGATCAGTCAAAATTTTAACTTCTTTTTTTGAAGGCACATATTCACAACTAATAAGTGGTTTTAAGTTTGTGTTGCTAAAACTGTCTTGCCTAGGATCAATGCTCAATTAGTGTTTGTTTATTCAACATTATTCAGTCATGTTTAAAGACTACACGTGCACCATCAACTGATCTAAGGTACCTTCAAACCTGATAGTATCATATTAACAATTAATAACAAGGATTTCTTCATTATTTAAAATTCATGCCTACTAATATAACATAGTGAAGCTTTGAATGTTCTTCAGCGGCTGTGTAAACTTATCATTGTTGATTGCAGGTCAACTGTAAAGAATTTTAAGTGTTTCTTTGCATCGATAGAAAGCTTAAGTGAAGTCCTCTTAAACCTTAAATAGCCAATTTAAACCGTAAAAGCTTTTAAACTGACGGCGGAATGTCCTAGGAAGGCATTTCTGTAGATTCCGGGGATATCTTGCACAAAGGTTCATCAAGGTAGTGTAAAGCTGATCACTTCAACGTGGTAAGGTGCGTATTAATAAATTGAGATGAGTGTGTTGTTATTTTCAAAGATGTTGCGACAAATTGGGCTTGCGTCAATGATCAATAGAGTCAATGTTGTGTATCGATTAGCAGTACAGTCGATGAAAATTGGAGCAATTGTCAATACGGCGGAGTCTACTAATGCCTACATTGACAAATGCCTACAGTGTTAAATAAACAACTTTATGCACCAGTGGTTTTAAAACTAACAGCCTTCACCCTTTCATTACAGTGGACTCTCCCACTTGGACCCTCCTTACTTGGTGACTAATTTGATAACAAAACACATATTTTAGAGTAAATCATATATACTCATTTGATTTTCATATCTTCATAAAGTTTAGCTCAAATTCACATTTTATTATTATTATTACGTTAGAAGTCATCTACATAATGGTTTGACATTGCATACATTGGTCCCACAGATGTACATAGTCACTTGATGGCGGCGACTTCGAAGGCTGAAGAGGTGATCCTGTCGTTTGCTGTACCTTGTCACTCAGGAGACGTAAAAGACGTTCATATAAGCGGCGTTGTCGATTCGGTAGCAGGCAGAAGACCAACTGAGTCATCTTGCCTCCGACTAGTCCATGGATGACGTACAGCTGACCCCAGAGAGGTGGACAGGAGTAGAAGGTGCCGTCCATGTAGAGGGTGTCCATTTCTTGCAGGAGGGTCAGGCAGTCACTTGAGGCGAAACAGAGGATCTTGTCGTCGTCTCCGTCAGCTATGCAGAGGAAAGGCAATCCATCAGATGTTTCCTTGAAGGAGTCTGGGAGATCATCCTCGCTGAGCGTCTGCGGAAGTTGAGGCAACAGCTTTCGTCTCAAGTGACTGCCTGACCCTCCTGCAAGAAATGGACACCCTCTACATGGACGGCACCTTCTACTCCTGTCCACCTCTCTGGGATCAGCTGTACGCCATCCATGGACTAGTCGGAGGCAAGATGACTCAGTTGGTCTTCTGCCTGCTACCGAATCGACAACGCCGCACATATGAACGTCTCCTTATAAAGAGTCATATATATAGTATATATATGTACATGTAAAATGTACATAATAATGTAAATTATTTATTAAATGATGATTTGACGTCATTTGATTTTATACGTCAAAATAAAATGTGAATGTGAGCTAAACTTTATGAAGATATGAAAATCAAATGAATATACATGATTTACTCTAAAATATGTGTTTTGTTATCCTTATCCTCGCTGTAGGCATTAATCACCAAGTAAGGAGGGTCCAAGTGGGAGAGTATACTGTAATGAAAGGGTGAAGGCTGTTAGTTTTAAAACCACTGGTGCATAAAGTTGTTTATTTAACACTGTAGGCATTTGTCACTGTAGGCATTAGTAGACTCCGCCTAATCTAAAGCAATTCAGTGGAAATGTCAATACACTTTACAGTTAAATTATATAATTCAGTCATAAAACTTTATGTCCTGCATATTATCAGTATTTAACAGGAGAGAGAATTGTAACATATTTGGATGTACGAAATAAATTAAGTATTGTGGAATATGGCCCTTTCGTAGGTCAGCATATGATGGGAAAATGAAAAGAAAATGATATTCGTCTTCAAACAATTAAGAAAACACAGCCTTCCAATTCTAGTTTCTGTTGCTATGTTATGGTACCTTGAAGACTCTTTTGTTAAATTGTGGTGTGATCATCTGAAGCATGCAGATGCATCTCGGAATTTCCCTATCTTTCATGAACTCAAATTATACTCTCAGTATAAATATGTTTTAAAAATTCTGTAGTAAAAACATTTGAAAGCGACAGTGACGTGGCCCATTCTGTTTAAAATGATTGAAAATATCTGAATGGAAATTGACAATTTGATTCTGCCATATACCCCATAGCCAATGGTATTTAACAAGTCTCGCATGTATGATACCCACAAAATTAAAAAATTGTTAGCAATCCGTAAATCAACTTGACACACATGAATTAAAAAAAAAATTCACTTAATAAACTTCGAAGTGACCTAACGCCGATGGAAGGGAAATCACTAATTAGTGAAGCAAACCACTTATATGCCGGATAAAGCAATCTGCGTCACGATTAATACAAGTCGACATGAGGCTATGCGCTGCTAATGCCAATGCGCACAGGGTTGTTTACCGTGTATATATGATTTATGATTTAATATTTCATAAAATCGGAAAGGCTAGAAGAAACAAGCTCCTCACTACACTGCGAAGACATAAGTTAACTTGTCATTCGTATATTGTTCTTCCTCGTACGTATATTACACTGAATTTGTGAAAGCGTCACATAATCTAAAGATTATCCACATTCACTGGCGATGATATGCAGTTGGTAAATCTTGCAAGACTCTGCAGAGAAAAAAATATAGATGACTTGGAAAAAGAATAAATGTTGACTACATGTATAGGAAAATATCAGCTCACGATAACGTTGACACTAATGCTTTATAGATAAGTGATACCATTTATATACATATAATATCATTATATATTATTGAAAATTGTTGCTACACAAAAAATCTCATGTAGACACAAATAATATGAAAACTATTTCTTTGAGTACTTAAAGTGATTATAATTTATGATATTTGATAATTTTTTAATATTTAATAATATACAATATCAAATACAATTGCTTTACTTTTTTACACCATAAATGTACTTTGATAACGATATCAACCATACCGAGGACACTACTCTTTTGACTAATTGCGCACTCATTTTTTTCTCTCAGGAAAATGTGAATTTAACATATGTAAAATAAGTACATATATATAAAGATATGTTACAAAGATAAAACAAACAAACTAATGTTTAAACTTTTCTATCGAACTTTCTTTGAAACTGATATCATAAAACAAATTGTGCTTTGTTTTAGTCTTTTGGGTGTGTTCACATTAATTACACCGTAACCTCCTTCACCGGAAGTAAAACTCCTTCCCCCTAGTGTTAACTACAGGAACTAATTTATTTTCAAAGCTTTAACGAATGAACTGTACAACTGGAGTCGGTTAAAGGGAGTTGGGGCACCATTGATACTCAAAGATGGAATTGTCATTTAATTTATTGTTTGGATTATTTATTTCATTGTTTTCAAATGTGTGGCCCGAGACTGTGATTTCTACAAAAGGTTTGTAATGTTTAAATTGTTTTTAATGTTCAAAATTCATCGACGCTGATTGTTTGTGATAAACTTCTTGTATTTGACTCCGTGAACAAAATCGAGTAATTGCTCCCCTTTTGCCGTTAATTAGCTAATTTCAGAAGCTTATTTTTCAAAACTTTATTATTATTTCAAGCACTCAAGTAAATGATGTATGCTGCATGCTTATTATTTTCTGAGAAACTTGATATTGTTACTATCTATCAGTTATTTATTTATATTCATATGCCATGTTCAGACATAACAAAAAGGTCATTTTCGGTCACACTATATTGAGTTCACGTCTTTTAAACGCACTAGTGCACACCAATATTTCTTTAACACAACGAATGCACAGATACTGCATATCTCTCGATATTATTCAAGAACCTCACTCAAATAATCTACCTCGTAAGTTATTTATCGAATATTTACGTATTCAGATAGTAAAGTTGATTTTTAAAGACCGGAAGTATTTAATGTTACGTTACAATAAATCCGCATGAACTACGATATCGGAAATATTAAGATTTTGCTTATAACCAAAAAAGCGGAAACGGCAGCCGCTTTGGTCAATCTAATAGCAATGCTAATGCTGTGTTATTAAATCGGTTTATTTACAACATTGCTTTCATAAAACATAATTCATTATTTGTTCTCAGTTCAGAGTTTAGGTAAATTCAACAGCTGCACATAATAATAGTTCAGCCGCTTTCAACTGTCTATAATTTATCCGTTTTGTGCACAGCTAACCTTTGATTTGTTATATGTCCAAGCCGACAGCGGCTGTCTAAATTTTTTCATTGTTGATTGCAGGTCAATTGTAAAGAATTTTAAGTATTTCATTGCATCGATAGAAAGCTTAAGTGATTGTATAAGTCCTCTTAAACCTTAAAATAGCCAATTTAAACCGTAAAAGCGTGCACTAGTGCCTTTAAGGATAAATATTACAGTTAGTCTTAAAAGTTAACAGAAAAGTCCCTGAGGGGCCTAAAATCGATGTATGTAAAATATATCCTTACTCAACCAAATCATCTGTAGTAGTAGAGAAAATATCAAGTCTCAAGAAAACCCACTGCTGTCGATGTGTGTGTGAACATTTTAAGCAGAAAAATGTATTTCCATAACTTAACCTATAATTGGAAATTCGTTTAAGATTACTTCTCTTGATTTATTAAACATTGTCTTGCAATTAGAAACATTTATTTTCGTTCTAGTGAGACCATTTTATATATCTTCAAAATCATGCTCCCTCTCCATTCAAATTGGAAACATTTATTTTCGTTCTAGTGAGACCACTTTATCTATCTTCAAAAACATGCTCCCTCTCCATTTAAAAATTTTCTCAAACGAGTTTAAAAAGTAAAAGAGTATTAAAAACCTGTAAAAGATTTGGGTAAGACACGGGGGAAAACGTAAAAAATGTATTTTAACACTGTACGAGAGACCACTTTCTCTCCCAACAGAGGTAGCGCAAGTCGGAATATCCTGATATAACCTCTATTCAATACGAGCATTTCTCAGCTTGAAATAGAGAAGCCTGATTGCATGCAAACAGTTAGTTGTAAAATAACGACTCCGTTCCAATAGTAATGTTTTTAAAAACTTCAGTAATTTCCTAATGCTTCCGTAAAGCTAGTAAGTAATATAGTCTACTCTTCAATGTGCACTTTTTGTCGTCTGCTAGGAAACACCGTCACGTAACATTGCGACTGAATCATGGCATACGCTTTGGAGAAAACATGTCCTTTCCAGGCAGGAAGTGTTTTCATTGGCTAGAATGTTGCAGATAGTTTGTGTTCAAATTTATTGCCGCTAGGGGAATACCGGAAGCACACAGCATAAAGAATAACTAAAGATATTCCTAGTGTAGAGTAAAGGTCACCTTAGCTCAGAGTTGAAGACTTTAGGACTGTCACGTTAACTTAAAGTTATGACATTAAAGGTTGAACCTTAGCTCAGATTTGGAAGACTGGGGTACTAACAGTTTAACTTAAGAGTTATGACATTAAAGGTTGAACCTTAGCTCAGAGTTTGAAGACAGAGCGACTACCACTTTAACTTAAGAGTTATGACATTAAAGGTTAAATCTTAACTCAGAGTTGAAAGACAGAGGACTACCACTTTAACTTAAGAGTTATGACATTAAAGGTTGAACCTTAACTCAGAGTTTGAAGACTGATGGACTACCACTTTAACTTAAGAGTTATGACATTAAAGGTTGAACCTTAACTCAGATTTGGAAGACTGGGGTACTATCAGTTTAACTTCAGAGTTATGACATCAAAGGTTAAATCTTAACTCAGAGTTGAAAGACAGATGGACTACCACTTTAACTTAAGAGTTATGACATCAAAGGTTAAATCTTAACTCAGAGTTGAAAGACAGAGGACTACCACTTTAACTTCAGAGTTATGACATCAAAGGTTAAATCTTAACTCAGAGTTGAAAGACAGAGGGACTACCACTTTATCTTAAGAGTTATGACATCAAAGGTTGAACCTTAACTCAGAGTTGAAAGACAGAGCGACTACCACTTTAACTTAAGAGTTATGACATTAAAGGTTAAATCTTAACTCAGAGTTGAAAGACAGAGGACTACCACTTTAACTTAAGAGTTATGACATTAAAGGTTGAACCTTAACTCAGAGTTTGAAGACTGATGGACTACCACTTTAACTTAAGAGTTATGACATTAAAGGTTGAACCTTAGCTCAGATTTGGAAGACTGGGGTACTATCAGTTTAACTTCAGAGTTATGACATTAAAGGTTGAACCTTAGCTCAGAGTTTGAAGACTGATGGACTACCACTTTAACTTAAGAGTTATGACATCAAAGGTTAAATCTTAACTCAGAGTTGAAAGACAGAGGGACTACCACTTTAACTTCAGAGTTATGACATTAAAGGTTGAACCTTAACTCAGAGTTGAAAGACAGAGGACTACCACTTTAACTTCAGAGTTATGACATCAAAGGTTAAATCTTAACTCAGAGTTGAAAGACAGAGGGACTACCACTTTATCTTAAGAGTTATGACATCAAAGGTTGAACCTTAACTCAGAGTTGAAAGACAGAGCGACTACCACTTTAACTTAAGAGTTATGACATTAAAGGTTAAATCTTAACTCAGAGTTGAAAGACAGAGGACTACCACTTTAACTTAAGAGTTATGACATTAAAGGTTGAACCTTAACTCAGAGTTTGAAGACTGATGGACTACCACTTTAACTTAAGAGTTATGACATTAAAGGTTGAACCTTAACTCAGATTTGGAAGACTGGGGTACTATCAGTTTAACTTCAGAGTTATGACATCAAAGGTTAAATCTTAACTCAGAGTTGAAAGACAGATGGACTACCACTTTAACTTAAGAGTTATGACATCAAAGGTTAAATCTTAACTCAGAGTTGAAAGACAGAGGACTACCACTTTAACTTCAGAGTTATGACATCAAAGGTTAAATCTTAACTCAGAGTTGAAAGACAGAGGGACTACCACTTTATCTTAAGAGTTATGACATCAAAGGTTGAACCTTAACTCAGAGTTGAAAGACAGAGCGACTACCACTTTAACTTAAGAGTTATGACATTAAAGGTTAAATCTTAACTCAGAGTTGAAAGACAGAGGACTACCACTTTAACTTAAGAGTTATGACATTAAAGGTTGAACCTTAACTCAGAGTTTGAAGACTGATGGACTACCACTTTAACTTAAGAGTTATGACATTAAAGGTTGAACCTTAGCTCAGATTTGGAAGACTGGGGTACTATCAGTTTAACTTCAGAGTTATGACATTAAAGGTTGAACCTTAGCTCAGAGTTTGAAGACTGATGGACTACCACTTTAACTTAAGAGTTATGACATCAAAGGTTAAATCTTAACTCAGAGTTGAAAGACAGAGGGACTACCACTTTAACTTCAGAGTTATGACATTAAAGGTTAAATCTTAACTCAGAGTTGAAAGACAGAGGGACTACCACTTTATCTTAAGAGTTATGACATCAAAGGTTGAACCTTAACTCAGAGTTGAAAGACCGAGCGACTACCACTTTAACTTAAGAGTTATGACATTAAAGGTTAAATCTTAACTCAGGGTTGAAAGACAGAGGACTACCCCTTTAACTTCAGAGTTATGACATCAAAGGTTAAATCTTAACTCAGAGTTGAAAGACAGAGGGATTACCACTTTATCTTAAGAGTTATGACATCAAAGGTTGAACCTTAACTCAGAGTTGAAAGACAGAGCGACTACCACTTTAACTTCAGAGTTATGACATTAAAGGTTGAACCTTAACTCAGAGTTGAAAGACAGAGGGACTACCACTTTAACTTCAGAGTTATGACATTAAAGGTTGAACCTTAGCTCAGACTAAGAACCTTAAAGAAAAAGATTTGGTCAGACATAGAACATCATAGAAAGATAACCTTTGCTCAGACATAGAACATCATAGAAAGATAACCTTTGCTCAGACATAGAACATCATAGAAAGATAACCTTTGCTCAGACATAGAACATCATAGAAAGATAACCTTTGCTCAGACATAGAACATCATAGAAAGATAACCTTAGCTCAGACTAAGAACCTTATAGAAAGATCCTCTTTTCTCAGACTTAAACATTATGGGACGGCCGCCTTTGCTCGGATTTAAAACTTTTTAGGACGATCACCTTTGATAAGACTTAAAACATTATAGGACGATCACTAATGCACAGACTTAGAACATTATAGAACGATCACCTTTGCTGAAATTGAACAGAACTTTAGCTCAGGTTTAAAACATTTAGGAATGATCACCTTAGTTAAGAGTTAGTACAATGAGGGATGAACCACTTAAATCAGAGTAAGTACCTTGTGGGACGATCACCTTAGCTCAGAGTTAAAAGATTGAGGGACGATCACCTTAGCTGAAAGTTAGAACGCTGAGGGATGGGCACCTTAG
The DNA here is from genome assembly GCA_921293015.1 of Phorcus lineatus. Taxonomy (NCBI): domain Eukaryota; kingdom Metazoa; phylum Mollusca; class Gastropoda; order Trochida; family Trochidae; genus Phorcus; species Phorcus lineatus. The sequence goes on along the minus strand of OV121098.1, from coordinate 27,940,242 downwards.
CTAAGAGAACAAAGAAAGGAATAAGAATATTGAAGGAAGATCGCCTTAGCTCAGGTTTAGATCGTTGAGGAATGATCACCTTAGCCTAAGGCATATGTACAGCTGCTTATATATCCAAAATCCTTGTTGAACTAAAAATCTATATTAAACGTGTTCCGATTATAGTAATGTGAGTACGTAACTAACTCAAGTTTAAGTGGCGCTCGTACTTAGGTAGTAGTGTTAGGGCGCAATAAGAGAAGTGCCGTTTGTCCGACTTTAACAGTGTATTTGAACGTGGAACATATCGTATTACTTGATAGAAGCAAACCACTACGCACTCGTTACTTATTTATATAGAGGATATTATATGTGTGTCCTTATCATTATGTACGCAAATTGCGGATGTATTATCATTTTTCGAGCTAGTCAAATTATGCTAAAATTTTAACATGAGTGCCGTAAACTTTGCATTCGTAAAAAATATCATTTATCTTATTTTTCTGTTCATGAAATATACATCAGAGAAGAAAAATGCATCACGTTCACACGATCGATTGACACGTGCGTTTAATTTTGTGTGTGTTGATACCTTTGTCATCGTAGGCAATGAAATGTGAATAATGAATAATAGCGCCGCCCTAATCAATCATTGGAGAAACGAGATATCATGAATTGCTTATACCCTTTATGCATGATGAACAGTTCAATGTCTTAAATCGTATAGTAAAATCTGAGGACTGATGAACATTATACTATGAGGTAGGCCTAATTATCTGTATAACAACTGATCTTGATATACTATCATCATAAACTTTTGTCCTTTTAGTTTTTTTCTTCTATAATTTGATGGATTACACGCTGTTAATGTAATGGAAAATATGTTTGAAAATTAAGTTTCGAGTCATATTTTGCTGATTTGAAAAATGCACTTTATATAAACTAACTACCTGAAAAATTTACTTTGAAAAACTGACCTCAATGAAAAAAGTTATTTGAATGATTAATTTCTTTCATAAAAAACTTTGATAGGGATTATCTACTATAAGATTAATGAGACAAAATTGACAAAATGAAATTCGATTTTGTTCAAGATAATGATTTTGAATTCTGATAAACTTAGACTCAATTTAGACTGCTTATAACTTAAAGGGAAAGCGTGCGAATCATTTAACCTTTATGTTTGTCCACTATTTGATTACCTATGTGTTAATAACAGGTAGTGATTCATGATTAAAAGAAATGTTTTGAAGTTTACATATATCAAATAAAAGTGATATCAAAATCAATTTACAGAACATTCGCATTTATTTTGACCTCTACTTTAAAAAATCAAACGTCCTTCAGGAAAATTGTTATTAAAATTCAAAGATTGAATGAAATTTCAGAGCTTCCATGCCCCATCTAACTTGAGGATTTACAACAAAATATATTTTCTGCATAATGCCGAATGATAAAAATTCTACGCTTTGGATTTGACCTTAAGCTTAAGAAATATCACTGGCATTTAAAAACTTCAACGCGATTCTTTCAGGAACAGGACCAGGAGCTTATAAACTTCATGAATATTTTTGTTATATTTTCCATTATATGTGAAAGAAGAATAAGATAGAACGAAGCAAATAAACATTTATCTTATGTGAATTACAGGGCACATTTCAATACGCATTGAAGGAGGGGGAACCAAATTCCTGGAAGGAATGAATGTGACGGTTATTTGTGAAACCACAACCACGACTGGACGAATAAAGTGGTTTCAAAATGGACGTCGAATTGCAGTGACAAGACGAAATAAACCTAACGTCTGTTCCCTCACCCGGGCCTCGCGAGAATTTGGAAGCTCATGCAAAGAAACGAGATTGTCTTTGGTCATACCGGATGTGACGTCAAAGGATACCGGAAGTTACTCTTGTGAGGATCCCACGATGAAACAAAACAGCAACGAGGTACAGATGAACGTCTATGATGAGATAACAGGTATGAAATCATTCCCAAGAATATACTCGTGACCATTGGTTCTGTAAAACGTTTGGGGAAATTAGGAAAGTTAAGTAACAGTTGACGGGGCTTTTCATCAAATGGGTAAACCACTACATTTCAGATAAAGAGTTGGTATATGGTGTCATGACGTGAAGCAAGAGAGACACATCAGTTAACAACTAAGGCTATTCATAAACATCGTTGATCGTATTTTAAAGGAGGTATTATTAAAGCAACGTTAGCTGGCTGGTGTTTGTATCACCGACGATAGTTCGATGAAAGTTTTAAAATCCCCCATTGCCTCTTTGACGAATATCATATTCACAATATTTCACCATTCTCTTTCATAGAACAACCAAAACTAGACCTACCAACCACTGTGTCCATTTACCAGAGCAGACCACGTGCAGTGTACGGAGCTACTCCTCTTACTCTGTCGTGCACGTGCATGTGCGATTCAGAGTTTGTCTTCACGTGGGACCATGGAAACATCACCGGAAACGTCAGCAGCGTCGTGAGGACAAATGGTATATGCACCCAGTCCTTGACCTTGTGGGTAGGATGGGAACAAGATGGCGACGTGGTCACGTGCACTGCTACGAATCCAGTTACAAGAAAGAAGGCGGCGATGAATAGTACCCTTAGTCTGCAATGTAAGTCAATCAATCTTCAGACAATCAAGAGGCAACGGGATCATAGTGCATACCTAGGTGATCCCTATTCTAATACATTAATTTTCACTCAACATGAGTTCTGTACAGATTAGTATAATGAATGAAGATGGGCAGGTTTTGAAATATGAATTGAACGAAAATTGTCTAATGCTTGGATGGATAATATATTCTCTTTATCATATGATATGATGATATTAGATCATATGGTTAGTATTATTTAAACCATATCATAATGAAAAGAACTATACAAAGGTCAACATCGATACTAAATACACCAACCCACTGTGTATGACATTAATAAGAAAACGGAGGAAAATCAGTTATTTTCCTATAGGTTAGTTATATGGGTTAGTATTTGTATGTCTTGGCACAGAGAACGTCAATGGAACCATGCATAGCGCCATCTCCAGAAAAGACGTCATTTCAACCGTTAAATTGACAAAATAAGGCGCTTGATATGCATGACTGTGTAACAGAATATTAAATTTAGGTTAAGCTATCGTATGTTAAGGTAATTTCCATCATCGGTAACCATTGGAAGAATGTTCGGATTCTCTTCTCTTTATTACCCATTGGCCTTTTCAACAGGAGAATCTGTACTAGATTCTTCTCATTAATTTAAGTAAGCCAATATAACTGCTACGTCGATTGTAGATGCGGGCTCTGAAAGACTGTTAGCTCACACTTTCGTGTATACAGCCAACAAGAATCCATCCAGGATAGTTTTCCTTTTACATTTACATGCGCTGAAAGAGACTCTATTAAACTCGACGTAACCAAACATATATTTCCAAATCTCCATCGATTCATTTATTGGATGAGTGTTTCTTTACAATACTCAAGGGCAGAGAACATAATTTTCTGATGAAAATTGTCAGGGGTGATTTGTGGAGAGTATCGGACCATTGAGCCCTTGGTGACCGAGAATCCAGCAATCAGGGAAGGTGACCTTTGAAATTTTGAATTTAGGTTCCGGCAATGCGCTGTTTGGAACCAGTTTAAGATTTTTTGTAACCAAACACTTATTTCCGTCTTTCCGTAACAAGCTGTTTCATTAGGTTATCGTTTCAAAACGAGCCAAGGGCACATTTTGCTCATGGAATTTCCACGAGCGAAATGTGAAGAGATTAGTGGATGTTCACCATACGGTCATACTGAAATAGGCCCTTTGTAGAAATTATAATTTTGAAAATATTTTCTTCGGCTGAAATGAAACTATTTGGCTTCAATCTGATTTCAAGGAATATTTTGTTATTTGAACTCTGATTCTAGTTCAAACATTATCCCTTCATTTCAAGTATTTTAAACTTTCAGTCCTAAACCTATCTTTTTAGTGCTAGGGTCCGATATCAAACATAATATAACCACTTATTATATCGTTTCATCAAAATATTATTAACTCGATTATCAGCTTTACAAGTATTTATTATGAAACACAATCAATGAAACGCTTGTAAGGCCCATCATTCAATACTTAAGAGTAGTTTCGTTGATTAGGAATTATCTTAAATAACTGAAATATGTTTCTGAAATGTTTCATTGTCAAAAAGTGTCTGACGAGAGCTATGCTCCCTTTTTGACATGGTTCGGATGGTTAAAAAAAATCCTTTAATCAAAATTATCCGGTTTTTTTTCAGATATGCCACTAAACCCGCAGATTACATTCCACCCCTCTGAGTCTGTAGCAGAAGGGGACATGATAAATATAACGTGTCGACCACGCACACCGGGGAAACCTAAGGGAAGGACGACCCTGGTTGTGAGAAGCAAGGGCGATAAATCATTCGAGTCGTCCTCATATATCAACTTCACAGTCTCGCGAGATGACAACGGGGCCGAGATTGCATGTTACGTCAGAAACAAGCACACTAAAGGAAACAGCACAGCTTATACTACAACTAGATATCTGAATGTGCTTTGTAAGTTGTAACGGATTTTACGAGCGCTTCTTTCATGAAATAATCATATGAGCAGTATTTTATCACGGTATTCTATGGCGCTTCAGTCTGTGAATTAACAGTGTGTCAGGGCAAAAGAAAATATGTTTTGGAAAGTAAAATTTTCTTTATTAAAATTATGACAAACCCAATCATTTTATTCATACAAAATATATCCATTTTTACCAAATGCCTAATCTTAAATATGGTTCAAAAATTTATTTTGATCCTGAGATCAAATCAGAAAAGTTTTATGAAGACACTGCTAATATTTGAATTCCTCTCTTTCCAAGATGGCCCTAAACTCAACGTCACGTACAACGTCACGACGTCAGAGAACGGCACTGAGTCCGCCACGTTCACGTGCAGCGTCGACGGTAACCCTAGAAACGTGACCTTCAAACCTTGGCAACATATGAACGGAAGGTCAGTCGTTAGAGAGATCGAAGGAGAAAATACCGCCACGCAGTCAGTTCTTCACATGACGTCTCTTACATATGCTGACTATGGGATTTATATCTGTAACGCTTCAAATGACCTTTTGAAAAACGACTCGACTAGTAACCACGGATTTCATTGGGCTCGCCTTCTCATCCAAGGTAAATTAGCATTCTGAAATAAACCATTATAAAGAAAACAGTGAAATGTACAGATGTTTGTACAAATAACTATTTGAACATTGAAGATTGATGAAGGACAGGAACTTTCAACCATATACGCTTGTAAACTACTAATCATTTATTGCAATAACTATCCTATGATTGGTAACCCAAACCAAAGAATCCAATGAGCGTTGAGTTAGAAATTCAACAGAAAATGGTTTTCAGCTTATATAAGCCATCTCTGTGCCTTAAGATGTGACAAATGAAGAATACAAAACCTTACTGGATGACAAATGGAGGATAATTAGTAATACCTTTACATCTTTGTATTAACACCATTCAACAAATCGTTTAAAACTGAGTTGGAAAATCAGAAAGTTAGAAAAGCGACATGGATGATCAAGTAGTTGAAATAAAAATGAAATCGAAAACGACAAAAGATTATAACATGTCACAAGTTGACTCTCTTTTTAAGGTGCACCACACTTCCTGACCGGAGATAACGACGACCCCACGACGGTTACGACCGAGGTCAATACGACTTTGACCTTGACCTATCGGTACGTCGCTAACCCGAGGGCAAAGGTCACGTGGTATATCGGCGAACAGAAGGTGAACACAAGTGGAACAGATATCCAGATGGGATCATCGAAAGAGAAGGTTACAGTAAAGATAAATGGTAAATTAACTTATGAAATATGAATTTCGTATTTGATGCATTGACCTTCAGCCTGGGGGTTCTTTGAGTGGAATAGTGACCTGGGCTTTGATTTCGAAGCGGTCTTAGCACTAAGATAGTCGTAAGTACCATTGGTTAACTTCGGCTTACGACTATCTTAGCACTAAGAGAGCTTCGAAAATCTAGACCCTGTACACGAGGCACTAGCTCCATTTCTAAAGCTATGACAAAATATCAATGGGCTTGAATAAAGGATATTTAATATATTATTATCGCATAATGTAGTCAAGGTAATGGTAAATGAAAGTTTTAAAGATGGATATGTGAACTGTTTATCTCTTTTAAAGGTCAGATATGCATACACCGTTTCCGCTCTTAGGAACAAGTTCTTCCTGTGATACTGATAAAGATCCGAGGCCCTTCCGAGCACCTATATCAGTATCGGACATAGATAGACGATTTCAGAAAAGGAACCACTTTATAACATTGTCACAGATATATGCCATAAACCGCATTGAATGTATAACATTCACCAAAATGTTTGATATTATCAATATGGTAGAAGTTATATTAATTTAGCCTTTTCAAAACGTTTAAAGGAATGTTTGTATTTACTCACGCAGAATTTTTAACTATCGTTTCAATCTTCAAGGTTTTATTACAAGGTTGCATTTTAAAGCATGTATTTTGTACGAGTGTGTCTGATGTGGTGCGTGGCAGTGTCTGAGGAATAACAGTCACAAAGATGGAAGTAAACGACAGTCTTAATTTTCATAATGTACACACTTCCGCTTTGTTTCATTATAAAGAAAATTATAAAATTATAAAAAATACTTTTTATTGTTTGAAACATTTTTTCAAAACATGCCTCTTTAGTTCATCATCTATTATAGATACTCTTCCATAATTTAAATTGCCATGGCATACTCTGATTGTAACACATTGAGAAATGAATAACAAGGCTTTAATAAAAAGTGATATAGGTCAGTAAAGTATAAGCAGTGAATAAAAACTAAACATTTATAATTTTTCCAATTTTTAAATCCAATGGATAGAGGAAAGTCGGGCGGTTATTATTAACGCGCTTAAAATTGTTCCAATTCTTTCCCTCCTTTACGATGGTTGTCGATTTGTGTTCGACTTGTGCAGTTTAAATATTGTTAAGGAAAGATAAAAAAAAATAAATGTGCAGATACAGAGAGAGAACTGAGAGAGAATCACCCTTGTGTGCAAAAACCATTGTTAAACTTATTTGCAGCTCCACTCTACAGGTGATAAAGTCTGTATCTGTTCAATCGACCTGAGGGAAACAATATTGACCGAGGCCCATTCAGTTAAAGTTAACATCGACTTCTTGGTTTGAAGTTTCGAATCATTGATTGGTTAAAAAGTAAAGGTACTGGCGCATGATGTTATCATTTTCGCCACTACAAACATTATTTCTCACCGGGAATAAATACCCTGGCGTATTTGATCCAGTCCGATAATCACTTCTATTGCAAATCATCATGTTAACGTATAGTTTTGTTGATTTTTCTGTTTAAAATAATCTAAAATCGCTTGAACATGTTCATACAGGTATCTCCGTAGACTCGCCCGGATATGAAGAAAGATTGACTCTGCCCTTTGTGACGTCATCAGATGATGGGGACTATTACGTCATAGCCTGCAACATGTTCGGATGTCGTAACTCATCTGTTCTGCGCGTGCGTGTTTCAGGTTGGTTATCTTAAAATGACTTCTTTTCTGCATCTTTCAATTTGTCATGCAGCTATATCAATGATATTGGCAATATAATATTTCGTGTGTCTGTAAATCTGATATTTTGCCGACCATTGTGTAATAGATAAATTATCTTAGTGAACGAATTTAATGACAGAAAACATCTAGTTTTCCAAAGTAAGGGGTTAGTATCCCGCCAGGTCCTCGGCAACTTTGTCTGCAATGGCTGTTCTACACGCAGTAAGGTTTGGGTGCAATGCTACACTGAATTTCAGCGCAGTACCACCCATGGTTCGCTAGTTTCAGCCGATGCTCGTAGGTTTCACCGCAATGCATAGCCGTTTGTTGTTGCGGGCTTTCTCCCTGCAATAATATTAGCAGCCGCGATATAAGTTAAATACTTGTTAAACTCCAACTCACCTCACCTCAACTCCAAAGTAAGAGATTTTTAGTATTATCATATGGTATAATTTGACTGAAATGTGGGTTGATATGTCGGAAGTGAAAAAGATCTGTAATGTTATTGTCAACATCACATCCTTTTGTTGACCTTCTCGTTCAAACAGATGACGTCACTTCCGTTGGCACACAACCGGTCACTTCCGAATCAGCTAGTATGGGTCTGGTGATTGGTCTCTCTGCAGCAGCCGCCATCTTGATCATCGTTATAGTCGTTGTCGTTGTTGTCGTCATTCAGAGGCGGAAGTCCGGTGGTCATGACACTACCGGTAGGTATTTTCGAAAAGATCAACGCTCAAACACTTTAGATCGGAGAGAAACGATGCAAATGTTAGTGAAACCATTTTTGATTTGTTTTGAAACATATCAACCGTAAAGAATATTTCATCGAAAAGTATTGACTGATACTGTGAATTTCACACAGTAGGGTTTACTGTGTCAGAAGAAAAACAAAAAATCCCGTATCATATTAGACAAGCGCACATTCAATCCTTTAACTTTAGGAAATTTGGTTTCAAGTGGTTGAGTTTAATAAAAGGAAATATTTTTAAGCTAAATTCTATATGATCAGTTTGATACGTACAATGATCAATGGTCAATACGTACTTTCTTTTGAATGTAGAAAAAATATCGTATATTGTAAGTAATGATTAAAACAATAATTGCATCAAACATTGTTGTTCACAGACACCAAACGAAAACATCAAAGTAATGGGTGAGTACTCTCGGTTATTTCATTGATTATCATTATTTGATTGAACAATAATTAATGGAAATATATTATTCAGTTTCTTTCTAGAAAAAAACCCAATTGCAACTCCTTTAACAATATTTACACTTCGACTCATTACACCTGAGTAAATTAGATCAACAATTTAAAAAATAATAACCTCTCATACTGTAGATCTTTTAATATCGGTCCTCTAAGCCAATTATTTTGACTCCAAGCAACTCAGAAAAGATGCCTTTAACAATATTTCCACCGGAAGTGTAGGTGGAAAAAAACCCTTAACCAAATTAAACCCATTTACACGTCTCTTTTTCAGCATTACCGTGAACACCTCTAATCCAACATACGACAGAGACTGTGTTGGTAGGTACAACCTTTATATACTTCTCACAATGAAGTGGATCGAATTGTTTATCAGCACAAATCTATAAATTCATGTTCAGGTTTTAATTCATATAATCTGATACATTTTGTATCATTGCATACCCTTGGCCCATTTTATTTAACTCACACGAGCGATTATGTTTTTCATACAAATTGTTCCATATTTATATGATAAAAGTGTCAATGATACAAGATAAACACTGTAAGCGTTTTCAACGATATGTAAATTGAAACATGTAAGCATGTACATGGTGTTGTATTGATAGACACGTTGCAGTAGGAAACAACAAGTGCCCGAATTTACTAAAGTAATGACACCATTTAAGAATTTAATTATTCAGTCTCCTAATTGCAGGTGACAATGGAACACGATGTTACCAAGGTGCGGACACGGACAAAGAGTCTGTCATGGGTAATATGATCTTATAAAAGATCTTCTACACACGAGTGAGAATATAAGCGTTGTCAGATAGTTAGTGCTCTGAATAACGCCACGGTGGCGTAATCCGAACAAAATCAAAGGACCTTGAACACCGATGCATGTTCTCAAATATCGATTATCTAAATTAAGTAATATTTGATAACAAAAGACTGTCAATAAGAAAAGCCAAATATTTTCGAACTGGATACTTTTGGTTAAACAAAAACATAAACGTAAATTTGTTAACTCTCGCATATGACTTTGATAGAACTTATAATAACTCATGATTATCATTGTATCGTTTATTGAATTGTATTCTACGGGAGCCTGAATAGTATTATTAATGTATTTCAGTGATAATTAAAAGCAGCCTGTATGGCAAAACACTACTGACGGAGTCACGCCCTGGGGAGGCACATCAGGTTGAAGATGGTGAGTAGACAAGGATGTCGTTTTTGCCCTATTCTTTTCATTGAATGTGTTAGCAAATAATTTTATCATGACTGTTTTCTGAATATCAACTACTCACCGATGTACAGTATTATGTTAATGTAGGAATTTTTTTTTTCATGTAATTGATTAACTACTAAGCATCGAAACAAACAGAATAGCAGTAGGATCAGTAGAAAGCAATTTTTTTTTTCATTCTGTGATCAAGTTGTAGATTCATCAAAGGTCAAGGAATAAATGCTTACGATTCATGTAAGCAAATGTACAAGGGTAATATAATGAATGTGATAAAGATCATTTTTGTATTTGAACTTTAGAAAAAGACTACATACGTTCAAAGAAACAATGATCAAGTGTTTGTCAACAAAAACTCCCGCTATACGATATCGACAAGTTAAATCACAAGCCCGATTACAAGTCAAATTGTTTGTTCAAAAACACAATTTACATTCTTAACCAGTTAATTATGCAAACCAATTTAACATGTGGGCCAACGCGTACATATTGCATGTATTGTCTAATGACCTTTCCATAAGTTAAACATAACCTGTGCCATATACATCAAATATACACTAGTACATATACGATATTGCTTAGCAACACTTATGTGTTTTGTACTCACCATTACAGCAGGTACCGGTCCTGACTATCCAGGCGTGAGCTTAACTCCAGTTGACGGGGAGGAAGAAGAAAGAGAGGAGGAATCAGAAGGGAAGGAAGGAGAGGAAAAAGAGGAAGAGGAGGAAGAAAAAGAAGAGGTTCAGGTGTCAGAAGGTGATTAGGTGGCAAGCATGTCCTGTATAACCGTGAGCACCTGTCCTATGTTAGAGTTTGATGTCTGAATGTTGAAATATTACAGGGACAAGATATAGAATATTGCTGCTGAATAACTGAAAGGACTGGAATCTAATCGAAGAAATGATTCAATCACGAGTCAGTAATTTTACAATTGTCGGTTAGGAATGATGCAATAATCCGTTGACATATTAGTGATTTTATAACATATCATAAATATTCTACTCCTAAGTTTACTCATGTCAATAATTTTCCATGTTTCCCCTTTAAGACAAAATCCTTCAGAATGTTCCAAATATATATTAGTTGGTGTAAATATGTGTATGTGTTATCTCCAACATGCATTTTTTCAACCAGATTATCCAAAGCCTTCGAAGAAATTTTCACGACAACTGTATGAGGCCTTTTCAGTGTGAATAGCTTTAATAATTTCAGTTAGGAAAATGGATTAATCATACTTACGTTCGTTTGAGGATTCATTTCACTGATTACACAAGGACTGGCTTACAATGTGAAACCATTGTTTTACATAATTCACATAATTCTACCAAGGAAACTGCTACAGAGCCTTTAAGACCTTCCTGCCAAATCAGAATGTTTATTTTGTGTCACAACTCTGAGAATTTGTCATTGTAAATTGTGTAACGTTTAACTAACATTTTATTTCAATAGAAACCAAGAAGATTGTTACAGAAATTTACTCGCAAGTCCAGAAACCAAGGTCTCAAAAGGATTCAACAATCAGTGACGTCACAGAGGAGGATAATGACGTCATTGAGGATGTTAATGATGACGCTTTCAAGGAAGAAGGCGAAGACGAAATCAACGAATAGATTAAGAATTACTTGTATGTTAGAATACAAAGATAAAAATCAACTTGTATGAAATTTAGATACATTGCAAAGTCATAGTCAAAGAACGATTGTTTCGATATGTTGTTAGGACATCATTATAAAAAAGGCCATGCCAATTGTCAACATTTCACAATGAAATAACGCTTGATATCTGTATCTTGATGCTTAGGTTTTAAATCTATTACCTTTAGGAAATCACCTATTTTTATTAAGATATACGCATCTAAATAACAGAAAACATAGCATTTTATTAAAAACTTCTGACTGTTTTATTTTGCAAAATGATTAATCATTAAGTAGAAGCCTAGGAAACAATGACGACACGACTGTTCTCGTGAAAGTTGCCTTACCTAATGAAATATGTATTGCATCTTGATATCGAATCGGTTTTATTTTCTCCTTTGCAATTCTTAGTTCTATTCGCACTGCGAAATACAAAAGATACAAGGTATTGTTTAAATTGAACACTCTCCGACGAGTTATTTGTTTTATCAATGTCCACAGAGTGCAAGTAAAACATAGTTCGTTAGTATCAGGAAATAAACCTGATACGGCAAATATCAACTCGATCTGCAAACCATTGAAAATGATTTAACTTTAGCTGATCGTTAACGAAATCTGCTTGCATTCTAAATTCTTAACTAGCATTTTTGGATTTTAAGGAAATAAAAATTTGTTAATACATTATAACTGTATGTCATGATTGAATCTTATGACTACGTTTGTTATGACAGTTTGGCTGAGAACGAAGGTTCCTTGTGAAAATTCAAATGCATTAATATTATGTAAATTATAGCCCATATTGACAGACGGTAGTGGCCCTTTTCAAATCCGTGACTGTTCCCATGGGATGCTGGCTACTTGAATATTTCCTTTACGACCGATCGAGTTGAGTAATGAGATGTTTGAACCTCTTAAACTAGTTCATTTGGTATAAGCTATAATATGTTTATTGGGGAGCATTTGAAGAACAAAAATCTTTCAAAAACGTGCTACTGTCCCTTTAAAATGAGCAACAAGTGGTTGGTGATTGTATGATTATATTATCTAATACAAGTTCCCGCAGTCGTGCTAGATCAAGCAATATGAACGATGTTGTTATATCTCGTAAAACGTCATTCGAATTGTCACAGTGGTATTACACTATTAGTAATTGACTATGTGCTTTCATGGGGGAATAACATTGACGTCACTGTTAACAAGCAGTTTTGTGTTCAGAAATGTTAATTTTCGTGTTAAAACCCATTGCAGAATTATTTTGAATTATAGACAACTGACGTGTCTTCTGATATCAAGTATATATGATATATAATATATATGTATGAAGTATTTGTTACACACCTGTTTTGATAGATTGAATATCAGAAGACACTTGGGTCAAATCTCACTAAATAGAGATCATTATGGATTTCATACGACTATAAAAAAAACACCGTTCATTTTTTCCGACACGATATTCCCACGAGTCTCTCGAAAGGAGTTTGGTAAATTTTCAAAAGTATCGATTTTATTCATTTCATCTTATTATCGTTTTCATTAGATAGATATTTCTTTACTGTTTGCTCAGTAGAGAAATTGGAAGGGGCAGGCTTCCATGAAGTCAAGCTGATATGTGTAAATGATAGCATAGATGCAGCAGTTGCTAAGCATTTACATGTGTGCACTGACGACATTTATGACACAAATTACATATTTCCATGATAATGTGTACTCGTATTTACCTTGTGACGATCTCTGTACATGTTTAAAAACGAATTTAGGAAGCGCAATTCAATCCGTATTTGTAATTATTGCTCCTCAAAATAATATTTCTATCAATGTTGAAATTATCTGGGTTTCCATACTGACACAATATTTGCAAGAACATAAATAAACACGCCTTTCCATTCCATTGCATGGTCTTCCCTTTCTCAAGTTGACTAAAAATTCTTACGTAACTTAATTTGATGTAAACTTTTAAAACCGTGCAATGCATTCATTATTTTATTTCTGCAAATACTGAATTAACCTTTTCGGAATCTATTTTTGCTTTGGTTGCTTCTAACGCAGATTGGTAGGACAAATAACACTGACACGTGGTTCGAAGGATTTAAGAAGAAATTGTATTCGTATTCATGACGTTATGGCAAAGGGTACACATTTATATACAGAAGGTCAATGCATATCGAGATGATATCTTACTAAGGTAGATTGCGCTTTCTATGTTTTCGTGACTTGTATAAAGTTTTAATTATCTTTAATTAAAGTTTACCTGAAGATGTCAAACTTCCATAGCCATATATGTCATGTTTTTTGAGTAATTATTGCATGAATTAAAATTTTCACGAATCTCTTAATTTATATTACTTTGCTATGTAATTTAATTATCAAAGTAGACGAACATTATGAAGCACAACATTTTATAAACTCGGCTTTGCCATTTGAACAAATTATCAAATTTATTTCACTCATGATTATCTCTTAAGAATGCAAAATCCACATGGGAGTTACCTTAAAATGATTTGTCTATATTATTGTCAGTAGAGTACACTTAAATTATTAAGCTTTTGACACATCGTTGTATATAGAACCTTTATGATATTTTGTCAATTAAAAGTAGTTCCATGTGAGATATTATCGCATACATTAGATTGCAGTGCATTATGATAATCACTATAGATGCTTTTTCATTGTAAAAATCCATCCTCGAATTGATTACGTATCATTTTTTCACAGCTTCGTTGACAATAAAAGTTCAGAAATATGTGATTGTCGTTTCATTAATCGTTGCATATTGCTTAAGGGCTCAGTTCGCCTGACCTTAGAATAGTTAACGATTGATAAAGATTCAGAAAGTGTCGGATATGCGTATATATGAAGGAATGGTCGATTTATCGTTAATGAAACTATACAAACGTTGTGTCTAGCTACCTACACTGAAGCCAATAAGGAATTTCAACCATTCCACTTTGGATTCTTATAATAAAGTCACACTTTCCCGGCTGTTCCAATTAATGTTCATTAACAAGTTACAAGCAATCTAAAACAGGCGAATTCAGCCTAGGGAGAAAATAAGCAGCTGATCTCGACATCGGATGATCATTGGATGAACAATCGAGCATTAATACATTATTGTATTGGTTTTATGTTCATGATTCATTTGAGCCACGGTATATGACGAGCGATAGCGAATTTGAAACCACTATCATTCAGAAGTTTTCTGATAAATATCATCGATTACATTTTGTAAATATGAGTATTATCTTCGAGACACCTCTTGTGTATGACCCACTCATGCACCTTTCAATATGGCATTATTCAAATGGTACATTATAGCAAATTGGATGTTATTTCACAGTTAAACAGTGTGGTGTGCCTTTTGATTAGTACCTGAATTAAACATGGGTATCTGTCAAAGATGCAGTCAAGTGGGTACAAGGTTCGAAAAAAGCACCGTGAATGCTTAACCCTTTAGAAAAGTGTCTTGGTAGACTTGTGATGTATACTCGGGCAGCCTATTTAAAATTGAGGATGCATAATGTCCTGGAACAATCTTAAGCTTTATATTTTACAATTAGATTGCCCTACTTGGTCTTTCAATCAACTGAGTACTTACTGGGAAGACATTTATACAAAGATAGCAAAATAAATTAAGGACAAACATCCAATATTAACTAACATTTCGGAGTTTCGATGATGACGTATACAATACTTTGATACTTGAAAATAAGGTGGTCCGTAACATATTTAGTTGAGTATACATGATTTTATGTGATTAAGACCTTAAAATCGTTCGAAAAATTCAACTTCAGAATATTCTTGTGTAACAAGTGAATATTTTCTGTCCAAAATACAATTCTGTTTTAAAAAAAAAATGTTTGTATGTGTAATATATTTATATGTATATATATATGCATATGTTACTACCTTAAAATAATTTCAAAAAAGTTTTTCCTCGTTAGCAAATGAAGCGTGATAGGAGATGTAAATTCAATGCATGTCACCCGCTTTGTTTCACCCAATCATATCACTTTTTCATCAATCTCAATAGACGAAAACCAAAATATTCATCATGTGGGTGAAATGAGAAGCTGATTTTCTCAAAATTCACTTACTACTTTTTAGGATTTAGCGCGTCATGCGAGCAACAAAAGATAACCACGGCAAAGTTAATTTTCTATTCTAACCTAGTCCATATGCTGTCCTTAAAAAACGTAGATAAGTAAACTCGAGTTAATCAGTTTATCTAGGATAATTTTATGAATAAATGGTCTCGGTTAGAATATCAGATTTAGTCAATAAAACCGCAGTTTGTTAACCTATTATCCGAAAGTTAACATGAATATCACACTAGTATATCGCCTCGGCAATCTTAAATCGTCAAATGTTATAAACATTTCCTACATTGTAAATCATTTTAATCTATCAACACGTATTCCGCTTTGAAATCGAATGCGAACTTTTTATTTAGAAATGTGAATACAACTTGAATCTCCGACTGCGTGAAGCGTTTAATGAGGCGTGACGATGAATGACGGCGGCCACATTCATACAATTTGTATTCTGAACGATCAATTGAAACTGTATCCTTTCCGCCAAGTAACTGTGGTGCGGGATGGACACCGAGTCAAAGCATTTCCTTTACTATTATGAACAAATGCTCCATAAGAATCGCTCCTTGCCAAACCCCTTCTTTACTTTGATAACTCTAGACATGAATTTGAGCATTGGAAATTCAGTAAGATAAAATCTGGATATGTTGAGGTTCTTTTTGGGATGTTTATGCCTTTCAACAGGTAAGGTTATGATCTAAATGTTTGGCACTTCCTGATCCGTAGAATAAAAGTTAAGTAGGCCGATATTGACAAACATTAGTTAAATATTCGTATGAGAAATGTTCATACTTGTTAGTTAGCCTTGTTCATTTTCGATTATTCTGATGAAACTATTACGATAGTTTTATTTCTATTTAAAAACTACTACATATGAACAATGAATATGACTCGTATATTAAGCTTCATAGTAAAAGCCATAGTTAGTAAACGATAGGTATGTATAATGATAGAATAGTAATTTGTTTTATTTCCTGATTCGAAGTCAAACTTACCTTACAAAGAGCTCAATCTTTATTCAGTACTCAAAAGGACTATAGTACATTCAATTTGTTGATACATATTTCACATTTATGAAACAATCGGTTTCTGTATACAGATGTGTAAAAATATATACAGGAGCGAGGAGATAGTTCTTTCATTCATAATGATTGACGTATCGCTCTATAGAGCAAAGATCGGACGGGTTAGACAATGAGCGATCAAATCAATGCTTAACTGTATTCCATCGAAAACAGTCGAGAAGTTTTATAACCTTTAACTCCCAAAACTAGAGTTTATTTTCGGTTGAGAATTTAAGCCCTATATTTCAAAACCTGCAAAACTCTTCTTTCTCCGACTCTTGTTTGAGGTACGGGTTTTATTTGAGTAAAAACGGTAGTCAACAAGTGTTTTGACTGACCAAACAGGGTGTATAGCGTATATTCACAGTGCTATTTGACGATATTCAATGGACTTGCTCACCGTCAGTGAATTGCAATGGATCATTGTATTCTTTATATAAATCCCTTGTATATCATTCAAAATGGGAAAAAAAGTATTTAACAAATCTATTTTTATATGACTGGGTGATTTTGAAAATCAAATCTAGATTTACTAACGATTGATTAATATTCAGCATGTTATTGCAAGGGAAACAATCCTGGCCTCCACAGTCGATGTTGCTTGTGAAAGATCAAGCATTTCTTACATCGCAGTCTCTCTCAGAGGTAGCTAAAGTCATAAATTCTACTGTTAACATAATATAATATAATATAATATAATATAATATAATATAATATAATATAATATAATATAATATAATATAATATAATATAATATAATACGATACGATACGATACGATACAATACAATACAATACAATACAATACAATATAATATAATATAATATAATATAATTTGATATGATATAATGCAATATAACACAATATAACATAATATAAGAAATCTGACAGGATGACAGGAGCATCTGTGTAGGGAGGGAACGATTACATCGTAGATATCACCTCTATAGCTTGTAGCTGTAATACAGTTAGTGCACAACCACAAGGACAAAGTTAAATACCTATGCAATGCGGTGATGGATTTGAACTGATGACGTCACTGTGATATGGACTTACATTGACCACTGCTAATGAATTTCGTCCATATAATCTTATTCTCTTACGAATAAGTTTTAAAAAGGAATGATGATGATAATCGTTTACTCTCGTCTTTTTGGATATTTTCATATCATATAAACTCATGTTGATGTAATTGATGACCAAGACCCTGGGCGGGGGGGAGGGGGGGGGGGGGGGGGGATAAATATTATCCAACCTCATGTAAGAAACTCGACCAGTGATCATTGGTCCACTCGACCCTGAATAACAACGGGTATCACCCTCTGGAGCGGAGTATTGAATGTTTTTACTCGCGATGGCAAAAGTGAGCAGAGTGGTCGTCTTGAAAAACATGTCTTATGGACCACCTCGAGATGACCTTTAATCAAATTATATGTGTCTTCCATCCAATATAGTAATTGTAACAATTCCAATGCCATTTCCTTTTCAGACGACATTTGGCCACATTATATGTAAACGTTTCTTCCATATCAGTGCCTATATCGAATATAGTGTAAGTAATAACAGGATAAATTAGCAAAATAAGCAGATGAAAAAATAACACCGAATTGAAGTTTGGTGTTTAATAAGTCTCTCGTCGAATACTTACTGCAATAAACTAATTTCAACTAGTGTAGCGGCGATATTGAACATTTTACATGTATATTGCATTATTACCCATATGGTAAGTGGTGACATATTTTCAATAACGCCATGAAAAGTTTACTAGCATTGTGTAGTCATAATTAAGAAAGTTAAGAAGATCTGTGACGCCATTCAAACAGTGGTATTATCCTTACAAAAAATTGTATATTTGAATGGTTACGGTATTAGCTTAACATTGTCGAGTTCCCAGTTTCACAATTCGCACACATTACTACCGATATATAACAATATATTGTAGAATGGTATGCCATTTGCAACAAAGTGTGATTCGTCAAACAGGATCATCATAATAGTTTCCCACAACAACCCCCCTCCCCCCAAAAAAATTACAGTTGCTCAATAAAAAAAAGGACCAGGTTCCAGGAATCTAACCCACAACTAATGAGGACATAGAAAAAATAGATAAACATACATGGAATTTCCAAAATTATTCCAACGAAAATAATTGCAACCACATACTTTATATACATTTCCTATATGTCGTTTTCGTTTCACACCAAGTTTAGCCACATTCTCCATGATGATCAATTTCTCATATTTTTTGCAGGTATAAAGCTAGCCAAGGGAGCTAGTGTGTCGGCCGGCGATGATCAGGTCACTACCCTTGGTTCCAATCCATTTACACTGAGTTGTAGATACACCACTGAAGTGGGCGAAACACCGGACAGCATGACTATACGACATAAACGATTTCAAAGTTCAGATTTTATAGAACTATTTAAGTTCAATATCCCAGCAAACACGTCTTCTTACGTTGATGATTCCTTGATAAGCAAAGCTCAGTTTTCTATGAACGAAAACTCTGTCAGTGTGACCTACAGTTCGGCAGATTGCAACGACAATGGGACATACCAGTGCAAGTTTGACTTTTTAAGAAATGAATTCATTGCTATAACAAGAGATGAAATGCAGCTAACGGTTGAGAGTAAGTATTGATATACCTTCATATCTACTTCTGAAATAGTTTTTAAGCTATATAGAAAATTTCAGGACTATATCCTACCCCACAAAAGATGGCAGTGTTATATGCACAATCATTTCAACCAATTCATATTTTCAACTGGCGCATCAATGAAATTTTCAAAAAAGTCTAATCTAAAGAGCGAAATGGAAATTTTTTTACAAATAGCTTTCCCCGTTTGTAAACGGCAGTACATTTTGAACTTTTCACTCACATAAATGAAGTGAATATCATTTAAATCAAAGTGTATTTGCCACAAAGTTTTACTAGGTCATAGGTCATTCTGACGCCACGTTTGGGCAGCACCCGCCTTTATTACGTGAAAAAAGAGTTTACATTGAATAAAAAATAAAATATGTTAACTGGTTGAGTCCAAAGATGCATGTTTTTGAGGGACAGTCTGAATACAAGTGGCTTTATGAAACAGTTAATCGGACTAGAGCGTTAAAAGATGTTGCTCCAGTCGGTAGTTCCTGCTTCATGACTATTTAATGAATAAAAGTCTTTAATACAGACAAGATCCTCATTCAATAAGTCTAGATTTGCCTGAAGAGTCTGAAACTAATATTAGTTAAGAGCAGTAAAATATCAGGATCTTTAAAAGACTAAATTTTACTCTAGCTGTAGACTCAGACGCAAGGGCGATACTTTCAAAAGCAATTATAAACCTTTTACGTTTGCAGGTCAACCGGAAGCCCCAGATATCACCCAAAGCAGTATGGACTTCTTCACAGAATCGGAGACAGTTGAGTTCGTATGCTCGAGTTATGTCGGGCCGAAAGATAGATCTATTGCTTGGTTTGGCGTTTCAGAAGGAAATAATATTACTGACCTTACAAATCTGGCCAACCAGAGTGATCCAATTCAAAATAAAAGTGGTCCACGCTTTTGCATCTTCAAAAGGACCAGTGATCTTAGGGTCACTCTGACTCGGGAACATAACGGAATGAACTTCCGGTGTGTCGTCGTTTCACCTGACGATCAAGGTCAAGGCGCGTCATGTGACCCATCTTTTTGTACGTCATCGCGTGATATCAACGTCCAGTGTGAGTATTGTTTCGAAAATCATTTCATGCTTATGACATGAGTATCATTAGGTTGTCAGGACGAAAAAAGTTTTCAATCAATTTCGGTGTATCCGTTAGAATTTGCATCAAGCATAAGTATTGAAGTATCCTGCAAATTAGACAGACTATAACGACATCTGATCATTATATGATAAACAAAACATTTCAAAACAAATAATTTTTAAATATTATAAGCTTACCTCATAGAATGAATTATCCAGTCTATACATGATAAACAATGGTAAACTCCTCTAAACCAGTTCGAAATATAAAATCGTATCCTTCAATGTACTTCGATCACGACATCTTAAGATTCATACAACGTGGCAGTTTTAACCGCATGATTGACTCGCGCTGCAATATACACGCACGGACTTTTCACTCTGATTGTGTAGAGAACACGTGTAAACTGTCTACTATTCTATGCTATGAAAAGATATTCGTGGGGTAGACTTACCTCTCGTTCTTATGAGTTTCTTTTTTGTTTTACGTTGTGTCTGTAAATGTTTATCCCTAAGCGGGAAAATGTTTTTGTTTGTCCTTTTCCATTACCGGAAGTATTTTTTACTAAAACTACAGGCAAAATCCAAAGAATCAAACATAGAATCCACTTATCTGAAAATAATCTATACCAAACTGGCTAAAAGTAAACAAGTATGTTACTTAGATAAAAATGACTGAGACTATAAAGATACTATGTCATAACTGTAGGGGCCTGAATAACAACTTTAAACGCAAGAAGGTATTCAATTTCCTAAAAAAGAAAAAAGGCAATATTTACTGTTTACAAGACATTCACTTTACCTCCGATCAGATTCAGAAGATAAAAGAACAATGGGGATATAATGAATGTTTTATTAGCTGCTTCAAAAGTAACGCCCGAGGAACAGCCATATTATTCAATAATAACTTCGAATTCAAAATACTAGATAGTAACACAGATGAGCTAGGAAACTACGTTGCTCTGAAAATTTTAGTTAATGAGGTAACTTATACTGTAATAAGCATATATGGACTTAACGAGGACAGTCCAGACTTTTTCCAGACTATCATAGACATAGTTGCCAAGTATGATAGCGATGAAATATGTATATGTGCAGATTGGAATCTAGTTTTGAACAAACAGCTCGATACGTACAATTATAAAAACATTAACAATCCAAAAGCAAGAGAAAAAGTTTTTGAAATGATAGATAAATTTGACCTAAAAGATCCCTGGCGTGAACTTAATCATGATGTTAAACGTTTCACCTGGCGGCAACCTACCCCTCTTAAACAAGCGCGGCTTGATTTTTTCCTTATTTCACATGGGCTACTATCTTCGGTAAATGATTGTGATATTCTTCCAAGTATAAATTCTGATCATTCATTAATAACGTTGTCCATAACATGCTCTACCTTAGCTCGAGGCAAAGGGTTTTGGAAATTCAATAATTCACTTCTTAGAGATAGAAAATACATAAAATTAGTAAAAGAAACCATCAAATCGACTTTAGACCAATATAAAAACACAGAAACAGAACCAAACAAATACTCAATAGACGATCAATTGCTTTGGGAAACATTACTCCTCATGATCAGAGGCAAAACTATATACTATTCATCAACAAAAAAGAAAATTATGAAAGAAAAAGAAAAAAACCTAGAAACTAAGCTTGAAGATTTAGAAAAGAAATTAGACCAAAACGAGGATAGTAACGAGAAACAAAAACTGCTTGATGAAATAAATGGTATTAAGCAAGACTTAGATGAGATTGACAATCATAAGATAAACGGGATACTAACGAGATCAAAAGCAAATTGGATAGAAAAGGGCGAAAAACCAACAAAATACTTTTTAAAGCTAGAGTCAAGAAATTTTTTGAATAAGTCTATCAATGTTCTGGAAAAAAATGATGGAACATCCATTACAGATAGCAAACAATTACTTCAGGAAACAAAACTCTTTTATGAAAGATTATACACAGCGCAAAGTCACTCTAATATAGATCTTCCTAATCTGTTCAAAAATGATAATGTTCCAATTCTAAATGAACATGATAAAAATAACCTTGAAGGAAAATTGAAATTGAATGAGCTTTCATTTTCGTTAAGAAATATGAAAAATGAAAAAAGTCCCGGGCCCGATGGTTTTACCACTGAGTTTCTTAAATTCTTCTGGAAAGATCTTGGAGTATTTCTCCTTAATTCCCTCAACTTTGGCTATGAATACGGAAACTTATCAATTTCGCAAAAACAAGGATTAATAACATGCATTCATAAACCTAACAAACCTAAGAAATTTTTGAAAAACTGGCGCCCAATCTCCTTACTAAATACGTCATATAAAGTTGGTGCTGCAGCTATCGCAAATAGAATAAAACAGGTTTTGCCAAGCATAATAAATGAAGATCAAAAGGGTTTCGTCAAAGGGAGATATATCGGAGAGGTAACGAGGCTTATATATGATTTAATGGAACACACCGAAACATGCCAGATACCAGGCTTATTACTTCTAATTGATTTCGAAAAGGCATTCGATTCAGTTGACAGAAAATACCTCATCAATGTTTTGAAGTTTTTCAATTTCGGACCGAGTATTTCACATTGGATAGAAACATTTTATAATGATATTGAATCGAGAGTCCTGGTTAACGGTTTCGCATCTAACCCCTTTAAAATAAGCCGAGGATGCCGCCAGGGGGACCCGATAGCGCCGTATATTTTCCTACTTTGTGTAGAAATTTTGGGTATCATGATAAGAAATAACAAAAACATAAAGGGAATTAAAATAGGAAATATAGAATATCTTCTCTCACAGTTCGCAGATGATACAACTCTCACATTAGATGGATCAGAAAAAAGCCTTTATTCAGCTTTAAATACCTTGGAACTATTTGCCCGTTTTTCAGGATTGAAAGTCAATGTAGATAAAACAAAACTTATGTGGATAGGTTCCAAAAAGAGATCTCGATATAAGATATGTAAAGAATGGAATTTCGATTGGTCAAAAACAAATTTCACTCTTCTAGGAATAGTGTTCGATATCGATCTCGATAAAATGATCGAAATAAATTACGAAGAAAAGCTTTCTCATATCTACAGACAAATGAACATCTGGTCAGCACGTACATTAACCCCCTATGGCAGAAATACGATACTTAAATCACTCCTACTACCAAAGCTTAACCACCTATTCTCATCTTTGCCTAATCCCAAAAAAGGCGTCATTGAAAAACTCCAAAAAAAGTGTTTTAATTTCATATGGAAAAACAAACCAGATAAGATTAAAAGAGATGTAATGATGTTAAACCCAGAACATGGGGGAATAAAATCTCCAAATATTTGGAAAATCATATCATCACAAAAATTAAAATGGATTAAAAGAATAAGCGATAAAGACCTAAAATGGACATATTTATTTTACAATCAACTTGAAGAGAAGACCCCTTTTCTACTTTCGGATGGTATCTTCATAAAAAATAAAATAATTCCTCATTTAACAAATTCTTTTTGGAAAGACATTCTTTCAGAATGGTCAAACTTTTTATCCATGAATAAAAGGAAAATTGTAAATGAAGAAGATATACAAAGTCAATCATTATGGAACAACGACAATATTATGATTGATAAACATCCGTTTTTGTATTATGAATGGTATAAGAAAGGTGTTATTTTTGTAAATGATTTGATCCATGACGAGGGAAGACTGTTAACTTATGAAGAATTTTCCAAATCTTTTTGTATCAAGACTAACTTTTTGACTTACGAATCGGTGAAAAGAGCCATTATGACATATGCCCGTTCACTGAACATAAAGAAATATAAGAAAAAGCTACAAAATCCTATATATCCGTATAATGTATCCAAAATTGATACCATAATTGGGAGTAAAAAATTATATGCGGCTCTTATTAACTCGAATTTTGTTCGGCTGGCAAGCTTTTCAAAATGGGAAAAAGTTTTACAAAGTGATTTTGATGAAAAAGATTGGAAAGTTTTCAACATTATTGCTAATAAATGTTCGAAAAGCACAGACTTAAAATGGTTGCAATATAGAATTATTCATAATATTCTCCCAACAAGACAATTTCTTTATAAAATAGGATATATATCATCACCACTTTGTGCGTTTTGCAAAAGTGAAATAGAAACCTTAAACCATATGCTTTGGGAATGTGAAACTATCCTCAGATTATGGAAGGAAATAGAATTATGGTTAAACTCTGTCCAACTGAAATTAGAATTTACTAATAAAATTGTTATACTGGGAATGAACGGAAAGAACAATAATCCTGTAAATGCAATCATTTTATTAGTCAAAAAGTATATTCATAGATGTAGCATTTATGGTTACAAACCAAAGTTAGAGCATCTCCAAGATGAAATTGTACGTTATTATGACCTATCTAGATATATTTTTCTGTCAACCGAAACTGAAGCAAAGTTTTTTCAATATTGGTCAAGTTTACACTTATTACTTGGAAAGTAATGTTATTTAGATTTCTTGTTTAAAAAATGTCATAGCCAACTGTGGATTTTCTTGTATCTTTATTTATGTGACGATTGTTTGATTAAACATATTACTTATTTTTGCCTGTAACACAAATATGGAAAATAAAAAAAAAAAAAAAAAAAAAAAAGAATTTGCATCAAACTGACAACCATGCGATCTTCTCATACGCATGGCCTATACTTGCGGCAGATGCCAAAGACTTGCTGAGATAGAACTATAACTTTTCTGTGCTTGCCGTCCAGGCTGCTGCGACGGATCTCGTTAGTCCAATGACAAATCATGTAAAAATTGTAACTTTTCGCAGAGGAGGGCGCTGCATTCGAAACACGATTATTTTGCGGGTTGGAAGCAAGGATTAGATTTCTCAGTAATAGCGACTTCAACTTAAAGCAATGCAGAGGAAGACTCCATGCGGTGGAAAACCATAACTTCCGATCTCAAACCAAGGGTGGTTACTCTAATTGAACTGGGGACCACTAAAGATTTTACATTGGGTTTTGATACCTTGACATAATATAGATAGATTGTGATAAGGTCGAATGTGGGTTTAAGAGAAACGAAACATGGTTTGAATCTGACGTTAGTATATAATCTGATATAGTCTTAAGGAATATTTTACAAATGACTCCAAAGTTAATAATTTCAATAAATCTTATCTTTTAATCACTTCTGTAAGTGACTCTTAAATAACGCCATTGTTACAAATGTATTTTAGTCAGTGACCGCAAAGTAAACCGTTGAATGAGTCAAAAGTAATTTTCCCCATGACTATAAGTTAAATCCTGCAAGCAGGGACAGGTTTTTTTGGCAATGACCACAAGGTTATTTTGTGAAGAATTCCCTATCAAACATTTTGTCAGTAACTCAAAATTCACTATGTCAGAAAATCATACATTTTGATAGATTCTCCAAACTAATTACGCCAGTGATACAAAAGCAATTTTAACTTAAGTTGTCATTCACAGTTAAAACACAACTCAAAGACTTTGGCATGTTCTAACTGCTAAAATGGTGTACTGCTTCTCAACTTTCTAACAGTGAATGGATTCAAAATGCTTTGACGAAGTTCAAATAATTCTTTCAATTAATCGATAATCTGGAAACTTTATGATTTTTTTTGATCATTTAGAAACATGCTTTACCCCTACTGTGCATGTATAGATGGAATCAGACAGGAAGATCTAATACTACAGTCTGACCCATCACATCCTGCCAACAAGTTTGAGGTCGGCAGCTCGGTGACCTTGAGGTGTGACGTGGACGGTAACCCTGAACCCTACTTCAGATGGGTCAAAGGTGAAGATCAGGTCATAGGTGAAGGTTCAAACCAGTTGACCTTGGAAAATTTGAATCTTGACGATTCAGGTATATACCGTTGCTATGGAAACAACACTGTTGGCGAGACAACATATGAAGTCGAAAGGGAAATAGGAATAACAGTCGGTATGTAATAATGAAAATAGAAAGCTTTTAAACAGCTTCTAACCACAAATTGTCGAATCAGACCGCTCTTTGATCCATTAGCCTACACTAACATTTACTTGCTCACTTGGGTGACCTCCAACATAACTTTTTAAATGTGATCGTAAATTCGCAACCTCCAAGTAGTAGCCCTGCCTTCACTTGCGGGGGCATTGTTGTCAAGATTCTTGACAACAATAGGAATTGACGTCATCGATAATCTCGAACCAAATTGTTATTTTACATACAAATAATTTGGTTCGAGAGTTCGCACTTTTAAATATCCGCCATTGACCAGAAAACAGCACATCTAATGTTGTGTAGAAAAAAACGAAATGTGAGCGAATTGCTACATCTAATGTTTCATAAGATACCCATTTTCACAGTTTAAAAAGTCCCTTACCAAAGATGACACCACATGTCCACAAGCACGGGAGACATCGATACAGGTCATATACAATATACAATATATATATTGTATGTGACCTGTATCGATGTCTCCCGTGCTTGTGCACAAGTTTCTCAATTCATGCATCAGTGTGGGACTGGGGATCAATCTTTTACCCCTCATTTATTAAAGCAATTAGGTCACCCACCAATCTAGCGATCGAGCCGTGCCCAATGTTTTTGAAATTTAGTGACAGCAGTCAAACTGAGCTTTGCACAGGATCACAAGTCTACTGACAAAATAAGGGAAATCACCCTTGATGTAATGGAATTCTTACACAAAATTTACATTTAAATTTGAATTTAGGCTTGTATCAATTTAATACGTAATTAAATTTAAATGAATATTGCAATCAAACGAAAGGTTTATGATTTGATCTTAAGTAGTTTAAATTCATTCTGGACCATTCCGTAAATCGCGGTTTGAGGGTTAAGTTTGAATTGAATTGAATTTGAATAAAATTAAATGGAACTTAAAATAGTTTTGAATTGATTTTACAGAAACAGAACTCATTTTAATACCTCATCTTGGTCAATGTTTTGATGAATTTAATATTCAAAGATATGTTTCAGTACTAATCACAACAACAACAACGCCGACGCCGACAACAACAGCCTCTGGAGTCATTGGAGAAGTCAAGAAAAAGGGTGAATATAGAATTACATTTGGTAAAAAAAATACTTTGTTTGAGTTTTTATATTTTGAGAAGAAGAGGCAGTAACGCGTTTGAAAAAATACATCCCCCTCCCCAAAACAAATAATACAAAATATAAAAAAAAGAAGAAAAAGAAACAAAAAAACCCCAACAAAATCCATTAGTTTCCGCTAAATGTTTTGAACTCAGAGGGTAAAACCTGTCATTAACCAAACTGATTGTCCGTAGTTGTAGAAGAAATTATCTAGTTTTAAGCAAAACCACTAGCGGCCATTTGAGTGTGGACACCTGTTGATCAATTGTGTTAGTGGACAGTCGATTCGAACAGCTTTAGTGGACATGATACGTACAACATATATTGCCTTACCCTTCATTTCTTAAATGTCAATCCGGTATTTACTTATTGGCTCAGTTAAAAACGATATGGTCGTTGTTTGGCCAAAAAATCGAGGACTCAAGGCCATGTGATTAAACGAAATATGGTTTAGCTACGATAAGCAGTTTTCCAGACTCAATTAATGTTCACACAAAAATGGCCGCAGGCAGTTTCATACAATAATTTCTTCTACGACTACGAATATGAGGGTTGAGTAATGAAACGTTTGACCCTCTTGATATATTACAGCTTACATAAACACATATTTATTGGGGATATTTGAATAAATAACATTTCGAAAAATATCCCTGCTACAGTGCCTTCAAAAAGCCGATTTGAATATACATGTACCACCGAATCATCACAATACTAATGTTATGATAAAATTGAAGGTAAAGGGGTAGCCTTTTGTTTATATCCGCAGAATCTCCAGAAGGATTGGCGATGGTCACAATCATCGTAATCATCTGTGCTGCCGTGCTACTAATCATCATCATAATCATCATCATCTGTTGCTGTTGTTGTCGCAAAGGTGAGAATCTGTTGTTTTAGGTCTTCCTTTTACTCCGTGCTTTGGTACTAGTCTTTAATATATACAATTCAAGGTGAGAATCCGTTTTACTTGAAACGTTTTACATTTTTTCTCTGTGATGTTAATGCTATATTCATGAACAACTATGCATGGGTAAAGTGTAACAGTTAGGGATTTCAGAGCACTATTCTGTTGCAGTTGATATATACTTGCCGAGATGTGAACATCATAATTTATTAATCCTGTTTTGTTCTTTAGGAAAATCAAACAAGAATAGAAATGAAATAAGAATGAACAATACGCCGCCAGGGAAAAGCAACCTTGGTTTTGAGAAACCTTCTGATGGAGCAGTTGAAAATCCGTACATCAGTACAAGGTAATGAAGGGACACTTATTCGTTTGATGCATTCAAAAGCATTTGATGAAATTATTTGATAGTATTAATTTAAAGGTCTCATGAATACAACTGGCTCAAATGTATTTGTTTTATAGACACCAGACAAAAGGTATTGCTAAATCAATTGTTTCTTTATGTATGTCCATGTGCTGCCATATGACAAAGTTTGTGTGAAGGTATTTTAAAGGGACAGTAACCCCCTGTTAAAGGTAAACAAAGTGATCTCTCGAAAACCGTTTCATCCGTTTCATCTATCTAAAAGAATGCTCCACTGGCACTTTAATATGGTAGGTGAATTGTATGCTGGTTATAACTACCCATATATGTCTGACCAAACCCCCCAAAATAAATAAAGAATTGCATGAACATATCCTAGGGATAATTTCACTTCCTTCCTCCAATGTAATATTAACGCAACTCCCCCGCAAGGTGCTACTCGCACCAGTCTCAAACACTACTTGGTTAAGACCTTGCTGCCTTGCGCCAAAATTCGTGATTTGAGTGCAGTGTCCTCATCAGCGATAAATAGCAACCTATAAGAGGTTCCTGGAAGGTCATCAAGTTCATATCTGCAGTAATCTTCAGATATAAAAACTATATATAAATATTGAGGTAATGCGGCAAGGCTCGACTCAGCCAGGTGGAACTGTCGCCAGTGAGGGCCTTTGGGAGTGGTTGTGGCCAACGATGTGCGTTTCCTTGATCTATGATAATTTCTATTTCAGGGAGCCAAGTCGAGCCTCAAAGGGACCAGATGTACTTCGACATACAGAGGATCAGGATGCAAGAAGAGTAAGATTAATTAATATAAAAAATAAATTGAAATAATCAAAATTTGCAGCCTCAAAGTATTATGCTCTTATTACAATGTCATGTGAAATTTCAAATGCAAAAGTCGACAAAGATGCAAAGACGACATTGGGAAATTGAAATACCAAGTAATGTAAAAATTGCAAAAAGGGAAATCGTCAAGTAGATTAAACAACGTTTCCTGATCTTGAAATTAATCATGCTTAAATTTTCAGATTCACACCCCTGAGGAAGCCATTGATGGACGATTCGAGCCCGCGCCTGTGGACCTCTCCAGAGGCGACATCCAGTTCGTGGCTGGTCCAGGAGCATTATCCCGACCTAGGAGCAGATATCCTGTAGTTCTGGACGATTACGATGCAGATCTTCGCCCTACTGGACATTACGCTCCAACCGAATACATGGACTTGGACAGAAATTCCGGATATCTGGACTACGACAGAAGACCCTCTGATTATGTCGACATGGACGAGAATCATGGATATGGAAATGTGCGAAGAAATTCCTACGACTCTGGGGTCAATTTGGATGTAGGCTATGCTCGACCGGATATGATGTTTGTGTAATGAGTATATCTGGGTCGTTTACTCAATGAATCTTGAAAATTATAGGACATATAGAACGTTGGATAAGTCGATTGTTTCGATGTCCTTGAAAATCTGGACCTCCAGTTTCGAAGCTCACTTAATGCTAAGATTGTCGTAAGTACTATACAAAACGATTGGTTACGATTATCGTAGCACTAAGGAACCGTGGAAAATATAGATCCTGGATACAAACAGAAGCCCTCTAAAATACAACGACTAGGGCAAACATTTTTTATATCTTGACTACGACAGAACTCCTGGGCAGAGGAACGAACAATGTATATGCAGATATGGGCAGATATTGCAGCGATTTGGGAGTCAAACTCGATGTAGACGCTGCTCTGCCATATATGATGTAAGTTAAATGATGATATCTCCGTTTATGAAGCGCACATATAGAGAATCTCACCCAAGTGTCTTCTGATATCAAATATATCAACATGAGTTGATAAAAGTTACAAAAATTTTTCTCCTAGGAGATATCGCTTGATCTTCCACAAGCGATATCTCCAGTGGAACACAGTTTTGGTTGCTCAATCTGTTTTAGAAATATCATTACTTTGGTCATACCGAAGCTTTTGTATTCATCGCGAGAAGGTCACCACCAACACAAACTTTAGAGACACACATTCCTACAGGGTGAATAGAAGCACATATTGAATAAAACCTCTCGCCAAAGTTGACGCCACAAGAATCTCAACTCTAACTGAAATTGGTCCCACGGGCCTGTGATTTCTTTTGAACTTGTTTGGAAAATGATCACTTTACCTTTAATAGTAGCTTTTTTATGTAATTATTTATATAGCAATGTGGCTGTGGTTATGGATTATAATATAACTGTTAACATGAATGGGGAAGTGGATGCAGATTGGATGCGGGGGAAACTTGATATGGCTGTGGACATTGTTGCGGATGTTGTTGAGAATGTGGTTGTGCATGTGGTTGAGGATTTTGATGTTGCAGTATTTTTATGGTGCTGTGCATATTGCTTCGAATGTGACTGTGAATGTTACTAATTACATACATTGCCTTTGTTTTGTTAATGGTATTTTTGTTGAAGATTATTAGTTAACGAAAACAGAAACATAACTGTACTGGGTTTACCACCTTGGGCAAAGTTAAAAATATGAATGTTGTCAAGTATAGAATATCATTTATGTATGTAACATTGAAAAAATGTAGAGAGTATGAAAGAAAAGTAGAATATTTAGAAGAAAAATAAAACATATAGAAAGAATGTAAACTGCATTCAGTTTAATGATTTGCTGATCCGCATAGCAAGAGTTGTTGCTATTAAAAGCGGATCATCGACCAACCATCATTTGTTAGTAAATGTATGGATTTTTAAGGGACAAGTATTTGAAGCTGATCAGACCTGCTATGGCATGCCGTTGATCGTCCTCCCGTCCGTTCGTAATCTTTTCATTTGTTTGACATCTCCTCAAGTACGAGTAACTCGTAGGGTCGTAAATGCTATGTACCGGTTCTTCGACTAATGAAGATTATGATTATACATTTGTTGACCCTTTAGCCCTTTATAAGGGCCACCGGAGCCACGACCTTAAACTATTTTCATCTTCTGCTTGTTTAGAAAGCTCAAATCTTGTCAATAGACTTCATGAATGGACTCCTCGGTCGTGTGAGATTATAATACTATTATGATGCCAGCCTAAATATTGATAAATCTTGCAGCTACAGAAACCATGACATAGGTGTTTTTTAAATGTTACTAAACAAGACAAACTTTTTTGGGGAATTAAAACCTTGAACTGTTAAGATATGTTCTGCCCTAAAATAATATTTTATGTGCGCCTCACTGATAAAATGTTCAATACTCAAACTTGCAAGTTGTGTGATGTTATGTCTATTTTGCAGTTTCACAAAACTATCCCGTTCAAAGTGACTGTCTTTGAAAATTCAACATACACAATAGTTATGCGATTACCGCATAACATTTGATTTACGTATGATACAGATTGTTTTAAGAAGTCGAAAAGGATTTTATTTCAAATTTTAGGAAATCGAAAATTTAAAATTTTACTCGAGCTGTCTATTTCATCTTACCAAAATTCGAAAAATGCTCTTTCCCCAAAATAATTATCTAATGAAAAATAATACTTATAATACAATAATTGCAATAATTATTTTAAGTGCAAATGAAATAAAGAAGCTGAAATCTAACTGGAAACCAAATTACATATACTCGCACTAAGATACACAACTAGTTAAAATACCTAAGTTGTGATCAAGTTGTTTGTGTTTTTAGTGCTTGACAACCATTTGCGTCAATAATTGAATAAACTTACTATGGATGAAACATCTCGAAGGCCTGATTGTATGCATCGAGTAAAAATGATTTAAAAATGTACGAGATTCATTGTTCTTCCATTTAGAACCATATAAGCGACAATTACCTTGTCTTAAAGAAACACTGACACTAAGTAGATAAACGTAGATAGGCCAACATTAATAGCTGTTTTCTCCTTCGAGGAATTTGGATTACAGGTTTCCCCTTGTAGACTTGGTGCAACAAACTGTTCTATTTTTTATTTATAACTACAATCAATGGCAGAGATTTAATTTAACATTTAAAGGAAATTTATGTTAATGTACTTGAATGATGTGCTAAAGTGCTTTAAGAGAACCACTCTTTAATAAAGAACTAGGACAGCTTAAATTATTACCATACATTTAGAAGTTAAGACGTACTTATTTTCCTGCCAGCAAATGGCCGCACTGTACTGATTCGTTTATCAAACGTTCCTTTCTTGACACTTCGGCAATAACAAGTGAATGTCAATTGGTGAATAGAAAGTTTTGTCCAAATAAAGTCTTTATTTTTGGCATATAAAGGGAACTCAATCATGCATGAACAATGGTAAAACAAGAGGAAGCACTAGACGCTGATATTCCTCAACTCGATTCGATAATAATGTCACCAGATATCGATTGAAAACTTCTTAATAGGAACTTTTCAAGCATATCATTGAACTTAAAAGCTGTCATTAACAATTAACATGGAAGTCACCAAGTGCTGACATCAAATGAACATTTAACAGAAAAGAACGAACACTGAAGACAACGTCTGTAGTCGAAGCAAAATGTCGACTTACTGTTGAAAATATCTAGCTTATAGATGTTGTCAGCTTTTAAAAGTCAGATCTGAAAAGACTCCGTACGATGTATAAAGCTTTCGATATACAAAGATATCCCCTTTGAAGAAAGGTAAGTTCTCTAATGTTAGTGTTGATTGCAGAGAAGGAAGGTGTTAATGCCAAATTACAATCAGTTTTGTAAAATCAAAGGACAACAGGTAAAACTTTTTTGGGGTAATGTTCAGGTACGGTGGTCTTAAGGATAGCAAACGGAACTATAAACCCTAGTTTCCGGGAATCAAATCCTGTTAGCTATAGTGGCATTCAGAAACTTTTGCAAATTTAATCTAATCTTCTAAGCCTCACTTTCAGATCAGCTTGTCACATCACTTCATTGCACCAGAATGTCATGCATTTACTGCTTTTCATTCTGTAGTGTGCTGTCCAACTATTTCATTAGATTATTAAAGCTACAAGTTTTTCTCAGGAGACACGGAGGATGAAGTCTCCAATTGACGGCATAAAGAATCATGTGATTTCAAACTTTCGATCTGACGACAGCATTTCGTGACGTCAGCATTTTTTTGGTAGCATAATGTACCTACTATCTGTGTGACTGAAAAATATGCATTCAATTATGCACCAATTACTTTCGGATGATAGTACAGATGCGATTCTGCATGCTCGATTAAATATCTACGAGGTGAAGTGTCTGTTTGCAAAGCCTTATATTGACACACAATTTTGAGTAGCCTTTTGATTTGTATTGTAACTATTGTATGATATTTGAATGAACTGTTGTTGTCACTTTTGAGTATGTTTAAACACTATAATTGTGATATTTAGATAAAAGGTTTGAAGTTTTGAAACTAAAACGCGCTGACAGATTTGAAGTAGATTACTTGTAATTTTGACATACTTTATTTGATAACTATGTCACAAGTGTTTAAATGTTGGATTAGTAACTAAAAGGATTATTTTATTTCTTTTAGTTCCATTAATCTGATCGAAGGATAATCAGGTATCACATCAACGCCTTGACGCCAGTGATTTCTGGATAGTCAAAGCGTGTAATTATATCTGAGAATTAAATTGCTGTCTATGTTAGTCTGAATTTGTGTTTTTACATCTACAGAAGGTGTTTGAAAGTTAAATGAGATAATAAATCCTTGGTTTAAAAGGTATATCTTGAATTCATTTTAGATATCACAAAGCCATATTTTTTATTTCTGAATTACTTGATTTACTTTGAACAAAAATCTTGTCTCTCTTCAAAGTATTTTTCAATGAAACGATACTTAGCACATAATTTCCTAACTACGACATGCTTTTATTTGACAGTTACAGCCAAATGTGTACATATGTGTTTACTGCCTTTGACTTTGAAGAAACGTAAACTCGAACATTTTCCCCAGCATGTAGTAATTGTCGAAAAATGAAAAAAAGATTAGGGCATGACATCTAAGAAATGTATCTTTTTGCACAGTCATAAAATGTGTAAATAATTCGTAACGTAGTCAGTACACATGATTTCAGCTTGCTGGGGTTTTCCCTTATGAAAAAAATGAAAATTTTGCCTTTGTCTACATGATTTTCAAATAATTATATGTACTACCCAAATTAGCAAGTAGTCGCTACTCAAGATTTCAATGACTTTAAGTTCTTTAGAAAAAGAGGGAAAATAAGTTTTTCGGGCATTGCCCCGATTGCCAAGGAATTCATCAGGAGCCACAGACTACCAAAATGTGCAATTTATAATCCCCATAGGCTAATATGTCTGTTCTCAACACCTCAGCTTTATCAGTCTTATTTTTCTGGCGTAGATGGGAAGAGGATTTTAGGGCATGCCTTTTTCATTCCGACGATGAGTTCCGATCACTTTCAACCTTTCGTGTTGCTCCCTGTTTTTGGTCTCAAACTTTCATGTAAACATAAATCTTTAATTTAACTTGCAAACACACATTCTTTTAAATTTTATTTCTTACTCATTACAGATTGGAGATTCAGCAGGGTTATTAAGAATGGAGGTAGTCAAGGCCCTTGTTCAGATAATCCTATTTCAGTGTGTTTTTGAGGTCGTTAGCTCGTACAAGAACGTTACCAAAGACTGGCTTCCCGGCGGCGTCTCCATGTTTGGGGCTCAACTACAAGAGAAAGAAACCCGAAACAAGTATCAGTGTGAGAACCTGTGTAAGGCTACAAGCCCATGCCTGGCTGTCAGTTATTCTGTCAGAACCCGGATATGTTCTTTATTCAAAGAAGTTCCTGCAAAAGACAACATGTCTCCAAGCATTTATGACATCAGCATATCTGACATAAGGGAGTTGACTGAGGTAATGATATTTACAGATATTGAACATGAAGCGTGTTTGAATTAATTTGGGATGATACAGTTCGTAAACAGTAGTTTTGGACATAAGGATAATGGTAACAACGGTTCTAATGACTTGCTTACCAGCATGCCTTTTAGAAATGTAAACCTGTTTTTAAATATCTAATTAAATTCTTTCAAAAGTAAGCTGTTAAATACATTCTAAAAATGTTCAAATGAACTTATCCTTTTTAAAGCATAGGTGTATCTCTGAAGCTCACACAATACCCTGATTTGTACTCCGGCAAAAACGTACTTTCACTTCATGAAACAAACGAAATTGCTTTAATTTGAGCAGTATAGATAGTCCCTGGTTGGTTACATGTTATGATTCAACGTTATTTCATTGGCTGACAAATCAAAAGCTATAATTGACCATAAATAATGAGCCCTCAGCGATAAGAGGCAAATGTTGTGATTGGAATCAGGGATTTGGTTATCATACATCAAGATTGCGTATCAACAGAGCTTGATATACGTGTATGACATTACGATTTTCCAGGAACCTCACCGCAATCGTTGTCAGAATGGATCTGTTCAAGTGAAGAGTGGACTCGACAGGATATGTCTACTCGCAGGTGAATTGATATGTTTCATCTCTACTGTTGTATTTAAATATGAAAGAAACTCATATAAATAATTTGCATTGATTGTCATGGTTAACAGAATTTCATTGTGTCACCCCGGTTACCTCTTATCTATCTATTATCTATTTTGTGGTCCAACTTCTGTCTATTGTTTACCATTTATCTTTTGTGCTTACATGCTATCTTTTTTGGTCTATCTTTAACTCTTTTATAGAAATATCTTGTAGGGTCTAGATTGTATCGTTTGTGGTCAACCTTCTATCTCTGTGAGTCATTTATCTTGTGTTGTCTTGAGTGCATCAAACGTGGTAGATAGGTCTACCTCCTATCTGTAGAAGTGTTCATTATATCTTTCGTGGTTTTCATTTCATCTCTTTCGGCCGACCTTGTCTTTTCAGTGGTTTACATTAAATCTCTTACGGGTGATCTTATCTTAATATCGCATACGGTATTTTCGTATTTTAGTTAAATCTTTTGATAAAACTATCAGGTGTTTCTTGCGGTCCTCACCCAATCCTTCCTCACGCTGACGTCACAGGCACA
The DNA here is from genome assembly GCA_921293015.1 of Phorcus lineatus. Taxonomy (NCBI): domain Eukaryota; kingdom Metazoa; phylum Mollusca; class Gastropoda; order Trochida; family Trochidae; genus Phorcus; species Phorcus lineatus. The sequence goes on along the minus strand of OV121098.1, from coordinate 27,903,332 downwards.
TCAGTGACCTACAACTCCATCGTGACCTACGCCTGTCACACTGGGTACACATTTGAAGGTAGCAGTCTGATTTCCCGGTGTACCGAGGATGGATCATGGAGTCTGCCATTGGGTTCGTGTACGCGTAAGTAATTCACAATTAAATTTTAAACACATTGTAGAGAGCGTATTTTTGTTTTTCAGTATGATATAACTTTTCTCTTGTCTCGACGTGGGAACGTCAATAATTTGCCACGTCACGAGATAGGCTCGTGCTTGGCCAAGAATGTTGTATTTAACGACAAAAATGCTTTCAGTAGGGGTTTCATGCGAAATCATAACATTGGTGAATGTCACATTAATTATTTTAGTGAAGCCATGCCATTGTAAACATGACGCCATCTTCACTGCCATAGAAAAAACCTTTGTCTAACTGAGAAAACTCAGTCTGCTTACCATATGATAATATTGACACCCGTTATTTTTCAAAAATATTTTAAGAAATTTGAGTGTTTGTAAATTCCTCTCCCACCACGAGATTTTTTTTCAGTAGATGGTGTGATGGGTAATTAGATTCGTTTATTAATTTCTATATAGTCCGCTTGCATAAAAGAACGTGAACTTCAAATTGTATAATCCTAACAATAAAATAATTGACGTGTTAAAAAAGACACAATAACTCAAAAAACGATTTCAGAAATATCATGTGACCTACCACCCGATGTTTAAAACGCTGAATTAGATCACAAAGAAATGCCCACTACGGCTCTGACAAAGCTTCGGTCCTCATTTAACTTAGTGATTAAAATTTGATTTGTCACATCAAATAAAAAAAATATGATAAATAAGTGACTATAATAACTTATGGAATGATTTCAGAAATATCTTGTGGTCAACCACCTGATATTGCAAATGCTGAATTTGATCACCAAGCAACAACCTACGGATCAACAGCAACCTACACGTGCAATGAAGGCTATGTCTTTGATGGAGGAGATCCGAAAACTATCTGTTCTGTTTCTGGTGTTTGGGGTACATTATCAGGCTCTTGCAAACGTAAGTTCCAAATTGATAGTTATAAAGTTAGTTGTGGTGAAATTTTCTCAACTTACTTTAAAGTTAAAACAATTTCAAGCCATATCAAGTCATAAAGTTGTTTATTACTCTGCCGTTGAAGATACCGCTGTTTGATAAATCTACAAAGTTATTACACATTGTGTAATAACATCGCGTGTTGATTGACGTCACATGACGTCACAATCGTTAAGCATGACGTCACAATGTTAGCGGCACAGCGACAATGGATATCCCGGCGATTTTCATGATTTTCTTTGATATAATTCAGCGAGTAATAAATATAATACTAAACTCAGTCCCGTATAATTACATTTTTATGAAACTCGTGAATGATATCGGTATCTAACTCGCTTTCGCTCGTTAAAGACCAAACCACACACTCGTTTCATAAATATGTTATTAAACGGGACGTCGTTTAGTATTCTTTTTTTTAATAAACTGTTTATGTGGCATGTTAGCAACAGTAAAAGACATTATGTAACTGGTATCAACTATACTGTGAATAAAGGTATTCTAAATCTATAAGATATTGTTCTGTAATTGTTTCTAGAATTAACCATTACGCTTCTCGATCGTTATTACTTTTGAAATACCCGATACAGCTCTGGCAAAGCTTGTGTTCTTCATTTAACCTAGTAATTGAAATGGTTTCAGAAATATCCTGTGGTGAACCACGTGAAGTTGTAAATGCTAGAGTGGATTACACATCAACGACCTACGGATCAACAGCGACCTACAGGTGCAGTGAAGGCTATGTCTTTGATGGAAGAGATCCAAAAACTATCTGCACAATATCTGGTGACTGGAGTGCATTAAATGGCTCTTGTGAACGTGAGTTGAATTTTTGTCTTCGGTAATTGTGAATTATGTTTGGAATTTGATGAAATAGGAAGAGATTTATACTCTTTCCTGGTCTGTTAATCCACACCGCAAAAAATGAAGCATAGTGATATTTACCATAGGACTGGATGTGAAATACGGATTAATGAGAACGAAACACAGAAAGTCTTCAGGAGAAATTATTGAAGAAAAAAAAACAAGGGGCATAAGGGACGTTGATCACATAGGAAACAAGACACAACAGGAAACACGAGTGTCATTTAAACAAAAAACATATTTTTTTCATTTTTTGCCACCCTACTAACATGTCTCCTAAATTGTTCTTACATATGCCGGCTCCAATTCATTAACATTTTGTGGAATAGTGTTTTCTCCCTTTCTTTGGCCAATTTGATCCAATACATGTTCAATGTTGACTGATCGCCAGACATTGCTGAAAATGTGATCTGTGTAACATCATTGTTCAAAAGATCATCTGGGTAGAGTATGTGGTCTGTGTCTATTGTAATCAGAATGATCGATTACGACTGGTTGGGGCATGCACCTCCTGGATATAGATACATGCCTCGTAGTTTCACAAAAGTCAGCTAAGGTCATAAGAGAAACACTCTCACTGTGACGACGAAGAAAATAATAAATTCGCAAAAATATTCAAGTGTCGTAGGGTGCAGGGTAAATGCGGTTAGGGGTGATACTGCGGTAAATGTGATCAAATGAGTGATTTAAATTGTAATCGGGGGTTTGGTAAAATGTTCGATCAAATATGAGATAAATCATAATAAACAATAAGGGCATTTCTACAAATTCTTTAATGTTATTACTACTAAACAAGTTGTTAATATGCGTTATTGGTAATCGAATTTGGAATTTTGTCTAACAGTAATAACAGAATCCAGATTTATAACTGTCACATATGAAATTTCAATTATAACGTTCGCATTTTTTATTTTATACATCAAATGATAAAGTTGTTCAATAAACGTTTGTGGTGGAATTGTAGCAGTGAAAGAATTTTTAATGTATATTGTTTAACTTGTGTCAATTTATACCTGTTTTCAATTATTGTTTTCTATTTGTTTATAGAATTGACTATTACGTTTCGCAATCGTTAAGTAACCTTCGAACTACTCAATAGCTCTGGCAAAGCTTGTGTTCTTCATTTAACCTAGTAATTACAATTAGATTTCTCACATCAAATAAACAATAATGTGCGTATTGATGAACAGATGGCAATAACAACGTTGATAATGGTTGCAGAAATATCCTGTGGCGAACCACGTGAAGTTGTAAATGCTAGAGTGGATTACACAGCAACAACCTACGGATCAACAGCAACCTACACGTGTGGTGAAGGCTATGTCTTTCATGGAGGAGATCCGAAAACTATCTGCACAATATCTGGTGACTGGAGTGCATTAAATGGCTCTTGTGAACGTGAGTTGAATTAATGTCTTCAGTAATTGTGAAATATGTTTGGAATTTGATGAACTAGGAAGAGATTTATACTCTTTTCTGGTCTATTAATCCACACCGCAAAAGAATGAACCATATTGATATTTACCATAGGACTTAATGTGAAATACGGATTATGAGAACATAACACAGAAAGTCTTCAGGAGAAATTATTGGAGAAATAAAATCAAGGGGCATAAGGGACGTTGATCACATAGGAAAGAAGACACAACAGGAAACACGAGTGTCATTTAAACAAAAAACATATTTTTCCCTTTTTTTGCCACCCAACTAACATGTCTCCTAAATTGTTCTTACATATGCCGGCTCCAATTCATTAACATTTTGTGGAGAAGTGTTTTTCCCTTTCTTTTGCCAATTCGATCCAATAATGTTCAATGGTGACTGATCGCCAGACATTGCTGAAAATATGATCTGTGTAACATCATTGTTCAAAAGATCATCTGGGTAGAGTATGTGGTCTGTGTCTATTGTAATCAGAATGATCGATTACGACTGGTTGGGGCATGCACCTCCTGGATATAGATACATGCCTCGTAGTTTCACAAAAGTCAGCTTAAGGTCTTAAGAGAAACACTCTCACTGTGAAGACGAAGAAAATAATAAATTCGCAAAAATATTCAAGTGTCGTAGGGTGCAGGGCAAATGCGGTTAGAGATGATACCGCGGTATATGTGATCAAATGAGTGATTTAAATTGTAATTGGGGAATCGGTAAAATTTTCAGATCAAATATGAGATAAATTATAATAAACAATAAGGGCATTTCAACAAATTCGTTAATTTTATAACTACTTAACAAGCTGTTGATATGCGGTATTGGTAATCCAATTTGGATTTTTGTTTATTAGTAATAACAGAATATGGAATAAAAATTGCCACATATGAAATTTCAGTTATAAAGTTCGCATTCTTTATTTTATATATCAAATGATAAAGTTGTTCAATAAACGTTTGTGGTGGCATTGTAGTAATGAAATAAGTGTTAAAGTATATTGTTTAACTTGTATCAATTTACCGTGAATAAAGGTGTTCAAAATCTATAAATTATTGTTTTCTATTTGTTTATAGAATTGACTATTACGTTTCTCGATCGTTAAGAAACCTTCGAACTACTCAATAGATCTGCCAAAGCTTGTGTTCTTCATTTAACCTAGTAATTACAATTATATTTATCACATCAAATAAAAGATGATGTTCGTATTGATGAACAGATGAAAATAACAATGTTTGTAATGGTTTCAGAAATATCCTGTGGCGAACCACGTGAAGTTGTAAATGCTAGAGTGGATTTCACAGCAACGACCTACAGATCAACAGCAACCTACACGTGCAGCGAAGGCTATGTCTTCAATGGAAGAGATCCAAAAACTATCTGCACAATATCTGGTGATTGGAGTGCATTAAATGGCTCTTGTGAACGTGAGTTGAATTTTTGTCTTTGGTAATTATCATTTATGTTTTGAATAAGATAGAATACGTTTCAAAAAGATAAAGTTTTAAACATATGTATTTCGTTAGCTTATAAAATGGCTTGAGGTGTACCAAATGTGTACAGTCATAAGTTAACGTTTCAAACGTTTATACTTGTTTGGATTCTAAAGCAAGAAAAACTGCCTTGAGATGTCCTACACGTGTACAATTAACGTTTTAGTCCTATTTATATTTCCTTAGGGTATAAAGCAAAGAAACTGCCTTGAGATGTCCTAAATGTGTAAAATTTACATCTCAATCATATATATATATATATCCTTAGTGTATAAAGCAAGGAAACTGCCTTGAGATGTCCTACATGTGTACGTTTTAATCCTATATATATTTCCTTAGTGTATAAAGCAAGGAAACTACCTTGAGATGTCCTAAATCTGACAATTAACGTTTTTTAACATATATGTCTCTTTTGTGTATAAAGAAAGGAAACTGCCTTGAGATGTCCTAGATCTGACAATTAACGTTTTAAACATATGTGTCTCTTTTGTGTATAAAGCAAGGAAACTGCCTTGAGATGTCCTACATATGTACAATTAACGTTTCAATCCTATTTATATTTCCTTTGTGTATAAAGAAAGGAAACTGTCTTGAGATGTCCTACATGTGTACAATTAACGTTTCAATCCTATATATAATTCCTTCGTGTATAAAGCAAGGAAACTGCATTGAGATGTCGTACATGTGTAAAATTTACGTTTATGTCACTTTTGTGTGTGTGTATATATATATATATATATATATATATATATATATATATATATATATATATATATATTTCCTTAGTGTATAAAGCAAGAAAACTGCCTTGAGATGTCCTACATGTGTACAATTAACGTTTCAATCCTATTTATATTTCCTTTGTGTATAAAGCAAGGAAACTACCTTGAGATGCCCTAAATCTGACAATTAACGTTTTAAAAATATATGTCTCTTTAAAGAAAGGAAACTGCCTTGAGACGTCCTAATCTGACAATTAACGTTTTAAACAATTATTTCTCTTTTGTGTATAAAGCAAGGAAACTGCCTTGAGATGTCCTACATGTGTACAGTTAATGTTTCAATACTTTTTATATTTCCTTAGTGTATAAAGCAAGGAAACTACCTTGAGATGTCCTAAATCTGACAATTAACGTTTTAAACATATGTGACTCTTTAAAGAAAGGAAACTGCCTTGAGACGCCCTAATCTGACAATTAACGTTTTAAACAATTATTTCTCTTTTGTGTATAAAGAAAGGAAACTGCCTTGAGATGTCCTAATCTGACAATTAACGTTTTAAACATTTATATCTCTTTTGTGTATAAAGAAAGGAAACTGCATTTAGATGTCCTAAATCTGACAATTTACGTTTTAAACATATATGTCTCTTTTGTGTATAAAGAAAGGAAACTGCCTTGAGATGTCCTAAATCTGACAATTAACGCGTTAAACATATATGTCTCTTTTGTGTATAAAGAAAGGAAACTGCCTTGAGATGTCCTAAATCTGACAATTAACGCGTTAAACATATATGTCTCTTTTGTGTATAAAGAAAGGAAACTGCCTTGAGATGTCCTAAATCTGACAATTAACGTTTTAAACATATGTGTCTCTTCAGTGTATAAAGAAAGGAAACTGCCTTGAGACGCCCTAATCTGACAATTAACGTTTTAAACATATATGTCTCTTTTTGTGTATAAAGAGAGGAAACTGCCTTGAGATGTCCTAAATCTGACAATTAACGTTTTAAACATATATGTCTCTTCAGTGTATAAAGCAAGGCACTGACTTACTATGTCCTCTTTATGTGCAAAATTTTAAACATATATATTTAAATCTAGGAAAGCGATTTAGTAGAGAACTGATATCAAGGTGGGTCTTGTAATACTTTAGAGTTGTATAAATATGATAATAACATGGAGAAACCCCAGTTTATCTCTCGAGCATGAAGTGTAACGAAAATCTAACTAATGAACTTTTGGAAATGATGATTAACTTTGTTTATTTGGGATTTCTCTCGTCATTTCTTAATATTTTGGTTTCAGGCACACTTGAGTATTTGGGTTGTTATATGGATGATGCAGACCGAATCCTGGATGGGTATATCGTGTTTTCATTGGACATGACGATAGATAGATGCTTTGAAATTTGTAGACATGGAGAGAACCAGTATGCTGGATTAGAGGTAAATTGGTAGATTAAAAGGTGTTGCTATATCAAAGAAAAAATAACCAAAATGCTGAAAAAAATCGATCTTCTTATGGCCACAATTTAGTCCAAAAATGGATATTTATCAAACATTCGAATAAAAAATGTTAAATTTTGATGAAAATTCAACAATTAGATTGGAGTAAGGAAGAATTGTAATAAGTATAAGGATTTCAAAATGAACATAATGCTCATAAGAAATGAAAAGCGTGTCAAGGGACAACCACTGAACGTGCATGCATCTAAAACTGCAAAAGAAATGGAGAATTCTTAATCAAAGATTATTCGGATTGCTCTTAAATCAGTGTATGTGTAATCATATGCACAGACTATTTAAGAGTTAATGACAAGAAATATATGGAAACTATATAATATAAAAGAAGCTATTTAACAGTTCATTGGTCTAAGTTGATTTCGATTAAAATGTATTAAATTCCATCGAAAAATTGCAATGACATAGTTATATTTGTAATGATGTCATAACGTTTTGTCACGTGTCCTCGTCCCGGACGATTTGATTATGAAAACCTTTTTCTAAACTTTGAAGTAATTTTATTGAATGTCGAATGTCGTCTCCTGAAGAATGTGATACGTGATATGATATATTGCTAAAGGTAATGTGATAATTCATTTTCAACTTAACCTCTATTGGAATGTTTTATTTCTGAAAAAAATACCTTGACATCAAACTGCATCTTTGGGTTGATACGAACATAATTACAAAATATAAATTAACTTAAACCGGTATAACTTAATGTCTTATGTAAAAATCTTGAGTTCTTCTCCAACCACTAAAAGTTTCAATCACAGTAAAACAAAAATATTTTTCTCTTCAAGGCTGCATTTCATTGCCATTGTGGGAATACAAAGGACCCAGAGTATGACCAGCTTGACCACTCCTTGTGTACATCTCCGTGTGGTGGAAATCAAACGCAGATCTGTGGAGGCCATTGGCGCATGTCTTTGTACAAACTCTTTTATGTTATCTGATGTCTTTATACCTGTACAGCTGCATCCCGAAAGTTTGTTCACCTACTGTGTTCTTCATTGGAATCATTGCATATATTATGTAATTCGTGATACTGATAATTCAGAAACTGATAATGCAGCTGTATTTTGACTTCAGAGGCGACGATTGATTTTACCATAACAATTTCATATTAGTATAAGGAAACTGTTTAAGTGACCAGGGTTCAAATTATCTATATGTTCTGATTAAATTTACCCCCCTTTAATGAATTAAAGAAAGCACAAATAAATAGCCTTGCCTTTTTTTTGGCATTCAGTCAATGTTTTTGTCAACATGTTTCTCTCTGCAAGTCGATATAGAGATGATATACCTCTACGTCGATTCGTACGTTTGTCCATAATCATTTCGTTTCCAGAGCACAGCTGAAACTGTGTATAATAATACTTCGAATATTAACACTCTCATTAAGATTTATGTTAGTTAATTAGACCACAACTTGAATATGCAAGCGATGTCTTGGATGGGTGCACATAGAAAGTAATCAATAGACCATAGCGAGTTCAATTACAAGCAGCAAGAGTTATAACAGGATTGCCCAGAAGCGCATCGCAGCAATTCTTATGCTTTGAAATTGTTTTTGAACTTTTGCAAATTTCAGAGAAAAAGAAAATTTAACTTGATGTTAAAAATTAAAACAAAGATTTTTTTCACAAATTATTGGGGATCGGTCCGTTTAGAAAAAGTAAAAAAGTAAAGAATATATCTGAAACCTGTCAATTTGTTTTTGCAAAGTTTGAAAACTTTCACCAATGACTTTAACGTCCTATGATATAATTACGACGGTAAATGTTGATTCTTGTCAGTGCAGCTGAATAAATGCAAATAACATCCAAACAGAATGCAAATTGAACTTAGATACACCAATAGATGAGCAAACTTTGGTATCGGATTCATATGCTAACGACCATGTTTTAAAGTTCATGAACATAAATGTCAGGACTACTTGATCTCTTTAGCATCACACATTGTTGACATGTGTCTACGTCTTTTGCAAATATATGAATATCGAAACATTTTTAACTCAGTCTGATAAAGTCGACCGTGTTCCGAGGAATTAAACTTTCAAAAATATTGAGCTTTTCGAATTCCAACTTATTTCCTCTTCTCACGGTCTGACCACATCCATGCTGTGATTCAAGTTCAACGGGTTTTGTCTCTCATTTTCTCCTTAAAGATACTGTAGTACGTTTTCTTAAGGAAAAATTTTGACATTATGGAAAAGACAACAGATAATACAAATAACAAAAATAAAGGATTCCTTTTATAACCGATAAGAGTTTTTTTACCGTTCTTTTTTATGTATTTAGCAAGTGCAAACTTTGAGCCCAATCAAGCATTCCTTGGACCATATCATTTCGTCACCAGATGACTTGATAACCCTCCTACAACTTTTCAAGAGTTATATGTAGGATGTTCAAGTCGACTAACTCCATTTTGATACGTGGCTACAAGTAAGTTTTATATTTTATTGGATGATAGACTATTTGATAATTAATGGAACCCAAACTTATGTTTACTATACTGTAACCATAAATTCAAGGAGACAGTTTTTGATAATGAGAAGGTGGAAATTACCAGATTTGATAGTTGAAGATAAGTTTCTTTATCACTGTGCGCGACAAAAACCCGTTTAAAAAGCAAATAGATTAAATATTAGCATAGAAGAAGCAAGTGACCTCATTTTTCCGGATGATATATAACAAGATAGAAGTTATCAATCTTTATCAAATACATTACATTGTTCCCCAAGAAGATGTTTTCAAAAATAATAATAATAATAATAATTATGATGATGATGATGATGATGATGATAATAATAATAATAATAATAATAATAATAATAATAATAATAATAATAATAATAATAATAATAATAATAATAATAATAATAATAATAATAATAATAATGATCATGTAACGCTGAAAGGAATGAATGTAGTTCAACCTCTATTGGTTTAAAGGAAAACATACGGGCAATTTGAACCTCATCTGAAGAAGGAAGTGATATCATGAAATCATCCGGATTTGACAGTGGTAGGAATGTGGCTGTTTCCTGCTTAACACAATTTAACTCTTTTCAATAATTACAATTCTATCGGATTAATACACAGGTTTATGGGTATGTAAAGTTTACCTGAATTGATTTTGTATTCCAACTTACAAACAAACTTGGTTTGTATTAAGCGCATCAACGTTAGACATGATTGTTGCTTTTCAATCCTACTTTCGCTTTCGTGTTATGACAAGTTTTCTTTCTGAACATTGACCATGCCATGCGTATTTGTGCATGCATGTTTGTTTTTAATGATTAGAAACAACTTTGGCCTTCCATTATGGAACAAACCCCATTTTAGAAACCCTCCTCCTACACCCCTTTCCTCCCAAATCTTCACCCTCCCTCACCCCCTTCCCTAAGCCCCTGCCTTAAAAGAACTGTGAACCACACCCCCACTGGATCATCCACCGTTGCTGAAAGTAAGTGATAATGTGAAAAAGTACTGTGCATTGACGCTGGTTGGTGGTATCAAGTTCACGTAAAATTAGACGACGTTCATTATTTAAGTTATTTAATATCTTAATCTGGACTAGTTCGATACAAGCTGTATATTGATGCGGTGACCCAGTTAGCTGTTTAGATTCTCGTACTTCGGGGCGTCACGCTAGGACGAATCTCATTGTAACTCAAAGCAAAGTGTGATGACTAGTCATCAAATATGAAATAATGTCAGAGTTAAGAGTCATGCTCTGATTGAGATAGTGAATTCGTGAGGAGGGGGTAAATTCTTGGTAAATCATGCGAGCTCGTTAATCTAATCTGCTCATCCCCTCTCTGCATTACTACTTGTCTACCTTCAGCATATCAGCTTAAAATGTACACTTGTAAGACTTGGTTGAAATCGCCTATTAATTTAGACTAATTTCAGTCTCACGGTAAGGGATGGGCAAGCGTGCTAGCTCGAGAACTCCAGTCAAATATGACACAACACAGGAATGAAAGTGATAATGATGTATTCGGATGAAAGAAACTTAATGATGATTGGTGCAAATCTTGTCTGTACATCCAAGGGGGTACCTATGAACAATGGAGAGTATGGTACAGTGGATGTTAACCCTTGGGTGATCAGACAAAGAAGAGCCTAAATGAATATATGACATATGAATCATTTAAAGTTGATTTAAGTGGTATGACAGATGTGATGAAAACTATTTAAAGGATAGATAGATAATGTAAAAGATAAATACATACATTTTGGCAAGCAGCATCAGCGCTCGCAACGACCCAATGAGTATTTTTATTCAATTACATTTATTACTATAATCTCACCAGAGTAATCATCACATCTTTCCATATAAGGAAATGTTGCCACCTGATGTAAGTTACCAGTCACACTATTATACAAAGGGCCCTAAGGAATACATATAAATGTACATAAGTAAACACTATATGTATGTAATCAAATCAATACCGGTAAAGGGGAAATTATTAACCATGATAGGGCACCTGGCCTATACTTAAATGGCGAATAATAAAGATGGGGTATGACTATTTGTTGGTCGATCATACCAAACCATTAAGGCTGGCTCCAACAATATGTACATACACCCATTGGGTAGAATAACCAGAGACTACCCAACAAAGTGATACCTAACTTCAACAAAATGAAATATATCAAAATGCAATAATAAGATATTACATAATTAAATTTCACTAAAGGTTGAAGGTATAGGGAAAGGCCATATGAATAACACATACTGTATTAATAAGGATAACCTGGTAGATAATAGATAAAAACAATATTGATAGGAGCAATATCATTGTGAAAAAAACTCACATCCTGATAACAGGATATTGATAACAATAATGTGAATTGTGAGGAAAAACAATGATATGATTAACAATAACAATGTGGAAAAACATCACATAGATACATGTAGTTCAAATATGAGAAATGAATTTGGATACACATTTAATCTAGTGGTGATAAAAACAATAATTGTTAATGCTTAGCCAATAACTTATGTAAATGATGCATGAGCGCATTGATAAGCAAGATGCAGATTAATAGCTTAGCTTAGCAGTTGACGCAGCTTTGTTTACATCTAAAGCGGCCATCTTGGATCATGCTCATTACAGGGCAAGAGGCTTTTAATTAATACCATGTGCGGAGACTGAGACAAAAGAATGACTACACACTTGTTGAATTTGGAAATAGATATATCAACTATCTATGAGTGAATATAAATGCACCATGCATTTATTGAATAAAAGGATTGAATCAAGGAAAAGTGAAATTTGGAACTTTAATTAGCATGGAGCTAATTAAATGGAATTTGGAATTTCCAAAGTTATTGATAATGAATTTAGCAATTGATATCAAATGCTATCTGAAAATTATAAATCAAGCAAATAAAAGCATTGAATGTAATTATGCATTAAAACTTCATAGGGTTCCGTAACAGCATAAAGGGAAAAGTAAAAGTTCTAATTGGTGTAGTTACCTATGAACAATGGAGAGTATGGTACAGTGGATGTTAACCCTTGGGTGATCAGACAAAGAAGAGGGCGATAAGAGGCTTTGATTGTCCCTCTTCAGAACTGGGGGTCATATGATCTCTGACCATTGGTCAGTTTGGAACCACTTGTATGGAACTAGTTACCTAGCAACAGTTTGGCTAGGGGTTTGGCTGATTTCCAACCACAACAATTACCTCCCTTAGAGTATTCTAATTAGTAAAAGGACAGAGAAAACAGGCACCTCTAGGGAAAATATCCTGGCCGTTACACACTAAATCATTCTATACACGTACACGTAATTCGTGTTGTTTTACCAAAATGTCAACGGTATCAATGGTGAATGTTTTCTTATAGTGGTAAATGTTACTTGATATGTATGATTTTGATACTATAAGGTGCATCAATTATCCTTATGGAACAAAGTGTCTAGTATCAGGCCGAAACTGTTGGCTGCCATTTCATTGACCACACCTTATAATCAGGTCGAGAATATGTTACGAACATTTGAGAACTTCTTCTTTTGATTAAAATATTGGCATGTCAATATTGCAATTGATAATATTTATTTCCGTTTTTTCTTTGTTTACCTAAATAAACTAACTACATCCATTTGTATCGATATTTTTAGATTTTCATTTAAACTATCCAATTGTCATAATTTTGGTATTTTTGGATTAATGTTAGAGATGTTTTGAATGGATATTTTCATAAATGTTGTTTTGAAAGCCAAACATAGTACCATGATAAAAGTCTGAGTGTCTGTTTAAGGGAAAGCTATTATGTAGACTAATATTATCCATTTTTGGAACCAGGTAGCTTTGGAGGATAATTAACATCAGTCATTCCTTAGGATGTAATGACATTATTGAAAACGTTAAGCTTTACGACTCTAATCAAGCATTGCCACTTGAATGTTTCTGTAATGTTCGTGTCAGGGAGACATCAACCTGACAGAGACACTTTTGCAGAAAGACGTGATGAGAGAGCAAGATACTTCAGAACTCCAGCACCACCCGGATGTAGTCCTGTGTACACATGAAGATGACGGCAACCAGGCAGTTTGCTGGTGCCAACAATGTCGTGATGTTCTCTGTAGACAATGCCAGATAGTCCACAGTAGATCCAAGGGGACAATGAATCACATCGTCCTTGACATTGGAGGATTGGGATTTAAAGATGTGCAGATGGACAGACAGACGAGTTTCCAGACAGCCTCTGCATGTATAGCCAATGACTATATCAGCGAAACATTGAAGGATTTGTCCCATAATGATATGATTGAGTTGATATCAATGTTGGAGAAATATCAAAACTCCAAAAGTTTAGTTTCGTCGAGAGAAACCACGTCGGAGGGTGTTCACAAATTCCATGCAGAAGGTAAGGCAAATGACTTATTGATTGAATGATTATACCTTTCTAAAAGGACCATCACTTGACTCAATACTTTATCGTGATATGGTGGTTTGTGTACTTCAGAGTATGTTCCTGGTAGAAGCATTCAAGATGGAGATGTCGAGGGAAGAAGCAAGACCAAATTGAAGTCGTTCTAAAACCTGCTGTCCATCTCTTACTTTTCCCTTTACCTTTTGATTCTTTTCTCCTTGATCTGTCCACTCTTTTTTTATGCTTGTCATCCTAGTGGTAACTGCTGAAATATTGTTCAGAACTCGTTAAACCCCGAGCTCACTCATTTCTTGGGGGAAATGTACTCATTGATACAATGATGCAGATGTTGCCCCTTGGTTAAATATAAACTCATTGGTTTATAATTTTATCATAATCAGACCTTAAAATGAGATATAATTGAAAAATTTATTTTGATTTGGTACACAAACATTAAAGATCCGTGATTATTTTGGTCGTTACTTTTGTTGGTTTGTGATGGATGTACATGTACTTTAAATTCCTAGCATATTTCAAATTTCAAAAACATTTTCACTATGTAAAAGACATTTTAATATAATGCTAAAAATACTTTAAAGTGTTTATATCGATATCGTAAAAACGTAAGAAATAGAATAAGTTGCAAAGTATTGGTCGCTGAGTGGTTAAGCTGTTTGGGATATGACGTGCTTGCAGTTGATGCCTATCATTGTGTGTTGGAACAATGTACGGCTGCTTTAAAATGTTATTCACTTAAGAGCAATTGATCAAAGCATCATTCTCCCAAACCGATTTTTAAGAAGGTGAAGACACAACATATTCCTATAAATAATTAAAGTTGATACTCATATTACTAAGGATCACCCTTGGTATGGATGTATGCAACACTGTGGTTCAAAATGCAAAAATTCAAATTTCGTATAAATCTTATTAATTTTCCATTTACTTTTTTTACTTTGGGGTAGAAAACTCAAGATCTTCAAAATGCTCACCCGATTGACTAATGTGACTAGAAGAGTTTTGTAAATGTGATCAAATAGATTTATATTGCAGAGATATATAAAATCTCGGCTTTCTATTTGTAGGGCAAAGAATGCCAAAATTGCTCCTTGCCTTCCGTATAAATGTATCCTTATATGATGTAGTCTTCAATTTATTCGTTCAAAAAATGACTTAAAAGTTTAGACCCTAAAGTATTTTACTCAGAAATGACTTATTCAAATAGTCAAATTTATTTTATGTATTATTCTTATTTTACATAGGAATTGTGAAAGACACTTTTGTTCAGCAGCTGTATAAGCTGAATTAGCAATGTCACCAGTGCAGTAATTGAACTAAATAGAGTGACAACATTGATTATGTGAAGAAAAACAGTATCCTGTCACTAAGAAAAAGCTTAAGGAGTTATTACGTAAATGATATCTTTTTCAGTCAATGAAGGTCATACTGAAGCCGATATGAAAACACAGATTGAAACGTTGAAAAAGGAACAATATGTATTTACATATATTCAAAACGTTTTTGAAAAAACATCATTCTGTAATTTTTTTTGATAATGCACGTAGTCCAATTGATTTGCAAACTTCTTGTACTCATCAGAATACGTTTAGTTTCATGGATCAGTGCCTATTACCTAACCGTCTTATCAAAGTATCAAATATTTAAGAAGTTAAAATGTAGCTTGAATATATAGAGGATATCTAATGTTGTTTGTAAAATACGAGGTTTATTTCATCGAGTGGCGTGGTAAAAGTTGATTTTTTCACGAGTGGCGGAGAAGATCACCAGGTACGTTTTACTTGGTTATTTCTTCCATTCTTATTGTGTAGCAGAAGACAAGTTGCAAGGGGAGGCAACTCTCAATTTTTTACATATTGTTCCGGATACTGATCAGTGAAGATATCTTCACTGTAGTTTGATAGATGGTTTATTTGATGATATATTCAAGTATTTCACTTCTAGTTATATAATAAAATGGTTTAATCAAAATATTTTGGACCAAGCTGTTGACAGATGTGTTATAGGATCTACAGAATATCTGTTGTAATAATCAGGTTTTAGAATCTACAGAATGTCTGTAGCCCAATTTTTTAAGGGTTTACACACATGCTGTTGACAGAATCATGTTTTAGGGTTTACTTTAGTCTTCAAAGTTTATCAGTCATTTCGCTTTTAAATAATGTTTAAAGTTTTATTATTTTACACTGTATATAACAATATACGTCGCAGTAATGTTTTAACTAGAGTTCATGTGATTTAGTCAGTGGGCCGAGCCATGATAATGTGTAAATCAGCTTCAGCCTAAAAGGTGAATAAGATTTCTCCTAGAAAATATATAAAAAACATAATTCTAACCTAAAATGTTGAATGTTCTACTTTCAAAGCGTGTTTATTAATGAGAAAAGTGACTTTTAACATTTACAATTTTGTTTACATGTTACCATAGATACACTGGTAATACAGCCAATCAGAAAATAGGTCCCACGTTTTGCCCGGCACTGCAACATGTCAGCCCCCTTGAAGCAAGTTTTTCACATGTAACAGTTAGAGAAAAAAAGTGATCAAATAATCAAATTTACAGTTGTGAAAATTTCTTTGATTGGGTAAATAAGAGTTCATTTATGTATGGAAGGGAAAAGCTTATTGCCTAGTTTAATTTGATGGACAATGAAGAGCTGGCTTGATTTCACGTATGTTGTAATTATAACAACATAGAAGTCTTTCCAAAAAAATGTTTCATTGTTTTCAGTCATTTTTAACAAAACATATGACATTTGAGAAAATATTTCTTCAATCATTTTTTTTCTTAAATGCATTTTTGAAAAGTTTTAGTGTAATTTCCTTTTATTAAATGTGACAAAAATGTACATACATATTGAATGCTTTAGAAAGGCAGAGCTTTGAGAGTGACACCCAATAACTTTTACTGTTTTTTGACTACTGCAAAATATTTATTCATGGCATAAGACTTCAGGCCTTAATTTATGGGCACATGCCATATACTTAACTTAAGTCATTTAAAATGTAATAGTAAACTTGTAAAGAACATTAACACGAAAGATCTTATGTGGTATATTCTTGTATTTAGGTCTGTCTAAATCAAAATTTTTCATTGCCTGATACAAATTAAGCAACTCTACAATTAACATTGTTACATGGAAAAAAGATTACCAATATTATAATTTGATATCCCCAAAAAACTTGTCAGGAGGACTGACTCTATTCAGTTTCAATTGTAATGACTAAATAAAAAGAGTTTGAACTCAAATAATCCCCAAATTATTCTGAAAAGTGTGTGACTGATGCATTTAGTGTAGATACTTGCCACTTCAAAAATAAAATATGTTTCGATGTCTATGATGTTAAAAGTCAACTTGTTAACAACATTTTTCTTCTTGATAACACCTGAAATGTTATCAGTTAAAATCAGCACAAGCATAGTCATCAGTTTTGGATAAATATAATTCTGATCCCACTTAAAGTGAAAAAAATATATAATTTTTTTTTTTTTTTGCAAAAAAACCCAAACAAAGTTAAATACTATACAAGTGACTTGATTCAATGAATTTATACTTCTTCTTCGCAGCATCACATCATTGTTTTAATTGGAAATTAACATGTTTGTATACTTCTAAATTCAAATATTTATTTCAGCTGCTAATGGCTGAACTATTGGCCAAGCGGCATTAAACAATAACTCACTCACTCAAATATTTATATGAGAACACATATTTACCTCAACTTGGACCAAATATCAACACACACAGGAATAACGGACACAGAAAAAAACACAATGATAATTGCTCTCCCTGTCCATCCCCCCCCCCCCCCCCCCCCCCCCCCACACACACACACACAAAATATATATACATAGATATATATTTATTTATTACAATCAATTCACTGCTGTTTGATATTTCATGAAATAATCAATAATATTTTCAGCTGATGAGGTCTGATAAATTATGGCATGACTCATGTCTGGTGGTTGTTTGGTGTCTGGAAATTTTTCACATTATCAACTTCTCAGACTGAACGCCTGTACCCCCAAGCTTGTAAAATTTTCAAAGTAAGTCTATTGATCTGGTAATGAGCTTTTTAGCAATTAAATGTCATAACTTAAAAGCCTGTGAAAAAAAGAAATAAAACTATTTTTATTGTAAATGCATTAACTCATGTTATTGTTCTCTGTACTTCACAGTCCTCATAATACCCCCAAGTCAGGTCAGGCAAGAGAACACAAGGGTCTGATATGCTGAAAGTTTGTGTAGACATAAGGTGACCAATGCTGATTATATGTAGTGTTTATGTTTGCTGTTTGAAACAATGGCTTAATGTTTCACATGCTCTCTTCAACGTTAGATATAATAATAAACAATGCACTCCCTTATGAACTTTAGAGCCAATGGCTCTATATTTTAAACAGAAAGTATCATTTATCAAAAAATCCTTTAACAGTCCAATCCAACAATGAATACCTCACATTTTCTCAAATAGAGTATCTAATACACAATGTTATTGTTAGTTATTATAATGTCAAATGAGCAGTTCATAATTAACGATTTATAATTCAAGAGTGTGTATGTGCAATTTGCCAATAAACTGAAATTGTGAGAACCGATCTCAGAGTAGAAACCAGGATTCAGTCAAAGGTCAATGTGAGCATGAAAAAGCTATACACTAAGAATACATGGTTTGAGTAAACTGAAAACTTTTGAATTGTATAGAAGGAATATTGAGTTAATAGAAGTATAAAAATAAAGATAGATAAGATATAAAGTGTGGCTTATCACTTTTTTCACAAAAAAGGTATTTTCTCTTTAAATTTCCAGTTCTGGTAAATGATTATCTTTCCATTGGCTCATTGACAAAAAAAAACAAGTATTCAACACAATGTAATATTTAAAAACCCCATGGGAGGCCCTCTATTAAGGATATTTTAGGCAACATTTCTCAAAAATGAGTTTCAACCATACAAGAGTTCCCTCCCTTCTTTGCATATTTCCATTTACAATAGTGCCTATCTTTGAAGCCAGCTTGTGCATTAATATACCTAGATTTTTAGTGGAACATTTTTGTTTTATGTTTAGGGTACATTGTAGAATGTTTTAATATGAAGTTCTTTTATTCACCGACAAGTTGCAGCAAACCTGCATTTATGGGTGTTGTACAAGTTTCGGCCCACTGACTAATAGAGGATACTCTGTTATTTGTTTTCTAACTCACTTACTTTTTTTTTCATTTGCTATTTTTTGTGGTCATTGTTAAATGAGTGTATTAATATTTTTCAGGAACTACAACAATCAAAATTGGTCGCAGAGACATTCCTTTCAGAAAAAGAAAAACCGAAGAGAGGTGAGTTATATATTAAAACTACGGATATAGTAAAACTGCACTAATCTATTTTGTACTTTTCTCAAAGTTTGATAGGATTTAAATCATAACCAACATAAGTTAGGCATTTGAAATTTGAATTATGTAGAAACACTTAAATACAATTTTAAAATGGTTTTTCCCTTACTGAGACATTATATGAGGAAGTTCTCTGTCTCAAGAGAAATAACATCTTCCCACGGCAAGGTGAAAATGTATCGAGATAGACTCTATCCATTTTCTACCTTGCCCTCAAAAACCTAACCTAACAAAACCTGTGATACGAAGCAGCGACACCTAACGTCATCACGAGTTACCGCCCTTACTAGCTGCTAACCTGCAGCCAGTGAAATCGCCGTTTACATTCGAAAGCTACGCCCAGCCTGGATACCTTATGATAAAGAAAATCCAAGCGAAAATTTCATGTTATACTTTAGTCAGATCGATTATTTGCAGGAATTCATTGATAACACTTAAAAATACATTTTAACAATTAAATCACACCGGGCCGTATTCCTCGATTAATAAATCCTTTTTTCTCCTTCTCTAAATGATCCTTATCCAAGGCATATGTTTACGCTATAAGCAGTAAATTCTTTACGAGAGAAAAATTGTATTGCACTGATCAAATTCCTTCAACGACTGAGGATTTTCATTGAAATGACTGAAAAATTCCCCGTTTTGCACGTGCAACAGTCAACATATATTTTACTGATTTTTGCATTTACTACCGTGTTGATAATTTCGAAGCTGACCTAATCGGCATCAAGTTTTCACACATTCCATCTTTCGGTGTTCAAAATTTGAATAAATCACATCCTTTAGTTTTTCTCCTCAATAACACAAAACGATGGTGCCATCACATGCATAAAGCTTGACAACGAATATTTCGCGATAATTTTGTTTAAAAACGGATACATTTCTATGAGAATCATTCAAAATTGAAATAATGATTATAAAAAATTTTAAAATTCCATTCGTACAACAATTTCGTATTTACGTTACTTTTAAACTCTACAGTAAATATCGATCGACCACAAACGCTATAGATCTACCCTGTATCCATCTAGATATATACCTAAAATTACAGTTGAAATTAACATTTTAAATAGTCTTCTCTTCAAAACGCGACAGGTTACTACCGCTATCTTTGCCGTTGACATTTGAAGTTCATTTTGAAAGCCGCCTTCTGATTGGCCTATCAAAAGGGCCTGCAGTAGGCTAAACTCTTAGCACAGAAAATATGTGCCGTGATGTCAAGGGCGAAGTGGAAAGAGTTCGAAATCTTTTCGTTTCGGACTTGACGTTGTGAAGATTGCGAAATAACGACACCTCTGTTTAGAAATTACGTCTTCTCATTTTCTAATATTTTCTTAATTGATAGGATAATTATATCCCACTGACAGAGACCGTGTCGTTCCCAATTCCCGGAATGACAACCTGTCTGGGTATGGGCAAGCAGCCTCCCTCATCCCCGACCGGAAAGTTCAACTTTGCCGAAACACGGAGATAATCCAATGAGAGAACTCACTTAAATGGATATACAGGATACAAGATACAAGATACAAGATACAAAGTACAAATTAAATTTCAAGAATATGTTACAGACATACATTTTTTTGTTTTATACATTCAAATACATGTTTAAGGAATTTTGTTTATGAGTTAAATATTATCTTCAAAGGGCATACATTTGAAGCACTATCATTATTGTTTCTTTACAATCTGGGATGAAAGTTCTTTCTGTTTTACAAAATAAACAGTGATACAATACATGTTTTTCACTTAGTGGTACATAACAGTGTTTACAGATGTAGGCGTTACTATATAATTTTACTGCTCAGAAATCCACTTCTAAATTAGGTATGTTTAACATAATATGTTTAACAAATATTTTTCTCAGGTAAGTTATTATGGGAATTATAATATTTGAGGGAATCGCTTTCAATAGAAGAATGCCAATTCTGATGTGAACATTCTCTTACACGTTGGCTAAAAACACATACAAAATAATCGGGATCTCCCACTGCTTGGCTAATCCAAACAGATTTATTAAATGTATATTTATGAAAATCATAATTAGTTATTGTATGCAACAATTTATAAATGCAACACAGTGAAAATTATATACTTAGGCTTTTTTCACTTCACTCGTTGAGATAAACATGATATTCGACGATAAATGTCAAATAAACTCAATTCATAACATGTGATAACCATTATACAAGTTACATTAAAGGATTTTATTACACTGTGCGTGACTTTTCTGTCTTTTTAAATGTATTTCATAATTTTGAATCTAATCGCGTTAAAATCACCATTAGTTCGTTTTGTGAAATCTCAGTTATTTTATAGCCTGCAATTGTAAAAGAAATTAAATAACATTAACAAATAAAATGTCCAAGGAATGTTCATGTCCTAATGATATGCATGTGTAATCTATTTCTTTACCACCATCTTTATCATAGTCCACAACTCACTTGTACAATAACACTATGTTGTTCTCATGTTTATATTTCAACTATTTCAGTGACTATTTGCTTGAACCGGTATATGCAGTTACATGGCTTGTTCATCGATGTATATATTTTATGTTTTGGAAATAGAATATGTCAAAAGTAAACCTGTAAATATATTTTTTTATAGGTTTTGCTGGTTTCATGAGTTGGTTACTGCGAGTGGTCAAGACGCTGGCGATGTTTATTGGAATTGTAACAATTGCGGTCATACTTACATCTATAATCGAACAACAAAAATCAGGTATCTTCTTTTCTTTAATTAATATTGAATTCTTCGTACAATATTAGCTCAATTGCAGTATTTGTTTATATTTAAAAGTCAAATATTTAACATTCCGGAAATTCACCCTGATAACCCTGATAACGACATGAATACTGTCTTCCAAATGCAGCGTATATGATTTGCCATTTAGATAAAATATAAAACATTATAAACATTAATAGTAAGAATAAAACACAAGTTGATTGTTGATCTCTCAATTTTAGAAAATATACTTTCAGCTTTATGTTTTATCTTTCAGAGGCTGTGACTGACGTTTTGGATAAATCGTATCTGTTAAACCGTTAGTACATCTATATTCCTGACTACTTATATAGAAACGTATTTATTATTGCCATTTTGTAAAATTGATCATCATGGGACATCTGTATAATGGTAATTATGTAATCTGTTTAACTATTTTTGGATCATTTATAGAGCCATCATTCTCTCATCTGTTTATTGTGTCAATTGTTAAGTTACAGTTTTGTGACCTTTGTGATAACTGTCTATTCTGTCATCTGTTTAATCATTATCATCTGTGAAGGTCATTACGTCAACTGTTGTATTATTAGTGTTTCATCTGTGTATAATCATTCTGTCATGTGTCATAGTATTATCGTGTCATCTGTTAAATCATTATCGTGTCAATTGTAAAATCATCCTTGTCATCTGTTACTGTCATTACGTCAACTGTTGTATTATTAGTGTTTCATCTGTGTATAATCATTCTGTCATCTGTTAAATCATTATCGTCTGTGAAGGTCAATACGTCAACTGTTGTATTATTAATGTTTCCTCTGTGTATAATCATTCTGTCATCTGTTAAATCATTATCGTCTGTGAAGGTCAATACGTCAACTGTTGTATTATTAGTGTTTCATCTGTGTGTAATCATTCTGTCATCTGTTAAATCATTATCATCTGTGAAGGTCATTACGTCAACTGTTGTATTATGAGTGTTTCATCTGTGTATAATCATTCTGTCATCTGTTAAATCATTATCGTCTGTGAAGGTCATTACGTCAACTGTTGTATTATTAGTGTTTCATCTGTGTATAATCATTCTGTCATCTGTTAAATCATTATCGTCTGTGAAGGTCATTACGTCAACTGTTGTATTATTAGTGTTTCATCTGTGTATAATCATTCCGTCATCTGTTAAATCATTATCGTCTGTGAAGGTCATTACTTCAACTGTTGTATTATTAGTGTTTCATCTGTGTATAATCATTCCGTCATCTGTTAAATCATTATCGTCTGTGAAGGTCATTACGTCAACTGTTGTATTATTAGTGTTTCATCTGTGTATAATCATTCTGTCATCTGTTAAATCATTATCGTCTGTGAAGGTCATTACGTCAACTGTTGTATTATTAGTGTTTCATCTGTGTATAATCATTCTGTCATGTGTCATAGTATTATCGTGTCATCTGTTAAATCATTATCGTGTCAATTGTAAAATCATCCTTGTCATCTGTTACTGTCATTACCTTTAACTGTTGTATTATTAGTGTTTCATCTGTGTATAATCATTCTGTCATCTGTTAAATCATTATCGTCTGTGAAGGTCAATACGTCAACTGTTGTATTATTAGTGTTTCCTCTGTGTATAATCATTCTGTCATCTGTTAAATCATTATCGTCTGTGAAGGTCAATACGTCAACTGTTGTATTATTAGTGTTTCATCTGTGTGTAATCATTCTGTCATCTGTTAAATCATTATCATCTGTGAAGGTCATTACGTCAACTGTTGTATTATGAGTGTTTCATCTGTGTATAATCATTCTGTCATCTGTTAAATCATTATCGTCTGTGAAGGTCATTACGTCAACTGTTGTATTATTAGTGTTTCATCTGTGTATAATCATTCTGTCATCTGTTAAATCATTATCGTCTGTGAAGGTCATTACGTCAACTGTTGTATTATTAGTGTTTCATCTGTGTATAATCATTCCGTCATCTGTTAAATCATTATCGTCTGTGAAGGTCATTACTTCAACTGTTGTATTATTAGTGTTTCATCTGTGTATAATCATTCCGTCATCTGTTAAATCATTATCGTCTGTGAAGGTCATTACGTCAACTGTTGTATTATTAGTGTTTCATCTGTGTATAATCATTCTGTCATCTGTTAAATCATTATCGTCTGTGAAGGTCATTACGTCAACTGTTGTATTATTAGTGTTTCATCTGTGTATAATCATTCTGTCATCTGTCATAGTATTATCGTGTCATCTGTTAAATCATTATCGTGTCAATTGTAAAATCATCCTTGTCATCTGTTACTGTCATTACCTTTAACTGTTGTATTATTAGTGTTTCATCTGTTAATCATGTGATGGGATGAGCTGACTTGGTGTTTAACGCCGCCTACAAGAGTATTTCAATTATAGCACAGCGGTAGCATTATTGCAGGGAGAAAACCCGCATTACGAAAGTGGCTATCCATTAAGGTGAAACCTGTGATCATCGACTTGAACTAGCGAACCATGGGTGGCACAGAGCTGAAATTTTGTGTAGCATTGCAACCCCTACTGCATTTTAACAGTTCTTTTCTGCAGACAAAGATACCAAGACCCTGGCTGGATTCAATCCCCCTGACCTCTTGATCTGAAGCCCGACGCACTAACCACTGCGCTATCCCGCCCCGCTTATCATCATTATGTCATATGTTAATACCTTATTCTATCGTTTATTGTAGATAAACGATAGCCAAGCCCCTGGCGGGATTCGAACCCGAACCTCTTGATCTGAAGCCAAAAGCGCTAACAACTGCGCTTTCCCGCCCCTATAATAATTTTTGTCATCTGTAACATTCCTCATTCTATCATTTGTTACATGGACATGGTTTCTTTTCAGGGACACATGTAGAGTTCAGCCGGACGCGATGCAACAATGAGAAGGTCCATATCAACATCGATGGTCAGTTGGTCAACTGGGCGCGTCCCTCCCCTCAACAGAGTGAAGAGAAACTGACTATATACCATGGAACAAGCAGCGCTGTCCCTCTCCCTCGTTGTGGATCTCCTCAGTACTACGAGGTTAAGTCGAAAGTTGTTCTTACCAAGACTTTGTCAGAAGGAACTCTTCTCCTTGAGATCGCACTGGCCCGAGAGGAGGAACAGGACCTGGCCCACTGTACCAATAGACTCCCCCGGTCTAACAGCCTTGTGATACACAGTACCACGCACGGATATATCTCAACAGCGGTCTGGAGACACGGCAAGGAACTTCTGAAGCTCGCTGGAACTCTGGAGAACACTCCTGGCACCACAGCCACTCTACATTATGGTGTTGCCTATGACTCTTTTAGGAGTAGTATTTCCTTCTTAGATGTTGAGGAAAATGAAATAGTTGGTAAGATTGAGAATGTTGATAGCACTGCCGATCTATGGCCAATGTTTGGGGTCTTTAACCCGAGAGTGGCCACTGTCAATATGTCACTAATTGTTGGGCGTGATATAGACATGCCAGAAAGTAAGAAGGCTTTGATCCTCAAATCTTTATCATAGTTAAACTTACGGTTTGAAATGATCCCTAGGTATCCCAACAGAAGTAATCCAAAACCATTCACAGGTGGTATTCTTGCACTAAATGTTGCCATGTACTGCTGTACGTTAGTATGAGCACATTATCAACAATACTTCAGTTACTTAGCTACCGTATGCAAGGATCTCACTAACGTAGCACATTGGTTGGTTTTCAGAAGCATGGTTTATAAATCATTATAAAGTGTTAAGTGAATCACTTTAATTCCTTCGATATGATTTCCTATTGTGTTTGATACGCAAGAATATTTTCAAAATACATTGTGAATTTGAACATTGAAGGCTCTACAAGCGAGCTTTACATGCAGGTTTCACATCGATGACAATTTCATTCAAACAAAGTTAATGCAACTGTAATACACATACAGATGCATTTGAATGATGTCATGAGCAATTAATATTGGCAAATCTGCCCTGATATAATCCGTAAAAGCTTAATAAAGACTGTGATCTTGGCAATAGGTTACCAAAGTCAATGTTGGGATCGCCGAAGTCTACTGTGTCCAACGCGTGTCATATTAGAAGCTTGGTCCTCGGAACTCTTCTTGACAAGCTAAAGTAGCCTATATACTAAAAAATCCTATATCAAATAAATATAGAAACATAAATTTTCTAAAAGTATGCTTTTAAGGGATTTTTGCATGATGATATTCAAATTTTCTTTCTGTCATATGTTATTGTTTCAGACATTGAAATATATTGATATATATATCAAGAGACAGGCATTATGTATGCACAGGGATTTCCTTTCTATCTTTATCATCATTTTTAGTTCCAGAAAAGGGTATGTTAACCAATATTAGTGATCTTACAATTAGCCACCCTTTTAATCATAATGAAATAATCTGATTCATTAGCTTATGATAAAATAAAATTTTTAAAAAAAATTCTAAATCTGCAGCCAGGGAAGAATTTTTTCTTGAAGTTATTTCACGTCATCTTTTAAAGAGATATACGCGATTTATGAAATATAGTATGATTACAGGTGTGGCTTAATTATTTCAGGTCATATTGTATGAAGTCATTTCCATAAAGCGCATACACATAAAAATATTTCTACTTTTGTACTACATTAATCACAATTTGAAGGGAATAATCAGTAAATCATTTTTCATAAAGAAAACCTTCACAAGCAATTTGAATACGAATATTGAATACTGGATATCACGTTCAATACTGCGTTTGTCTGGAATTAATACTTGCAAGTCAGAAGTACTTTGCATTCCTCAAAATGGACCATTTTGGTTATTTCGAAGCGTAAAACCGTTTCGAATAGGGGATTTTATCCCATTTGTTTTCATTGCCACTTTGATTAAAGCGCTTATTAGAATGCTTACTGATTAAAAGTTATTTTAACACACGTTGGAGACGGAATGACTGTTTTTCTTCGTGTTTTATCACCGTCCTATGTCCAAAAATAACAGTAATTTATTCTTTGATGATTTAAACATGTTCTTTATTCATGAATAGGTGACAAGCAACTGGCTTATATTTATACAGCTCCTTAATTATAACAAGAGGCTATGAAAATGAGAGTTGGTTAATGTTTAACAAATAGAAAAATTTCCCTCCTACATGTTCCCTCCGAAAGGAGAATCCGCATTTAAACGATGACGTCAAAGGTTAACTATGTACCGACACGGAGATCTAGGTCACCCGAGCGTACCTTTCCCTCCAATATTGAATTAAGCACTTAGTTGGCCTGACGTTCGGATAGACAACCCTAAAGCTTTGGATTCCTATGCCATTTTCTTACAAGAATGCATGAATGCTGTTACCACCATGAATGCTGTCAAGATTCTAGAATATCCTGATAACATGAGAAAGCTAGTGATGAAGTTGCCTTATGCATATCAAGAGAAATGGAGAAACGTTCTTCTCCAGGTAAGAAGCACAGGCAGGCTTGTTGACTTTCAAGATCTTGTTGAGTTTGTGAAGCGGGAAGCGAAAAAGGTCATGGATCCAATGTTAGGTAGAGAGGCTATGAAGTCAGAAGAGAAAGGCAAACCTGTCAGGCGAGTGCAAAATACACCGGTAAGACAAGTCAACAAATCAACTTTCAGAACTGATATTCAAGATTCAAGCCATTGCAGCAGAGAGCCAAGCAAAGTAACCTTTCCCTTTAAACCCATGAAACAGGATCATCCAAGCTGTTGCATTTTCTGTAATGACAGGCATCACTCCCTTAAAGATTGCAGAAAAATAATCTTGAAACCTCACCCTGAAAGATTGTCATTTCTTAGACAGAAGGGTGCTTGCTTTAGATGCCTACAACGAGGACATATGAGTAAGGATTGTACCCTGCTGGTGACATGTGCTATCTGTAAGGGGAACCACCAAGCTATACTGCACTTTGATGACAACACTGAAGTGAAGGCATTCAGTGCTTGTGCTGAGATTTCTGAAGATCCAAGTTGCTCTACGGAGGCCGGGAACACAGAATGTACTCTTACTGTCATACCAGTCAAGGTTACCTACAGAAATAAACTAGCAATTGAGACTACGTATGCTTTCCTAGACCCAGGGAGTACTGTGTCGTTCTGCTCTGAGACACTACTATCCAGACTTGGATGCTCTGGAAAAAAGATGGAGATAACAATTGACACAATGGGAGAGCCACACACTTCTGTAGTACAGGCAGTAAATGGGATTCAAGTGTATGACCTGAAACTACAAAATTCAATTGCTATGCCTACAGTCTACACAAGAGAATACATTCCTGTCTCCACAAGGCACATACCGACTAAGCTTGATGCATCACAATGGCCTCATCTTGCCGACATTGAAATACCTGCAGTAGATGCTAAAGTTGAATTGTTAATTGGAGGAAATGTACCTGATGCTTACACGCCTCAGGAGATACGCACAGGTCCTAGGGGAAGTCCTCACGCTTCTAGAACTCAATTAGGATGGGTTCTGTGGAATGTCATGAGATCCCCTACTGAAGATAGAGAAAACAGATTCACATCCATGAGAACAGATGTAATATGCAAGGAATTGGAAGAAGTTGGAAATCTTGATAGAATGGTTAAAGAAAGTATGAACTTTGACTTTCCAGAGCGAAGCATCGATGATCACAAGGAAATGTCACAAGAAGACAAATCATTCATTGATGTTGTAACAAAGTCTATAAGAAAGAAGGATGGACATTATGAAATCAAATTGCCATTTAAGAAAGAAGTTATCATGCCTGACAACTCCGAGCAAGCTCTGAAAAGACTTGATGGCCTCAAAAAGAAAATGATTAAGAACAAGAAATTTCATGATGATTACAACGTCTTCATGAAGAAAATCCTTGACCAAGGGTATGCAGAGAAAGTCCCAACAAGTGAATTACAAGGCAAGGAAGGTAAAGTGTGGTACATCCCGCACCATGGAGTATACCATCCTCGCAAACCCGAGAAGATACGGGTAGTCTTTGACTGCACAGCTAGCTATAGAGGGGTATCGCTGAACAGCATGTTACTTCAAGGCCCAAATCTCACAAGCACCTTATTAGGAGTACTGTTGCACTTTCGACAAGACAACATTGCAGCCATGGCAGACATAGAAGCTATGTATTACCAGGTAAAGGTGCTCAAAGAAGATACAGACTTTCTTCGGTTTTATTGGTGGCCAAACAGTGACTACTCAAAGGACCCTGAGGTATATAGAATGCTGGTTCACCTGTTCGGCGCAGTGTCTTCCGCAAGCTGTGCCATTTTTGCTCTCCAACAAGTTGGTAAAGATCACAAACAAGAACACAGTCTACAAGTTACCAACATGTTGAAGGATAACTTTTATGTTGATGACCTTCTCACTTCTCTTCCCACAGTAACTGAGGCAGTAGATGTAGTGAAAGAAGTAACAGAACTCTGCAAAAAGAGTGGTTTTAGACTCACCAAGTGGATAAGCAGTGAACCAAGATTGCTGAAGACTATCCCAGTTAAAGAGAGGGCTACAGATGTGAAAGAGCTGAATCTTGACTGTGAGAATCTGCCTGGTGAAAGAGCGTTGGGAGTCTACTGGTTTGTACAACCAGACTGCCTAGGATTCAAGATCCAAGTCAAAGAAAGGCCAGACACAAAGAGAGGAATCCTCTCCATTGTAAGTAGCATTTATGATCCACTAGGTCTTATTTCTCCATTCACTCTCAAGGCAAAGCAGATCCTACAGTCTCTCCATCTGAAGCAGTATGGTTGGGATGAAGAAATTGATGAAGTCTCCAAAAAGAAATGGTCTCTGTGGCAACAAGATTTACCCAAACTTGAAGACATCAAAATCAACCGATGTTACAAACCTAGGGACTTTGGTAACGTTGCATCATGCCAGATCCACCTCTTTTCAGATGCAAGTGACGTTGGTTATGGTGTAGCTGTCTATCTCCGTCTTGAAAATGATCGCAAAGATACTCATTGTGTGCTTATCATGGCCAAATCTAGAGTTGCCCCCCTGAAGAAGATTACCATTCCACGCATGGAACTTACAGCTGCCACTCTTGCTGTTCGACTGTCTGCAGTGATTAAGTTGGATCTCCAGTACGACATTACAGATACTATGTTCTGGACTGACAGTATGTCCGTGCTGAAGTATATTTCAAACACTACCACTCGCTTCAAAACTTTTGTTGCCAACAGGATAGCTCTCATTCATGATAGCACAGAGCCAGACCAATGGAGATTTGTCAATACCAAATTAAATCCTGCTGATTATGCATCAAGAGGAATAAATCTGAACAGCGCAGGACAAATGAAACACTGGCTTGAAGGTCCAGAGTTTCTGTGGAAGTCTGAGAAGAAGTGGCCAACAACAAGCACACCACCTACCAATGTCACAGATGACCCAGAAATCAAGCAGACAAGCTGCGCTACAGTATTACAGCAAGATGTTCTCGACAAACTGATTGACCACTACTCGTCTTGGAAGAAACTGAAAAGAGCAACAGGATGGCTAATCCTCACCTTTAGAAAGTTAAAAGAAAAGATTCCAAGTCATGAAGGTATACTCGAGAATAAGAGGCAAGTCTATCAATTATCTCCAGACATACTTCAGCAAGCAGAAATGTTACTGATCAAGCATGTTCAGAAGCAGAACTTCTCAGAAGACTTTGATATCTTGAGTAATAATGACATTTTGCAGAAGAGAAAGACTGTCAAGAAAGCTAGCCCCTTGTTCAAGCTTGACCCATATCTCCAAGATGGAATCATTAAAGTTGGTGGACGTCTTGACAAGGCCAGTTTCAGCGATGAATCTAGACATCCAATAGTTTTACCCAAAAAATGTCACATCTCCACTCTCTTGGTCAACGATGCTCACATTGCGGTGGGACATCTTGGGAAGAATGCAGTTCTGTCATCCTTGTTAGAAAGGTACTGGATAATCGGAGCAAGATCAATCATCAAATCCCAACTTGCTAAGTGTGTTACTTGTCGAAAATACCAAGGACGACCAGGGCAGCAAATGATGGCCGATTTACCAACAGAACGTCTCACTCCAGATTTGCCTCCTTTCTCCCATGTCGGTGTCGACTACTTTGGTCCCATCCTTGTTAAACGAGGTAGATGCAATGTTAAGAGATATGGAGTGCTCTTCACCTGCATGAGTCTGCGAGCAATTCATCTAGAAGTTTCCTGCAGCTTAGACACTGACTCCTGCATAAACGCAGTCCGGAGGTTTATTGCAAGACGAGGTTCCCCAAAGACTATACGCTCAGACAATGGTACAAATCTTGTAGGATGTGAACGTGAACTTCGTGAATCACTTTCAAGTTTGAACCAATCTAAGTTGTACTCGTCATTTGCCAATGAAGGGATCGAATGGCACTTCAACCCCCCTTCAGCATCGCACTATGGAGGCATATGGGAGAGAATGATTCGGACTGTAAGAAAGCTAATCTATTCTCTCATGCATGAACAAGTCATAAAGTTGGACGATGAATCGCTCTACACCCTCTTCTGTGAAATTGAAGCGATTGTGAATGGAAGACCAATAACAGATCTACCATGTTCTCCCAAAGATTTAAGACCACTGACGCCAAACCACCTCCTTTATCTTCGATCAGGTGAAACTATGCCTCTCGGAACCTTCAACAAAGAAGACGTCTACGGCAAGCGCAGGTGGAGACAAGTTCAGTATCTAGCAGATGTCTTCTGGAAGAGATGGAGCAAGGAATACCTTCCCTTGTTACAAGAAAGACAAAAGTGGAACGTGAGTAGAAGAAACCTCCAGATAGGCGATCTAGTCCTGGTAATGGACAACATGCCTCGAAATGCGTGGGCACTTGGACGTGTGACTGAACTCGTGACTGACAGAAGAGATCTTGTGCGTACTGTGAAGGTGCGAACTGCTACAACAGAGTTGACTCGACCGATTGACAAACTCTGTGTGATCATGGAAGAAAGTTTGTAAAAGTACAAACTTGAAGAAATACACTAACTCTGTAAAGCTGATGAGCTGAAACCTTTTGTGTTGATTAGCATTTTCTTTCTTATCAATGAAGTTTGCACAATTTGGTTCATTGTGAATATTAATTTTACCTAGCAATGGTTGGTTTTTCATCAAAAGAAATATCTTTTCTTTGCAAGAGTGCTTTTATTTTTCCCATTATAAGTTTATTCTGGGTAATTGTGCCACTGACATTCTACAATTAGAAGGCCGGTGTGTAATGGTCAAAATAAGTATTTTTTACTATTTCAATTTTCCCTCAAAGATAAGCATCATTCTTCACTTTAATTTTCATTCCAAATTTATAAGGTTTATATTTTCCACTTGAAGTTGCATTTTTTATCTAACTGTTTTGCATAACTATAGCTATAAAGGGAGGTAACTGATAAGCTATCCTGTTTGTCAGTCTTAGCCATGTGGTTTGTAGGTCATGAAGGACATGGCCTGCAAGATTAGGAACATTTTCTTTTCAAGTTGCATTTAAGGTCCAAAAAAACAATGGTGAGTCTTTCATATTTGCAGTTAGGTTTATGTTTCATCATTGTCAATATATAAGTTTATAATTTTCATTCAACATTACTGTAAACTAGGCTGCATGTGGCAGGTAAACATTGCCCTTGCTGTTCCATTAGGTAGGTCATTTTGTATGTTAGCTCACTCTCCTAGCTCACATTGCAATATTTTTCTTGTCTAACATTGTCATTTACAATTCAGGAGTAAGTATTTTGTTTGAATAATTCTAGCTATGCTTCATTTGTTTTGGAAAATCTCTTATACTAAGACAGGGTTTTTCTGTTATGTTTCAGTTTATCTCAGTAAGCCTTGTAAGAATTAAGAAAAGAACTAAGAAAGAAAGAAAAGAAAGAACAGAATAAAGAACTTGAATCAATAAAGAAGTTGGTCTTTATAATAACAAACACTTCCTGTTATTATCCAAAAAAAACAACAAATGTTCCATATGCAACACGGTTGATCTGAAATTGTTATTTGGTTAAAATTTCTTTATTCCTTGCAACTGTGTATTTGCATCTCAACAGGTGTAATGCTTTCGCAATAATGCTTTTGTAATAATTGTTCATGTGTGGTAAACATTAATAGACAATTCAACGTAAAACAACCAGTGAAATTTGCTTATGTTTTTTAATGAAGAAAAACTATATGTGAAATAACTTTAACAGATAGCATTTCAACCAAACACTGACAGAGATTTCAATCACTTTTCAGACTGTGTACTAAGCGTCAAAATATTAATTCTGCTTATGTCCAAAATATATCAGTTTTACTATTGATAATATTATTTTGAATGATCAGATTCCATAAACTTATTTTCATTAACACTGAAACGTTATAAAAGGATGTATACAGTTTGTTTCCCTAAAACCTTAAAACCTTATCAACTTTAGCTCATAAAGTACTTACCATACCATAGCCATACGGAGGGAATGTGAAATAACGAGCACAATCGATGTTCTTATATGGGTACTATCAGCACTTAAAATAGCAGTGTCTAATTCCTAGAAGTGACAGTTCTCTAAGATTGGGTAACTATATATCCCAAGTCATGTGAATGGTGGATGGCTCGTAGCATATCGCTGATTGGTTAGTTCAGTCTAATGTCAGCCTTTTGAGTACGATAACACTTACACCCATCGTATTGATGTGCTGTAACTATATTCGGACTATTCATTGCCGTCCTTTTGTAATTTCTGTCCTTATAACCAAGGCAATTCAGCAAAACCAGCGCTTGCCTATTTTGTGAACAGTAACCCCTCATAGTGGGTATGTCAGTGTCACACAGGATGACATTTCAGAAAAGAATTCCTAGCAACGAACTACAACCATAGCAACATGATCAGATTACTCGAATGATGTGAATAAAAGAATCTTTAAGTTCACGATTGTACAATAATTGATATCACTACAGCTCAAATGAACTTAAAAATGAATGTCACAAAACTGATCTCAGATCAAATAAAAATGAAAAAAAACAACATTGATGTCATTTTAAAAAACCCATTTTTTTAGATCTACTGTATTTGGTTACGATGATCTTAAATATGCAGACGTTTTATCAATAGACTATGCAAACTATTCTATTTACAGAAACGCCAAAAATTATTTCTAGTGGGATATACGTGAAAACATGGCGGATAAAAGTGACACAGAGTATGTTTCATGATAAAATGTGAGTTTAGTAAAAGCTCTAAACATGCATCTTTACCTCTAAAATGCCTCTAATATTAGTTAAATGACTTACTTAACACTATCAACCAATATTTGTCTTTGTGTCTGCTGTAAATAATTTTCCGAAATTATGTTTGAGTCATTGGCGCGCGCCACTGTCCGGTTTTCGACCACAAATCATGACTTTAACCTGTTTATTATCGTTAAATTGAACTGATAGGCATTAGGATTAAGATTTTCCGAAACACCCACTTCTTATCGATTAAATAACACCTTTTATGAAGTTTAACATTTTTGACTCCAACAACATACTGTGGTATATCCCAGGAACAGTTCCGGGTAACCATTGGGACTCATAATGGGTATATCCCAGGAACAGTTCCGGGTCACACTTGGCACCTTTGCTCCGGTATTTATGAAAGCATTGGCAAGAATCTGTCATGAGCATGCAATATCGAGAATACCCATATATAGTGCAGGTGTGAATTTACACACATGACTGGTTCTTTTGAACTTCTTGTTTGCGCTTTCAATTGAGTCCAGGCCCTGACACAGAAGAACGAGTACAAAAGACAGCACAGAGTGGTGCTAAAGAAGCGGGAGACAATTAAAATAAACAACCCAGGTGAATTACAAAAAATTGCAAACTGTTCTCGATGAATTAAAAATTTGTAAAAAAATATTATTTAGTTATTTAGCCAAAAGAGATGAAAATTACTATATGCTTATGTGATATTCAAGGTATTTTTACCATCACTATATTCTGATATATATTTTAAGGTTTCGCTAATACTGTCTATTATACTTTACTGTCAAAAATGAAATATGTGGCAGTTTCTGTAAAAGGTTAGCAGAAACAAGGCTCTTATAAGTTATTTTCAGATCAATAACGATCTTTTTAATCATAAAACATTCAAAAACATTTCCAAAGGGTTGTCACATATTTGACAAACACTTAAAAACGAAACGTGTGTCTTGAATTAATTTGAAGCAGATAGTTTGTTCAAGCTCGGAATCGGGGCCTAAATGTTATTGATGCACGGGTAAAGGGTTAAATGTTTTGATTCATGCTCAGGAACCGATTTCTTGATTTGAACTGCTAAACCAATTTAGTTATTTTAGAGATGTTAACGAACATAGAAACACTTCAACCTAATTGGGAAGATGTTCTTGACAGTTAAACTGATTCAGTAGTTGTAGATATCACAACCTCACTGATGACCAAAAACTGCTATCATTTACTTCATACATGCATTAAATATCCACGAGTGAGAAAATGTCATGCTTTGTTAAGTTTGTAAAAAGGAAAAACCAACTTTCGTCGACTTGAACTTGCAGCAATTTAAAAAATATATATATTCCTTTTTCTACTTTTTTCATTAATAGGAGGAAGTAGTCTGGCATGTGGAAAGAGGAAGGGTTTTGGGAGCAGATGGAGATTTAATATTTTAGAGCTTAATTTTATTTTCAAATTCCAACTTTGTAAATTCAAATTCTCTTTCTCTTTCTCAATCTTACAATTTAAGATCATTTTGCATTAAAAGTAAAATATTTATGGATATTCAACTTCTTTATTAACAGATTTACGACGTCTCGGTATAGCCCCTTATACTGTTTCCATGCATTTAGACAGAAAAGATGGATAGCTGTATATATAGATATGTTTACAACAACGACATATTGAGATTAACAATGAGATAACAATAACCACTGTGTCATTCATTCCACATTCAACCCCCAAACTAAACCCAGTAACAAGCCCGAATCTGTCCCCATTCGCATTGCACTACCTTACATCGGCAAAACATCACATCACATTTGCTCAAGTGCCGATTGTATCTGGGGTAGGGTACTAAAGAAAATCTTCAAGTATACCAATAAGTGCAGAAATGACATACAATGCTGAAGTTAAGAACAATCAATACTCATCAAACCCTAGTCTTACCTTCCCACGTAACATCAGATTCTGTTACAACTGAGACTTATTTCTCAGTTCATTCAAATTCCCTTAACTGTGCAACGTTTTGAAACGAGTACTTTCCGAATTTCAATCCAATTAGAATTGTATTTCAATCCATTCGAATATCGAAGACCGAATGTAACAATCTAAAAAAGGATATGTAACAACCTCTACCATTTTTTTTACAAAAACATTTCATAACGAACTTTGACTGAACTAATCAACATTCAGTATTTCGGTATTCAGACCAGATCTTGCTCTGCTTGTACCAGAGATTATAAAAAGACTTGAATATCTTGTGGGTTGAGCATATGCCAGGATGTAAGATTAAGTATGGGTCATTGCTTTCTCGTATTTCCATCTGAAATAATTCATCATGTAACAACATTTCATAACTAGCTTTAACTGAACTAAGTTTTCAGTATTTCAGTATTCAGACCAGAAGTTTCTCTGCTGGTACCAAAGGAATTATAAAAAGAAATGACTTGGAAATGTTGTAGGTTGAGCATGTGTCGGGATGTAAGGTTAAGTTGGGGTCATTGCTTTCTCGCATTTCCATCTGAAATGTTTCATCACCAAAACTCAGTAATGGAAAAAACTCTTCGACAAACAAGCTTATAATTTTAAACACCACATTTCAAATCAAGGACGAGTAATTTTACTACATACTTTCCTAATGATTTGTGAAGGGCGATGAAACATTAGGCTCTCTGTAATTGAGGATACTGAAATATAAAAAAAACGATATAAAATATATTGATAGATAAGTCGAATGAATTAATCAATTCCAAAATAATGTTGTATTTGAGATAATCAATTTTGCATTTCAGAATTTCAAAGTCAAAAGGGCTCCTAAATTTTTCAGACTCCAATTATTTTACTTTTTTCATTCTCAAATATTTTAAATTGTAAATCATTTCACATAGGATCTGAATATGCTAAAATCGAATGTCAAAAAAATTGTCTTGTCTAGATAAAGAAAGTCTCATGGTTGTTTCAGTAATGATGTTTAACCTGGATCGACGTTTGTTCATGTATAGAAGGTTGATGTTTTACTACAACCTGTGTTTTTGGAAATGCGAGAAAGTGTTCAATCGGTGCCAAACCTGGTGAGCCTAACAATCACTTTAAAGCGTAAAACCTTATATATGACATGAGCCATGAATTTTAGGTTCAGTGGTCAATATATTTCAGTTGAGCAATATTCATATGTTGAAAACGCAACACCGACCATAAGCAGTTGACGTCCCTTAGTATGATGTCATTGTTTGTGCTGTTTTTACCTGTCCTAAACCACCCTTTCTCATATGTATTGTTGAAACACAATGCAAATGGAAATGCACGATTCTTCTAAGGCTGGTATCCGTGGACTGTTTTTGGTCATTTTCAGAGGTAACTCACGATTTTGGTTAATTTTGATGATTTTTCCCACGTTAGTTAACTTTGGGCAAGGCACTTCATTTGCGATGTTTACTGTAATCATCCATAATTTTCATAATTTCAGTTTACAGAGTGATAAGTTTATCTTACAAACGATTTTTTAAAAATCGTTATGGTTTACATTTTGGTTTACTGTGAAAGTCAATAAAGTAACTTCATCAGAACTGAGAAAGGAGCCTCCATTGTCCATGTGTTAAAGAGTCATTTTTAACCAATTTAGGTATTATCTGGTCTCTCGTGCAAAAATTGTGGAATCATGAAATAGACAAAAAGGGGTCATATTTCCGAAATGCCAATTTCCTTAATCTTCGATTAAATTATTCAATTTTGACTCTCTGAAGAAAAATCAGCACAATTACATGACTTATGTAAAGAAAACCATAAATCACTTGATAAGCATTTTGTAGAGAAAAATAAAAATCAGTGTTTTTGAAATTTTGACCAAAACTGTTTGATATGATAAACGAGTGCCTTATTGTATATTGGATCTAGACTTTAAAATTCAATTCAACATTATCCGTTTCTTTTTCGCAATGCTACCATGCCCCAAAGACATCCAAAGTTACGTCAAAATTTGCACTACCTAGGGTACCCAGGTATGTGAAAAAACTTTTGGTATGCACCTGTTAATACACAAATGAAACAAATTTTATGTAGTAGTGTCCATACTACAATTACACGGTGCTGCGTAAAATGTATAGCCACTAATTCCGTTCTTATATATCGTGTTATGTCTCTTTTTAAGTAGAGATGCAATGACAACAACAACCAGTCATGGCAGGATTATATTTCATGCTTTTCAAAATCTGATAAATATAAACAATGCCCTTTATGAACTTTTCATCAGCCAAGTATTTGATTTTCGTATTGCTTTAAGTAAATTCCGAAGCACAAGTCAAACGTTCATGGTTGATGGCCGATGACGACATGGTCTTGAGCGAGTCGATCACCTGAGCGTCTCTATACTTTGTTGAAAATGAATTTGATTTTTGTCTTGAATGTCCATTTTTCACTGATGAAGAAAGTCCTAAATATTATCATAATTTCCCATCACATGAGAAGTTATTTCAGCTGTCGGTGTAAAGAAATCATTGTACCTTGACGTGAAGTGCTAATGCTACCTCCAAGTAAAATCTGTTGTAGTCTCCGTGATTCCAACACATGCTGTAAGCTTGAAAGGCCTGTAATGAAGGCCTGTAATCTATTAAAGTGGCATTTTTGAAAAAAAATATTCTTAAAATTGTCACCAATAAACATGAGTATGTGCCAAATGTTATATCTCATTACTCAATCCGTTTCATCGAAGTCGTCGCCGTATTTGAATAAGAAATTGTCGATTATCAAGCAAAAACAACTGGGGGTCATTTTTGTGTGAACATCTTTTAATCGTTTGAGGTAGTGAAATGGATTCGCATAGAAGACTGGACACTGAAGTCCTTTTAGAACGGCCTCTCATGATAATAAAACATTGTCTTGCAACCGGAAAGATTTAATTTTGTTTTCGTTAGATTACGTTTTCCTCAAACGTGAATAAGGACACCATTGATTAATAATTAATATAAGCTTTGTTATATCTATATAGAGCCTTAAAAATTCATTATACGGCTCTTAGTCATAGTACATGCAACCAGACCCACCAATTCTTCAAATGAGTGAGGGAATGAGTTGGGGTTTGACTTGTTATGAACAATAACCAGTTATTAAACACGTGGTGATAAGCAATCTGCCTGTGTCATAGTATCGCGAACCCAAACATCTTAACCGCCAATTCAACTTGAGTCATCTTAATGGCTTGGTTGTTAAATACACATAAGAAGTAATATATGCCGTGATAGATATCTGGACATTTCACGAGCTTCTAAACATTACGCAAGTGTAGCATGGTGAGAACTGTCACTTGTGGAGGCTTCACATATGAACGAGCCTTTACGTGTGCACATAAAATTGACGACCAACAGCCTCTTCTCGTGTACTATGACAGCACAGCAGTTTTTCTCCAAGTTCCAAAAGGTATGTTTTGGCTCGTGAACCCATCTATCTTTGTTACGTTGGAGGCTTCCGTCTAACCACTCGAACTTGTCTATTCTCTTCAGGTCTCGTAATCCAATCCATGCATGATCTGACAAATTAATCAGAACAATTCCACATGAACATGAAAAGATTTTTGGATGATTTAAAATCATTCTTGATATGAGGATATAGAGTTTGGAGCTGTGCCGCTTTGTATCTATCAGAGGTGTATTAAACGCAACAACAGCTTTTTGAACCTGAGGTTTGTCGAGGCGATGTGGGAGAGCTGGTTAACTGCTGGTATGGTCAGTGCTGGCGATGTTGCCTAATTCTAAGGATGGGGTTCGAATCCCGCAACAAATGTACAAGAATTTGAACTATTGCAAATAGTGTGATCCAAAACAAAAGACTGATGCAAATACTCTAATGCAGAAAGACATGCCGAGTTATAAATATAAGAAAAGAAGAAAAAAGTCATCGAATATTTAAATTTTACAGATAGATAAACTTACCGTTGTGGCTACCTGTGATGACCATGTAATCGACTAATAGGTTCCATTTAGCATCCTCCTTCAGCTGAGCCAGTTGTCCACCATCCTCTTGGCACTGCTTCATCGCGTCATCATAACTTTTAAAAACTTTGTAAAGTTTGTAATAAAATATTGTCTTCTTCCATGGAATTTTCTTGTACCCTGCAATAGTAGATACCCGTCATTCAGTATGATGTTCGACGAATTACAGCATGATCACTCTACTAATCTTTGTAAATTTGGACAAGAAAAAATGTGAGTTTATGAAATATATGTCTGATTGTAAAAATAAAAGTGTTCCGAGGAATACAAGTTTCTAAAATATCGATGAGCGGTCTCATCTCCACATGGTCTGACAACAGCCCCGTTAGACTGTTGATGACATTATATTAACGTTAGTATTGAGAGGATCTTTAACAAGGGCAATATTTCAAATACAACCATATGAGTTCAAATTTGCACTATTTTCGTTTTTACTTTTCAAAGCAGACTTGTCTCCATGGTAAGACAACCAATTTTGCGAAAATAAAGGATGATTTTTATTTTTATTACAATTTCTTGAAACTGCAATACTTTTGGATGAAATTTAATATGTTTCACTTTTGTATAAAGTATAATAAAGTATATTTATCTTTCAGGTAAAGAAAGTGATCTTACGTAACGAAAATGAATGTTTCCACTTGAATGGCAAGGCTTTTTCAGTTAAAGATGAAGTTTGAGAACCACAGAAATATGTCCAGAAAATATCAAAATATTTGATTTAGTTTGTAACAACACTAAATGTTTTGAAAATCAAATTTTTACATCTTCAAAATAATATTTAAATTTATGAAACGTTAAAGAATTGATTTCAAAATTTAGAAATTACAAAAAAACCTTTAGAAGAGATATACATTGTATAAAAATATATGTCCTAAAGATAAATGAAATTATTATGTAAGATATTTTTTCAGACAATCCGATTGGTCGAGAAGCGGTCACGTGTCAGTCGACAGAAAAGCATATTGTCTTCAGTCCGAGTCCGACCAAAAGTGATATTGACTTGAAATAGACATATTGACGTCAAACCATTGTTACATGACGTCATGTTATTGTAATCGTTACGATATTTGACCGTCGTGTTGAACAATTGATCCAAATTTCTGTTCATGACTGTAGTTTTTTCTTTTCGTATCTATAAAAACAGGTATTGGCCTCATCATCAATCTATAATTGTATATGAATAAATTTAAGAACATATTAACCAGTTTTTGTAGCAAATAATTTTGCTTCACTGTTTTTATTACAATATGTTGTTCTGAAACTCTGCCACTTCGGAACAAATGAAAAAAAACTCAAGAAAAAATTTGTGAAAACAAACGTGGTTTGCTTTTTGGTTAAGCTTGCGACTTTGTTCATGTTAGGAAAGACGGCATGAGATTTTTCGGGTTTTGCTTCGGATGCATTTCTTGATTGATGGATTTTGTATTTCTGTTCAGAATGTATCAAAGAAACATCTGAACCTTGACAACTTGGTCAGTTTGCCCGAATAACGACTTGTTATTTTTTGTTTAATGTGCAGGAGTGATAGTATATTCTTCCTCACATAACGGCTTTTAGTTTAGTGGCTCTTAATAATTCTGTTATTCATATCAAAGGGGCACAGAGTATGTTGTGGGGGTCAAATGTGTCAAACTTCATAAATGGTTAATTGATCGACTAGAAGTGGTCGTTTCTGAAATCTCAGTGCGTATCAGTTAGCACAGTGGTGAAACACAGGGAAAATGTCGAGTTTTATGATCGAAAACCGAGCAATGGCGCGCAACGATGACTTAAATTTTCTATAGCGGACACAACGAGACATATAGATAGGTATTGATAAGTATATCATTTAACCAATATACGTGTAAATGGGACGCAGAATGTCGACTTCGTAACATTTGTATGATCGTTTTTCATTTACAATCGAAGAAAATATTATAATTTATTAGATAAATTTGCCACTCTAGATACGCGATTTGAACTTATCTGAGGTCATATGTTATTTTGGTTCTATTTAAGCCGCATACAAAATTAATAAAACATACTTTTTCACTTTAACATTTTGATTCTGGCGAAGAGAATTGAACGTACATACCTTTAACACGTAGCTTCTCTACTTGTTCTGGTGTTAGATTTTTATTGGTTTCTGAGAGGTGAAGATCTGCATCGAAAAAAGGAATAACAATAAATAATTAAGGTGATCCATCTATAAAAAGTCCACACAACAACACAATATCAACAAATCAACACTCAAAAACAAATATCGTTTTCAATTCTCATGACAACAAAAAGCTGATAAGGATTTGATTTTATTCGTGAATACTGTTTCACAAAGTTAGAGATATTTTAATTGACAGTATTTGTTTTAAACTATGGTAAAGTATCTTTACTCCGTATTCACAAATGAATGAAAAATTACAATCTCTTATACCCTAACTTTTACTTTTACCATCACCGATGAGAATGAACTTAATAATCGGAGAATTTAATTATGAATTCAAACACCAAAGCAACCGATACGCAAGACCTTTAGATAAACCTAAACATGCATGTCATGTGACCGGTATTTATTGTAATTAATGTGAAACTGATAACAAAATATCAACGTTGTAGCATTCAACCTTGAATACAAAGACAAATGTTACGAAATGATGTTAGTATATGTTAGCCACAGTAAAGGTAACTTGGTAACACACTAAAAAAATTTATTTTCTATCGGCTTCGGTAATGCTTGGCATAAACAATTCGTAGAATCGCACTCCCGTTTTATTTGCCTCGTTAAACAAAGACGTAAAGATATACCTTCAAAACAGTTCAGCTAGCCTCTCACTATTGAACAACTGTTTCTACAACAAAATGATTAAAGATTCTATCTATTCAGAACATCACCTTTCGGTCTTAACGATAATAAAATACAAATCTTCACTAGCAAGATTACGTTGCTCTTCTCGTGATTTATATATTGAAACTGGGAGATACCAAGGAATCTTAAGAGAAAACGGAATCTGTCAAATGTGTGATCTAAATAAAGTCGAGGATGAATATCATTTGTATGTGTTTGCCCAGCATACAATTCTTTAAGAATTATGTACATAAAGAAATATTTTATAAGCACCCTCATATTAATAAGTTTATATCTCTTATGAATAACCTAAGTATACCTCATTTAGAAAATTTGTCAATTTATATACACATGTATATATGTTTAGAAATAATGTGTTACTACCTGTAAATGTATAACTATGTACTATGTACTAAAGGCCTTTGGCCTTTCGCATGCTTTTAAGAGTTGTAATTCAGACGTTGAAATAAGATAAGACTATGACAAGCTGTAGGTGTATTTGTTAGACTTTCGGAACAGTGGATGCTGGCGATGTTGGTTGACGCTGAGAGTGTAGGTTCGAATCCCGCATTAGCTTAATTCAATCTTAATATAAAAGAAAATTTAGAACTTGAAAGAAATATCCTAAATAAGGTTAAATGTATGGATCTTGGGCTGACCTATAAGAAAATTCAAACTGATGCATGAATAAATATGAAATCCACGAGTCACAAGAAATCAACAATCAAACAATACAGGGTTCATATCCTCGTTTTATTGAGAACATTTCTCTTCTTATAAAGGCGACTCAAGCTATATCTCCGTATTTAAACCATTACTAGATATCCAGCAAACTCCAGGCTAGGAATAGGAAGCTTATTGCAATCAAACTAAGTCCCGCCATCACAAGGCACTTTAACGATAATGTTTCGGAAAGCCCAATTACATACGTTTTCGGGAAAACAAGAAATCAGTTGACTGTGTAGTGCCCATAAGGATCTTCTTGAAAG
Organism: Phorcus lineatus; assembly: GCA_921293015.1. Taxonomy (NCBI): domain Eukaryota; kingdom Metazoa; phylum Mollusca; class Gastropoda; order Trochida; family Trochidae; genus Phorcus; species Phorcus lineatus. Next base: position 27,859,255 of record OV121098.1, on the reverse strand, counting down.
AATACGTCAGGTAAAATGGCGACTTAATTTTGTCTTTAACCTTGTAAACAACAAGCAAGCTTTCCACCCATGATGTGTTTTCATTTGCTATAATATATATATGTTTCAATGTTTTCCCCTGAATATATATATTTCCTACGAAGACGTACTAAGAGGTATATTTAAATTGTTCTTTGACTACAATTACCTTGCTTCTTCGGTATTCTACCCATTGGGATACACACTTGTCGCTTTGCTCTGTCAATGATCATCTTTGAACCAATCACACAATTTTCATTTGATGTGTTACTTAAGATGTCCTGAAAGTAAAGACACTATAATAGTGATGTCATTGAATAAATAGTCATATATATCCCCCCTCAATCTTCCCATCCCCTCCAAATCAATACCACCACCCCACTTTCCGACTGTTGTCGATAGCTTTCCTTAGTTTGGTTAGAAAGTAATAAACATATTTCCATTATAATATTCAATGTAAATAAATATAAACTTAACATTTGCAGTAAATGAAGTATGGGCCAGAATAACTTTTACAAAGTTGGTTTATCAATGATTAGATTTCCTTTGTTTGCCAATGTTCGACAACTTTGTCTGCAGTAGAGTGAAAACCCAAAATCGCTGCACATCATCTAAGAAAAAAACAACCCTCCTTCAACTAGATCCATTTACCTTTAATTTGGTTTGACAGGTAAGACTCTCAAAGATGTATGAATACGTTTCGCAGCCAACGGTAATACGGCACCGGTCTTTGCAATAGAGAATACCAATTGGGTCCTTATACGGAGGAACTTGTCCAGATGACAGGCAGATACTTGACAGAAGAACGCCAAGCATTTCCGTTGCTAAAATGCGATTAAGGTGCATTCTCACTATATGAAGGATAGCAGCCAGGTCTTGTCCTGTTTGATAAATTTGAAGTTGAAAAATGAAGCAAAACGTGAGTAGGATCTTGTGCTTTGGATGTCAAACTAGAATTCAAAATACACAGCCGGCCGACTCCCAGTTACATATTTTCAACATATTTTAGTTCTGTGTCTTGTGGCAGGAACGTTATAAGGTTGAAAATCAAGGTTACGTGTTAATGAACAATCTGGTTGTACCCCGCTCAAACTTCCCTCAAATTGACATGTCTGTTCGGATAAGAAACTGATTTTTAAAAGATCTAAACGATAATCCAACCTTGGCAACAAATTCATGTGGACATTTTGTAAACGAAAATGTTCCGATGTTTCAATCACTTTTCCCGAGATAGGTTAACTTTCTCTTTTAAATTAACATATTGTTGGAAAGAGCTTACCTTGATAGTTACGGTTTTGTCCAGCTTTTTAAAAAAGCCACTGCGTGAGTTGTTGGAGTCATATATGCCATACTTAATCAGTGGTGTCATTTGATCGCGATGTATCGACTGTTACCAAAAAGACACATTTTAAAGCTTATTGGGTTTTTCTACAGTTACAATATGAAGGTAGAACGTCGCAATTATGATCGAAAACCGGACAGTGGCGTACGTCAAATGGTCAAACGTAATTTTGAAGACTTATCTAAAACAGCCAGGAGGGCAGTTAGGAGTTGATAGCGTTTGTTAGGTTATATAACTAGTATCCATGTAAATTGGACGTGATATCTACACCTCTGTGCATCTATAACTTTGTTTTTAGATTTTCATGGAAAACCAGTATTGTAATAGACATGTCTTTTGGACATGAAAAGTTAAGATGTTTTGACTTTATATCACCACATATGACATTTAGGTTCGTATCAAAGGTAAATAATATGTTATGAAAATCACGGAATGTACGATACTAAAGTAGTGTTATAGCCCTTGATATGTTTCCTTATCACCATTGAAAATTATTAAAGAGTAAGGCCAGTCGATTAGTAGGCGGCCACGAAATGATAGTGTTCTATAGATGTATTTATTGTATCGACGAATGTCTACTTCTGATAATATGAAATTAAATTCCAAAAGTCCCATTTTAACTCTGGAAGATAAAACTTTACCGCTTACCTTATCACAATTTTACGAGAAAACTATTTTCAAATAATCCAAGATTTGAAAAATTCAACTCAAACCCTGTCCAATGATAAGAGAATAGAATTTTAAAAAACTGAAAAAGCATGCAATGACATTCAAGATGTTCCACTTGAGATAAGTGGATGCTATTTTTGAACCCTTTATTCCGAGCAATAACAAAGTTGTTTTTCTATTGAGGCCTCTTTTTCTTCTAATTCCAGCCATATGATAAAATTTCACCTTTTTGCTTTTGAGGTCCTTATTATTTCCTTGCTGTAGATTCAGGTACTAGGAGTTGGATGAAGCTGAGTTATTTGAAAAGTAATGTGAATAATAATGGGTAATATGTTAGGTTATTACTAAAAAAGTTTCTTTTGATTTATCTGGTTAAATATGCGGGTAAATAAATGATTCAACGCAATTGGTACTTACTAGTTAGTTTTTCGTTATTCGAATAATGAATCACTAACTGGCTCATATTTGTAAATGAATGACTAACTGGTTATAGGTTATTTAGTTAGTAATTCTTCGCATATTGAATATGCTGTTTAGTTATTCATTTTATGAATAAGTAACTTATGACCCATTTCCTATCCAAATTGACAAATTATCTTAAATGTCAACGTGGAAATTTTTTTCGTGGAGGGTCGGGTGAGACATGGATCACACCTGTCTAACTTACAATAGGTACAACTCATTCATGAAGCTTCTTCTTCTTCAAGTCTCACCCATAAGATATGATAAAAAACCACATGATTAAACAATGTAAGAAAATCAAACAACTTCTTCTTTTTCCAGTCTCACCCATATGATACAAAACCTCAGGATTAAACAATGTAAGAAAATCAAGCAACTTCTTCTTTCAGTCCACCCATATAATACAAAACCTCATGTTTAAATAATGTAAAAAAATCAAACAACTTCTGTTTCTAATCTAACCCATATGATACATAACCACATAATTAAAAAATGTGAGAAAATCATGCAACTTCTTATCCAATTGCACCCATATAATACAAAAGCACATGATTAAATAATGTAAGAAATCAAACAACTTCTTCTTTCCCATATGATACATAACCACATAATTAAAAAATGTGAGAAAATCATGCAACTTCTTATCCAATTGCACCCATATAATACAAAAGCACATGATTAAATAATGTAAGAAATCAAACAACTTCTTCTTTCCCATATGATACAATACCATATGATTAAATAATGTAAGAAATCAAACAACTTCTTCTTTCCCATATGATACAATACCATATGATTAAATAATGTAAGAAAATCAAACGTAAGGGGACCAATGTATCAGCAATCGATAGACAAGGTTAGTTGAACACTAGGTTGATGTGAGGTTAAGGTTGATCGATGAAGACTACAAGTCAGAGATTGATCTCCATCTATATTATACAATTATACACTTCTGTAAAGGTCAATATCGTTTTTTATTGACCTGAGTAAAACAATATTGACCGACCTTGCGAGGTCTATATTGTTTTACTCAGGTCAATGAAAAACGATATTGACCTCTACAGAAGTCTATAATTGTTTTATTATATGTTTCAAAGGAAATCGTAAACAGAAACAGAACATTAGCGTCGGCAAAGCGATTCATCTTCACGGTAAGAGACGCCAACATCAAAGGTGACGTAACGTTGCTAAGCAATTGTTGACGTGACATCACATAGGCTTTACGTCAACAATGGGTCAATATCAAAGTTGATTGATTTTTGAAATTGTTCGCAAGTCAATATCGCTTTCTATGGACTGTCATGTGACCGTCTTTGGACCAATCTAAATTGATACAAATCTTTGATCATATAAAAAATGCAGATACATTACAGAGATAAATCGTTTATACACAAAATATTAAAGGTATTCATTACGCCATTGCCTTATTGGCCTTACGTAGGTCAGCATTTTCTGTTTTATTTCAAGTGTTTTTCTTTTATCCCATACTTTATATTTGAATCAATGATGTTAATACAAATGAACACAGATAAACGTGAGCACTTTATAAGGTAAAACACGCAATTTTCTGATACCAATCACTAATTGCTTGTAATCAACGCTTACATTCGAAAAGGGTGATTTTTGCTAACAAGGTCTAATTAGATTATACTCTGAACAGCTCTGAAGTCAAATCGAGCAATCAAAAAGTAGGTTTTAATCATTGAAAATGTTCGATATATGCTGAGAAATCACCCGAACAAGCCAGTTGAGTTTCTGTTGGGTTGGAGACACAATCTAAACAAATATTGTAAGTATTCAAGGGAAAAGAAGTCAATCTTCTTAGATAGTATTTTTGAATAGTTATGTAGTTGATGCGTATCATTTTTCAATGTACCATTTGTTGCTTGAAACGTGATTGTTGTAAAACGTACTACTGCCTTTTACCTTATGATGTCTGTACAGTTACACATTATTTACGTTTTTTACAAAAAAGAAATAATTCCAAGGAAATAGTGAAACGCTCCTTTTATTTATTTAGATATAATATATATTTGAAAGCACCATTTATTATGTATTACTATCAGGTTATGTTCCACCTCTTTCCGACTCCCATTTCGATTAAAGTTTGTAGATATTTTAACATAACATTTTTGAAAATAAACGAAAGAATATATTTTACTCTGTAAAACTTTGTGTAACTTATATTTGTTTTTAGATTTTAATGTAAATGTGAAAACAAGCCTGAAGAATGTTTACGTTATATTTTTAAGAATGTTCACTTATTCCAGAAACCCCTTTTGCAAAAAGGTTTTATGATATAGTGATTTTCATTTTCAGTAAAAGTTATTATTAAACAACTTCCTTCTAGAAATAAAAAAACATGACAATTATTCATTTACCCAATTATATCCCTGAAAACGAAGACCGCATCTGTTTTTCCCAATGATGAAAATATTTCAATCTGTGTTTAAAAAGCTTAATAAGACATTTATCTATTTTCAGTTCCTAGCAGTTCGAAGAATCTCCAAAGCTCCTTCCTGGCTTCCACAGGATGATGGACAAGTTCCTGCTGCTCCTGCTGCTCCTCCTGGGAATCCTGTCAGCTGCAGGATTCCCAACCATCAGCTTCAACACCCTCAAGGGAAGCACCTTTTTTTCTGGACCCGTTTTATTCAAGCCTATTGATCAGACTTTGCTCCAGATGAACAAATTTGACCTGAAACTGAAGTTTGCTTACAAGAACACGAAGGCGGGCGACAAGAAGCAATGTAAAGAGTTTTGTCAAAGGGAGACAACTTGCGCTATTGCAGTGTTTTGTCCACCAAAGTCAGACAAGCCTTGCTTCCCTGGGGATAAAGCTTGTGAGGTATCAAAGGCCGGTAAATGCCATATCCTTGAGCAGTCGGACCATACCAAGACAATACCAGCTGAAAGTATAGCTGGTTCCTGCTCCTACCTGACTGTTCGTGAGTATCGTCTATAATTGAAACCCTCGTCCTTCTGCAATAGAATACTTTTATTCATAACTCCCGAAATACCCAGATATCTGTCCCTGCAAGAACATTGTATCGTTAGGTTTAACTAGCCAATAAAATTAATTTAACTCCAGGATAAGACTGGTTAAGTTCGAGATATTTTGCGTCAGACTCTTTACATATTAAAAAATCATGGTTGAGAATGCTAAGAAAGCTACATACATGTATAGTCATTTACCATACAAAACTGTTATCACCAGGATATATCGCTTATATCAGATCAAGCTAACGTATATCGTTTTGACAGATGATTTTAAACAATGCCCTGTGACAGTCAAGTTCATGACATCACAGTACTACGACGTCTTAACATGACGACGTCACAGTGATATGATGTCATCGTACTAAGAGTCTTAGATTAGTGTATCGTTCAAAACTTTACTTTTTACACGGAAGCGTAATGAAAAATGGTTTTGGATGATAAACAGAATCTCACTCTCGTGTCTCTTAATATCAAATATATCAACACTTATTGATAAAAGTAAAAGTAATCTTTACAAAAAGCCTGGGATAAACATAACTTTTATCAACTCTTGTTGATGTATTTGACATCAGAATACACTTGGGTGAGATTCTCTATGTAAAACCATCCTATAAGTGGAAAAGTGGCTTCATATACCCTGATGAAGCAGGGTCCTTTACCCTGTCCCAACAGATCCCTCTGGTTTTTGGTTCCAATTCCTCACTTCCCAAACTTGTCTCATCAAAATATCTGATACCATGAACCTTTGGGATTAGTTTAAGTTTGTGCCCTGTCAGGTTTTAGAAGGTCTAACTACCTAACTGTTTCATCTGTTAAATCTTGCTTACTGAGTCAATTTATGGATGATGGGGATGATGAAAGAATTAGTACATGCTCTTAAACACCCTATCGGACCATAATGAAGAAATAGTTTAGTTTATTCAATTTCTAATTATTCATTGAAATATGTTATTTAGAATTAACCCTATTAACGAGAAGTTTATGTAAGCCCACCAAAATGATGATAACCCAAGTCCTTGCTCATTACCCCTCTGTTTAAATTCATAATTTACCAATCTTTTCACTGTTTTATTAGTTCATTTCATAATCAACCCTCCCTCCTCAATTTGACCCGAATTTGAAGTTAGAACATATCACTTTTTTAAAAATTAGTTGTGTTCATTAAAAACATTTTAATAGTTCATCTTCATTTTCAATATTTTAACAGATCCTAAATGTAGGAACATACCATCCGTTCAGAACGCGAAGCCAGGACCTAAGTTCACATTCCTGGACGATGGCACCATCAAGTACACTTACACCTGCAGTCCTGGGTTCGAATCCAAGGGAGTCTCAACGAGCACCTGTTCCAAAACTGGTGTCTGGACAAAACCTTCTTTGCTGTGTAATCAGAAGAAAATCGTCTTGAAGTTGAACAAAACTGGTAAGTTAATCTAAGACATGTGCAATCATGTTTCACTTCAATCTAATGACATAAAACACCTTCACAGAAAACCCTTTTACATACGACATTATTTGCAAGAGCTGACTTACTAACTTCCAAAGGAAACAGAATTGTGTATAGTCTCACATCTTCTCTTGAAAAAAAACACAAGTTCATTAATCTATGTCATGAATTTGAATGACCTGAAATGTATAAACTTTATTATATTGAATAAACTGGATAAAAAAAAACCCACTAGGAATATATTAAAAATAAAAATTCACGAACATTTTCTTGATTTTTAACCCTTCCTCGTATTTTTTGGGGAATTATAATATTCTTATATTGATTATAACAGAAACCGTACCGACTTCAATCAAGAAGAACAACATCACTGCAGGTTAGTCTTATCTGGACTTTGGACTACCTTTGGTCTCCGTATCATAGTAGAAAACAATTTGAGAAGATTGAATTATTTCCTTTTTAAAAAAATCCCTTTGATTTAAGTTTCATGCTTCTAAAGAGATTTAAAAGCATCTTGACGTTCCTTTACGCTGAAAGAACCTTTAGTATCAGTCTAATAGAATAAATTTTCATGTATAGGTAATTAATAAGTCGGTTCCGAATAAAAATTGTAAAAAGTTTAATCAAAAACTAGACTAGGTTCATAGTTTGCACTTGTTATTATAGTTCAGGTGTTGTCTTTAAGGATAACAGCTCTGGTCTCGTATTGTGAAGTCGAGTTTTGGGTATACTTTGAAACCAGTAGGTTACGGTTCCAGACAGTTTTTCGCAAGATTGCTTTTCAGAGTTAGATCTACTTAAGATTTTTTGTTGGAATACAGATCTTTGATGAGAGATATTAAAAAATCATGCCCAGTTAGACAGAATAAATAAAATAAAAGAAGATAAAAACCCTAATCAGAGACGCATTATTTGGAAAAGCCAGTCTATACAAGAAATAACCTCCCAAAAGAACAATTAAGTCTAATGTCACAAGGGGTTTATACAATTCAGATATTTCTAGGTCCATTTACCACACATTGAATCGAATTAGAATATCCCTCTGAAAGGAAGTAGGGCCCTGCTTATCAAAATTACATTCGATTGAGGGAATTTAAAACTGGATACCCCAAATGGAAGTATTACCAGTGCAAGGTGATTATGTACCAATATGCCCTTGAAATTAAAATGCCAATGCCAATTAAAATGCGTTTCAAAGGCCTATAATATAAAGGAATATAGCATAGTTGTATGATAAAAATATGGGTTTATTTTAATACTTAAGCCTTTTTTTAAGGATTTTTAGTAATGATTCGAATCAATTTCTCAATAAATGCTACTTTTTTAAAGGTTCACAAACATTCAACCCAAGCAATGCCCCTTTAATACTCCCAACAAAATTGCTGAAACCTTCCAATATTACGGGAAATGTAAACAAAAAAGAAACAAAGCGTCATGGGAGGAGGCATCGGGGAAGCCATCGACATGGTCACAGGAGACGGCATGGCAGGAGAGGTGGGAATAGACACAATGATGACTATGGCGATGATGAATATGGCGGTGATGACTACGGTAGTGATGATTATGGGGGAGGTCGACATCGCAGACATGGACATCGTAGACACGGAAGAGGAGGTCGGAGTAGACACAATGATGATTATGGAGGTGATGACTATGGAGGTGATGACTACGGTGGTGATGAATATGGTGATGATGATTATGATGGGGGAGGTCGACATCGCAGACATGGTCATCGCAGACATGGTACAGGAGGTCGGAGTAGAAACAATGACGATTATGGTGATGATGACTATGGTGGGGATGATTATGGAGGTGAAGATGATGACTATGGTGGGGATGATTATGGAGGTGAAGATGATGAGGAAGGTGGAGACGACTATGGAGGTGATGGTGATGAGGAAGGTGGAGACGACTATGGAGGTGATGATGATGAGGAAGGTGGAGACGACTATGGAGGAGATGGTGATGAGGAAGGTGGAGACGACTATGGAGGAGACGATGATGAGGAAGGCGGAGACGATTATGGAGGCGAAGATGAGGAAGGTGGAGACGACTATGGAGGTGATGAAGATGAGGAAGGTGGAGACGACTATGGAGGTGATGATGATGAGGAAGGTGGAGACGACTATGGAGGAGACGATGATGAGGAAGGCGGAGACGATTATGGAGGCGAAGATGAGGAAGGTGGAGACGACTATGGAGGTGATGAAGATGAGGAAGGTGGAGACGACTATGGAGGTGATGATGATGAGGAAGGTGGAGACGACTATGGAGGTGATGATGATGAGGAAGGTGGAGATGACTATGGAGGTGATGATGATGAGGAAGGTGGAGACGACTATGGAGAAGATGGTGATGAGGAAGGTGGAGACGACTATGGAGGTGATGAAGATGAGGAAGGTGGAGACGACTATGGAGGTGATGATGATGAGGAAGGTGGAGACGACTATGGAGGAGATGATGATGAGGAAGGTGGAGACGACTATGGAGGAGATGATGATGAGGAAGGTGGAGACGACTATGGAGGAGATGATGATGAGGAAGGTGGAGACGACTATGGAGGTGATGATGATGAGGAAGGTGGAGACGACTATGGAGGAGATGATGATGAGGAAGGTGGAGACGACTATGGAGGAGATGATGATGAGGACGGTGGAGACGACTATGGAGGTGATGATGATGAGGAAGGTGGAGACGACTATGGAGGTGATGAAGATGAGGAAGGTGGAGACGACTATGGAGGAGATGATGATGATGAGAAAGGCGGAGACGACTATGGAGGAGATGATGATGAGGAAGGCGGAGACGATTATGGAGGCGAAGATGATGAGGAAGGAGATGATGAATATGGCGATATGGATGGTGATATGGATTATGGTAACAGTGAGGAGTATGACAGTCATGTTAAGAGACATCAACGACGCAGCAGGGGTCACAGGGGTCGAACAGGCAGACATGGAGGAGACGATGACTATGGAGAAGAAGAAGATTATGGAGAAGGTGATGATTATGGAGAAGGTGATGATTATGGAGAAGGTGATGATGATGATGTAGGCGATTATGGGGGTGGCAGAAGAAGACATCACAGGCATCGCAGGCAAGGACATCGAAGGCATGGTAGAGGAAGTCGAGGTCGACACAATGATGATTATGGAGATGATGACTATGGAGATGGCGATGATTATGGAGATGATGACTACGGTGATGGTGATGATTATGGTGGCGGTCAACATCGCAGACATGGACATCGAAGACATGGCAGAGGAGGTCGGAGAAGTCAAAATGATGATTATGGTGAAGATGACTATGGAGGGGAAGATGATTATGGTGGTGATGACTACGGCGATGATGAATATGGAGGTAGAGCTGGTGGACGTCATGGACATCGTAGACACGGCCATGGAGGCCGTGGGAGAAAAGGGAGAGGTGGTGACGATGATGACGATAGTTATTTCTAAGAGAATCATCTCTTGAGTATTTTGTTTTTAAGACATTTTTAGTGAAAAACATCTGTCATTGACTTAACTTTTATGCAACTGTTTATGCATCTTAATTGGTCTTATGTGTGATATAAAGCCATTAAAATCTGCATTGAAATATATCTTCTTTTATCTTTATACCTTTCATGACAGGAAAATATCGTTCTTCCAAGTCAAGTTTAAAAGGATGAAGGATAAACTCAAATAGACCCACAGTGTGATGCAGTGTCATGCAAAAAACATCATGCAGTTTTCACTGGGAGCTTTATATTTAGCTAACTTACTTTATATATTAGTTAAAAATGATTTATCTTGAATAGGTTTCGCCTACTTGATTGACCCGGTCTTCGGTCTTCGGTTTTTTCAAATTTTGACAGTGCGTCAAGGAATTTATCTTAAATGACTAAATAGGAAAATAAATGTCGGAAAGTATGTGGTTACATGGGTTACATACAGATAAAGATCTTTAGAGTTTTTTTGTCAATTATAATCTTGTGCTCTTTATTTGACGGGTAAAATGTGGTGGAAAACATGGGTAGTATGACCTAGGTACATGCTCAGCAAGGTCAGTCGCATTTCGGGAATAGTGGAAGGTTTTGAATTTAAAGAAACGAATTGAAGTGTGCTGTAAGGTTGTGTTCCACATCCAATGGTATTTAAGAGAGTTTCTGAATTGATAAAGATTTTGAATGGGTGCCAGAGGGTAAATAAATAATTTTAAATTTGGATGATAGGGGAATTATTTAAAGTGTAAAAGCTCCGTCATAAATCTCTATAAAACTTCTGTCTTAATACGAAGGAATCTCGGTCTTCCGGCAATCTCCCTTAGCGGGACAATATTGCAACTTAAACTACCTGGCTATATTTCAGCCAATGAAAACAACGAGTCCCACAGTGGCCCATCCCATAGTGGGCCGGGTGTTTTCACACCCTCTTAACGAGCTGTCCCAGAGTGGGCCGCGGACATTTAAGCTGAACCATAGTGGCCCACATAAGTTTGATTGCCTTAATTAGCAGGTGTGATTACCTTGTTAAAAGGTGTCAAGTGATTAACCATTGACAAGACTACTTATGGAAATAAAGATGACAAAAAGTAAGAAAATTAGGCAGCATCATTTATTTACATGGCATCTTTTGTTAAGTCTCAGATTATTTACATGAAAGCATGGATCCACAGGTGAACAGGTAGCTGGCCATGTCTCTCTCACAAGTCATGTACTCTAGTCCAAGCTTGTACAGTTGTGTGTTCACATGTGTGATCCTTCGACGCTTGTGCCTACAGCGCCAGCCTATGGTCTTGTTCTTGTTCACCCTCTTCTTGTTGTACTTGAATCCCCCCAACAAAAGGTCGATTCCATTTTGTCTACTTGGCACTATCAATCCCTTCGACTCCATAGCTGAACTGACTAAACTTTTACAAACATTAAACAACACAAATGTACTTACCAAACTTACCAACACGTAGCCTATTTCCTTCTCATTCTCAATGTCTAACAGTTTGGGAACAGTTAACTTCCTACTACTCATCATTAACACCTTCTATTGCTCACCTGGTTAATCACCCTTAACACCTTCATTAGTATGTTTTCACAACTAACAACCTCTCCCAGAACGGGCCGGCCTGTCACACCTCATTAACGAGCTCTCCCATAGTGGCCCGCCGGTCTGCTCATTACGTAATCTAGTCGTGGCCCACTATGGGATAACACCATGAATAACATATGTTATGTCACACAGACCTGTGCAATGAAACAGTCGGAAAATGAGGCGTTTGTGTTCTGTAAAGACGACTCAAAGTGCAAGGTGCACATTCGAATAAAGTTGAGCTTTAGGGAACCTTACGTAAAAACTTAGGCGATTTGAATGATAACTCATTAAACGGCGTCGCTGATTGCACAACTAAATTTGATTTCATCCAATCAGTGCTCTACATTTCGTGCACAAGAAACCGGCCTTCGAATTAAGACAGAGGTTGTATAGACATTTATGACGGAGCTACCTCTGTTGGGAGAGAATGATAGAATTCAAATACAATCATGTTTTACCTGTGTGGCAACCTGACTCATAAAAGACATTCAAAGTAGATAAATGATACACAAGCATGATGCACAACCGAAACAGAACCGAACCGAACATAAAAATAAGGACAACATAGATTATTATCAGAATACAATCAAACCCACAGATCACGCACATTTTAGAATTGCCATAGATAGATTGATAGAGAGATCGATACATAGATAGATAGATACATACATACATAAGTAGATTGATATGCATACATACATTCAGACACAACAAACATACCCACATACATACGTAGATACACACATACATACATATATACATACATAAATACATGTACATGCATACATGCTTACATACATACATTCTTACATACATACACACGTGTTGTGACAAGAAATTACGTAAGTGGTTGTCAGCAGACATCAACCAACACGGACGCAAAAGGTGCTCTGATGGACGTTTATTCTCGAACAAGTGCAAATTGCTGTTTCAATTCGACCTATAGCGACGTTTTCACTTTCGCCTCTTAGTAGTGGCATAATGATAACCTCTTTTCCATGTATACGAATAGTTGAATGTAAAATAGGAAATGCCTTTTATGACTAAATATATATACTACATGTTTTTGCGCCTACCTTCATATGAAAGTGGTTGAAAAAAACAACGTTTAAGTGATAACATCGTTAAACGAAAAAGTAAAAAAAGATCCCCCTTTGAGCTTTAGCTGTAAACAATTACATAACAATGCTAAAAGTAATATTCTTGTTGCATTGATTTCGCTGCTTTTAAACGAGTCAAGCTTCATTCAAATCACTTTTGCGTTTCTTTCTAGTTTATTTCAGATTGTACAAATCTTCTCATCAATGTACTTTTATTCTTCAATCTGTTTTTCCCCCTCTCTTCTGACAGTCTTATATAAATAATGTAAGAATCATTTAAAGAAAAAACTGACAGGAGTAGGTAACCTTACTTAGATAATTATTTTAGAATAAGGAATTTGAACTGTAACACGATCAGGTACACGATATTGAAATGGAACTATTAAAAAAGTCATGTAACTTCCTTGATATTTCCTTTGCCGAGCTTTGCAATGCAATGTTAAAACGTACATTCGTTTATAAATTTAACAGGCAGATTTGACTTACAATAATTATACAACGAAACATTATGTGTACTAATGATTCGTGTTAAATTCACTTTTACTGTATATTCATCATGTTGTATCCCGGAGCGGCATTCGCATAAGCCTCGGCTTGTTTGCCTATCCGGTTCCATTCTTTAGAAATAGATATGTTTAAATCATAGTCTGCAATTTACACACCACTGTCGCCGCCAGGATCAAGTCACATGAGCGACAGGGGACAATGTGTAGCATGTTACTTAGAAGAAAAGAAGAAGTATAGTTTAGAGTCTCTAACAAACAACCTCGAGTAATGACACATTACAGATCAAATTGTGTATCATGTAATTAAGAAGGAGGAAAAGAAGAAGAAGAAGAAGAAGAAGAAGAAGATCAAATTGTGTATCATGTAATTAAGAAAAGAAAAAGAAAAAGAATAGAAGAAGGAGCAGGAGGAGAAGAAGAAAAAGTATAGTTAAGAGTCTCTAACAAACAACCTCGAGTAATGTCACATTACAGATCAAATTGCTTTTTCACGACCAAACATTTCCTACCTGACACTATTTTGCAATGAAAACCATATCCAAAGATATTCAAATATATTCGATAATAAGTTAATTATATCAAAGAAACAAACACCAAATTGATTAGATTTAATCAAATCAAATCAAATCAAATTAGATTCGATTCGATTCTGAATAGATTCAGTATCTAAATAATATTCTTCAAACATTTTTGGAATAACAGAAAGGAGACTAAGAAAAATGGTTTTTCAGACGTTATTTTAAGGTTTAAGTCAAAATATTGTAAACTAAAATCTGTGTTAGAGACTTGTTGAACCATCTTGATGGCTAAATAAGTGAGTTAACATTACATCTCTGAGAAGTAAAATTGCCTTCCAATCTTATGTCACTTTATCTGTAGTTTCAATTGTCCGCTAGTGGACATCATTAAAAACATTGGTAATACAAATGATTTTATTCCCAGTTGGTTATTCTTAGCATGATATTTTCAAAATATGTTTTTTAACGATATGGTTATTCTAGTAATACACAGTAAGTACATTAGCACTCGTCTTCATGGTACGTTTATTCCACAATTTGATTGTATTTTCAACGTTCTTTCATCTGGGTTTGATGTTTAATCTATTTTCACTTTTCGAATATCTGCCTGATAAAATCTCGCATGCTAACATAATCTCAACACAATCCTTTGTCAAAATATTTCTCAGCATCAGTAAAGTAGTCGTGTTGATTTCATCTTTAAAAGTACAACCGTTGTTAGTATTGTTCATAAATACTGATTGGATGAAGTGATAGTACAATAAATATACTAATTTGGGTATTTTTATATAACAATGTAAATTGTTTTGTTAACTCAAACCGGAGTCAAAATAATCACCTTTACCTTTAACAATTACTCACCTATTAAGTCAATTTGTCCATGTATATACATATGGTCCATATATACCTTGCGGATACAGTAAGGATCACTCAAGATTTATGTTTGAACACGAGGTACAAACAATAACGTGAGCATTTTATTTCATTTTATACTTCTTGTAACTAAATATTTTAATAGATTACTGACATAATTTCAAAAAGAAAAATGTTAGTAATCCAAGAATTGTATTTAATTGAAATGGCTAAAAAATATTACATTCACGCCATTCCTGTTATTGTGCAAAGCGGTGCGCAGAAAGTTCCGATCATCTGTAATACGTGCATTTTTTTGCAAGGAAATTGTCATTGTCAGAGTAAGATAGTTCGTCATTCGGTCGTCCCATGAGGCGCTGTAGTAAAGTCTCGTCGTCAATGCTGCTTAGTTTGACCAAAAATTCAACTGTTTGTGATGAAAGACCAGGAGTAGGCATGAATACCTTTCCGATGGGTGAAAATAAGATCACGTCTCAGAAGGTCATTATACACACTGACCTCGTTTTGTGATGTTTAAGTCTCCTTCAAAAATGCTTTTGTATGAAGGAGGGTGCAGCGATTTAACATAACTTTGATTTTAGATATATTCAATAACCAATTAATATTTTTCAATAATTACTCAGAGGGTATCGATATATTTTCAAGTTTATCATTTTCTAAAAGTATTAAGTTAAAGAGCCACTCCGTGATTTTCATAACATATTATTTACCTTTGATACGAACCTAAATGTCATATGTGGTGATATAGAATCAAAACATCTTAACTTTTTATGTCCAAAAGACATATATATGACAAATACTGGTTTTCCATGAAAATCTAAAAACAGCCTTATAAATGCACAGAGGTGAAGTTATCACGTCCAATATACATGGATACTAGTTATATAACCTATCAAACACTATCAACTCCTTATTGCCCTCCTGGATGTTTTAGATAAGTCTTTAAATTTACGTTTGACTATTTGACGCGCGCCACTGTCCGGTTTTCGATCCTAAATGCGACGTTCTACCTTAATATTGTCACTGTAAAAAAACAATAAGCTTTTAAATGGGTCTTTTTAGTAGCAGTCGATACTTCGCGATCAAATTACACCATTGATTAAGTTTGGCATATATGACTACAACAACTCACGGAGTGGCTCTTTAAATGATATATTTTTAGGAATATCCTGTATAGATATCCAGGTTTATCGCATTTCGCTGTCACAATTTCGTTGTTCAGGTCATAACCCCCTGATTTCCGAAGGTAGAAAGTGCAATATGCATAGAAGGAAGAGAATATGTCATTTGTGTTTAATTCCTACAATTGACAATTTCATTTCTTATTTACTTGCCCATTTTATAATGACCTCAAACAAAAGGTGCGTTCTATGTACTTTTGGAAATACCCTACAGTAAAAATATGTGCCAAGCTATTTTCCTTAAACATATTCCAGTAATTTAAAGATACAAGGTAAATTTATTTTCTTAGCCGAAAAAAAAGACAAACATTCCTTAACCATTGAGGCTATAACATTGCTACATGTAGTGCTCAAATACATCTTTTACATACATACATGTACTGTACAAATGTATGATGGGCCGTTACCCCTTGATCATCATCAATAATCTATTTTTCTATTTTTTGGAATTTTTAGTAAGAATTAAGAAAATACATTGTCAAAAGTGTTTGGGTCACGATACATGATACTTTTTAAATATCAGACATAAAGCCATATACCTTTGTAACGTCAATATGCTGAATTGGTACGCATCAAATGTTAATTATCAGCAAATATCAGCACTTTTAAAACGTTTTGTATGTGCGACACCAACACTGGAACGATGTGATACTTTGACGTAACTGTGACGTAAGAGCATAAAAATCACTCAATGCCTAGAGAAGTATCAAGGTGAGCTAAAAAAAAAACCCGTCGAGTGGTGATAAAGTAAACTGATCCGTTCCGCCGTTTTGAAATACCATGGAAATCACAGAGTACCTTCTTACCAATGCTTTCTGATTTTAATTTCACCAAGGTAGACTAGAGGGACGATGCTGCTGTACAGGCTTGTGTTTCTTCTGCTGTGTTCGCTACCGGCTGATAGCTTCTCAACCATCAACTTCAACCTCCTGAAGCAAACCACCCTTCGCTTACAAGCTGGACCTTTCAAACCAATTGAGGAGCCTCTTCTGCGGATGAATAAATTTGGTCTGGGCCTGGGTGTGAAATACAAGAAAACGGAGGAGAGAAGTCAGAAACGATGCGGAGAGGTCTGCCGAGACCTGCAAACTTGTTCCGTTGCAGTGCATTGTCCAAACAATCCTTACACGCCAACGGAAATAGGGAGATGTCATATCTTGGAACGATCTCCAGAAAACCAACCAATCCCAGCTGAAAGTGTGACAGACTCATGTTCCTATTTGACTGTCAGTGAGTATTTTTGACATTCGAAGTATTACATACTCTTACCAGAGATGTCATCAGCTCGTATCTTCCTAATTGAGTTTGAGTTTGAATGCCATTCTAGAAGTTTTCAGGTCAAGGAATTTTATGGATTATCAACTTCTTTATTGTACTTAGAGCGACGTTTAAGTAAAGGTTCATATACCGTTTTCAAGCAATTGGGCAAATATTAACAATAAAAAGTTGACAATCCATAAAATCCCTTGTCTTCCTTTCTCTGTTACATGTGGGTTATATTTCTCAGATATTTTGGAAGAGATAACGCATACACCGTCCACAATTGCATCTACTCAGATATCGTGAAACTTGTCAACTGAGGTCTGTATTGAAAGAAATATTTGCGCCTTGAACGAGTAAAGGTTTGTCAGTCACCAACACATTTCACACAAACAAGAAGTAAACATCTAGGTAGCCCTCATCTTTATTGCTAATAATTCCTCTTCACAGATCCAAAATGCAGGAAAACTCCGTCTGTTTCCAACGCAAAGCCTGAACCCAAGTTCACATTCCTGAATGATGGCACTATCAAGTACACATACACCTGCAGTCCGGGGTTCGACTCCAAGGGCGTCTCAACAACCTCTTGTTCCAAAACTGGTATCTGGACGCAACCCTCGCTGATGTGTACTCAGCAGAAAATCGTCTGTAAGTAACATCTTATTAATCATTATCGAATTAGGACAATGGTAGTTCCCTCTCTAGTTTTTCACGAAGGGCATAATGTTCCTCTACATAATGTTACATTTTGAATTTTGATAACCAAATAGAATTATTTTACTTGTTTTGTGACAATGTCAATTTCAGATTTTGTGTGCAAAGATGACATTTGTTGCTCCCAATCATTTCAGTTCATACACTATTTAATATAAAATGTTATTTACATGGTCTAAACCTTTGAATACATTCGGGGTGGACAATATTTCTTCATCAGAGAAAGCTTGTAAATATACATATGCAGACACTTTAAGCTCAGAACTTTTCCCATTGTTATCAAAGAATTGGTGAATTTTAAATGTTTCTTTTTTTTAACAGTCAAGTCAAAAACACCTGAAAACCTGGTCATTAAGAAAAAAACAGGTGAGGCACAGGTCCCATATCCTTTTCTCCTGTCCATGTCTTGTCTTCGGCGACTCCTTTATCTCCTTATCGTTTCAAATATCATTCATATAACATGGAAACTATCCCCCGTTTTCGATCTGAGAACTGTTCCATAGATTCATGTCAGTTGACCTTGCACTCCAGCCAATCAGCGACAAGACTGGACAGTCGTGGGCATAGTTTGATAATTCAGCAGGTCTCTAATTGTTTGAATTAATGGAAGGTGAAAGGTCATAGACTGGACCACCTGACAGTTCTCAGATCAAAAACTTAGCGATATACGAGAGATATATACAGTCTTATTTCATTGACATTAACAAGGAACCTGCCAAGGTTTGCGTCACCATCTAGATCAGTTTTGATTATGTCTCCTTTCTCTGTAATTCTATATTTAAGACGTAAGACCTTGACGATGTCTAGCTTTGTTTTGTCAGTTGACTGAAATGATAAATTATTACAAGAGTCGGTGTGTCATATGATTTGCTGTAAATGAGAAAGTCATATTTAACAAACAATACTCGTGCCATGAATATGTTTTGTAGGTAAGTAAGTATATTATTTATTGTCACTTTGTGAGATCAAAGATATCTTCATATGATTATAGATTATAAATTATACCTCCTCTCGTCTCTTCTGATATCAAATGTATCACGCTCATTATCCCGGCAAACCTCATATATTTGTTTAAATGTAATTAACAGTGTGGTCATGATAAATATTGGAAGACACACACACACTCTCTCTCTCCTATATATATATATATATATATATATATATATATATATATATTTAAAAAAAGGAGAATAGGTTTCTCACGTGAAGGAAAGTGAAGTGAAGGAAAGTTATATATAAGAAAGAGTAAACATCGGATGGTTCTGACTGGATCAATCTTCTTTAATACAATAAAAAAAAAATATTGTATTAAAGAAGATTGATCCAGTCAGAAACATCCGATGTTTACTCTTTCTTGTATATATATATATATATATATATATATATATATATATATATATATATATATATATATATATATATATATATATATATATATATATTTTATATATAATATGATAATCAAAAATTCATATTTTGTTTTCTCTATGCAAAGAAGGATCAAACCCTATGAAGAAAATCATTTCCCCGTCAAAGACCATTGGTCTTCAGTCCTTGAAAACGCCAGTATTGAGTAACGTGAACACAAATCCATTCGTGTTACTTGGTAATGACAATGCTAAGAAGAGAGATGAAAAGAATGGTAGTCCTGGAGAAGACAGCAAGGATAGGGTCAGAAGTGGTGGCGCAAAAGGCAGAGATAGTGGCCTTGGTAGTGTTGACAGTGATGATGGTGATGACAGTGATGGTGAAGTTGGCAGTGGTGGCGGTAATGGTGCAGTTGGCAGTGATGACGGAGGTGGCAGTGATGGCAAAGTTGGCGGTAATGGTGCAGTTAGTAATGATGTCAGAGGTGGTGCTGATGGCAATGTTGGCAGTGATGTTGGTAACCGTGCAGTTGGTAATGCTGACAGACGAGGCAGTGACGGCAAAGTTGGCAGTGATGGCGGTAAAGGAGTAGTCGGAAATGATGACAGAGTTGGCAGTGATGGCGGTAATGGTGCAGTTGGTAAAGATGACAGAGGTGGCAATGATGACGACGTAGGCAGTAATGCCGATATTGGCAGTGGAGGCGACGTTGGCAGTGATGACGAAGGTGAAGGGGCCGATGGAGGGGAGACTAACAACGAGGACGACAATGATAGAGGTAGTGGTCATGATCATCTTGGAAATGGCAAAATCAGCGATATCAGCAATGATGATGAAAACGATATTGATGGAGACAGTTCCAATGAAAGTAGCAGAGAAGATGACGATGGCAGCCTGAGTGATAGTGGCTTTGACGATGAAAAGGATGATGGTGTTGGTGTTCCAGGGTCTGGTGGCGGTAATCTTGATGTTGATGGTGCTGATGACTATGCCATGCCAGAGGGAAGTGGTAGTTACAGCAGTGATGGAGGTCACCTGAAAATACATCCTCAGAAAACAAATGAACGTGATGGACATCGCAAACAAAAACGTAAAAATGGGGGTCGCAGACATAGAAATAGAAGGCATGGCAGAAAAAATAGTGGACTAGATGCTGAGGATGATTCTGCTGGCATGGACTATGGTAATGGAAGCAGACGCCGTCGACATGGGCACCACAGACATGGCAGGAGAGGGAGACGAGGAGGCGTGGATGACTACGGAGAAAGTGGCGACTATGGCGATGATGATTACGGCGGAGATGACTATGGAGATGATGGGGACTATGTAGGAAGTCGCGGTGAGCATCATGGACGTGGCAGACATGGACATCGCAGACATGGCAGAAGAGGTCGGGGTACACACACTGATGACTATGGCGATTATGGTGATGACTATGGCGATGATGACTATGGCGATGGGTATGGTGATGATTATGGTGGAGGTCGACATCGAAGACATGGACACCGCAGGCATGGCAGAGGAGGTTGGGGTAGCATGAATAACGACTATGGCGATGATGAATATGGGGGGGACGACTATGAAGGTGGTCGTGGTCATGGTCGTCGGCATGGACGTGGCAGACATGGCCGTGGAGGTCGTGGAAACAGTGACGACTATGCTGGTCTCGATAATTTGTTAGACCGATTTTTACAAGCATATCCTGATATGTAACCTTTCCGTTTGTTTAGTTTTTGTTCCAGTTTTCCTACATCTTGGCCATCAAAGGCTCGGATTATGAGGTAATAAGGGAATACGTGAATTTGATGAACGAGGCTAATTGCATACAGATGTTGTTGTTTTAAAAGAAATCCAAACACCCGGTTACCCAAGAAGATCAAACCTACATACCACTTCGAACATTACGTTTTTTATCATAATGTGATTAAAATTTGCATGAAAAGAATATGTATTTATATTTTTGTACTCGTTAGCTGAAATGAAGTGTTGGAAAGTTAAACCAGTTTACAATTACATGTATGTTTTAAAATATGAAACTCTTTGAATAGTTTTTTTCAGTATTGTTGATGATATATCTTGACAATGAGATTGACAAGAAATGAGTGTCTGTTATATCTTAACGGCTAGCTAGAACAAAATCATCGCCATTTAATGTTTCGCTCTTAACACAATCGACAAAAGGCACTATCGCCATGTAATGATTACCTCGAACATAAATATCGAGGCAATATCGAAACGATGATTAGCTAGAACACAAACATAAAGGCACTATCACAATACAATGATTAGCTAGAACACAAACATAAAGGCGCTATCCCCAAACAATGATTAGCTAGCATACAATTATAAGGGGACGATTGCCACTTAATGATTAGCTCTTAACACAATCGAGAAAAGGCACTATCGCCATGTAATGATTACCTCGAACATAAATATAAAGGAACTATCGAAGCAAAGATTAGCTAGAACACAAGCATAAAGGCACTATCGCCATACAATGATTAACTAGGACACAAACATAAAGGCGCTATCCCCAAACAATGATTAGCTAGAATACAATTATAAGGGGCACTATCGCCACTTAATGATTAGCTCTTCACACAATCGTGAAAAGGCACTATCGCCATGATTACCTCGAACATAAATATAAATGCACAATCGAAACGATGATTAGCTAGAACACAAACATAAAGGCACTATTGCCGTACCATAATTAGCTAGAATGAAAATATAAAGCCACTATTGTCATATGATGATTAGCTGGAACACAATCGAGAAGGGGCACTATCCCCTTACAATGATTAGCTCTAACACAATCGAGAAGGGGCACTATCGCCATATGATGATTAGCTGGAACACAATCGAGAAGGGGCACTATCCCCTTACAATGATTAGCTCTAACACAATCGAGAAGGGGCGCTATCGCCATATGATGATTAGCTGGAACACAATCGAGAAGGGGCACTATCCCCTTACAATGATTAGCTCTAACACAATCG
This sequence comes from Phorcus lineatus, assembly GCA_921293015.1. Lineage (NCBI taxonomy): Eukaryota > Metazoa > Mollusca > Gastropoda > Trochida > Trochidae > Phorcus > Phorcus lineatus. The sequence continues at coordinate 27,836,732 of OV121098.1, read as the reverse complement.
AGAAGGGGCACTATCGCCATATGATGATTAGCTAGAACACAATCGAGAAGATGCACTATCGCCATATGATGATAAGCTAGAACACGATCGAGAAGGGGCACTATCGCCATATGATGATAAGCTCAAACACAATCGAGAAGGGGCACTATCGCCATATGAAGATTAGCTAGAACACGATCGAGAAGGGGCGCTATCGCCATATGAAGATTAGCTCAATGACTAGAATCCCAATCAGCTAAGGAGTTTATACACAAGGTTTCAGCATATCAGGCATCTTCCCTCTTCAGAAGAAGATGAAAAAAGGATTTTAGGGTGTGGTCTCAGTGGCCGTTAATTGGTGTCACAGGATCACCAAATCTATAAATAAGAATCCCATTCAGCTAAGGAGTCTGTACACAAGGTTTCAGCTTTTCAGACATCTTCCTTCTTAAGAAGAAGATGAAAATATGATTTTAGGGTGTGGTCTCAGTGGCCCTTAATTGGTGTCACAGAATCAACAAATCTATAAATAAGAATCCCATTCAGCTAAGAAGTCTGTACACAAGGTTTCAGCTCTCTAAGCCTCCTTCTTAAGAAGAATATGAAAATAGGATTTTAGGGCGTGATTCCCGGTAGCCTGATCAGTTTCTCAGAGTCTGTAGATGTTTTCACTTTATGCACAGGCATTTAATTTCAATCTCAATCCTTACACTTTCCGATGTTGACTTCATGCTGTTGAATTTTAGTCAGTGAAAGATTTGATTATTTGATAAAGCCTCGACAACCAAGGCATAGTTAAAAAACGAGTGAATGGTATGTCAACCCTGATGCGTTGTTTTATGAACTCACTTGCACTGTAAACGCGCGATGACCTTACCAAGTATAGCTATATTGTATACGAGACAAGTGATAGGAATATGTGCTATACGGTGTCAGATATTCAGTTTACCTTGATCTACACTCACGATCAAAAGAAAGTATAGGTCCTTTATATTGATATAAATTTAATCTTTTAAACTTTTGATCATACCAAATGTTAGTGATACTAAAATGATGGCATGCCTTAAAACACATGATACATATCGCAAAATAGCTACTTATGTTGCTGTATTTTTTAGAAATCGGAAAAATCGTGAATTCCATTTAAAACCAATTGCATGAAAATTAAGCGCATAAAATATGTATAAATTGATTTGCTTGATACTGACATATGATAGCAGCTGAAACAAACACAAAAGACATGGCAAGGTTGACCTAGGAACAACGACAGAGAGCTCTTAGGATGGCCGAAATGGGAGCCACACACGTCCATATTGCTCGAACGTTCCATTGCACGCTACTAACTATGTCCAGGCTTATGCAAATTCAACGACAGACTGGTTGGACCCAAGACAGACCCCGTAGTGGAAGACCACGTGTTACTACGCATCATGAAGATCAGTACATCCGGACCATTCATCTGAGGAACAGATTTGTAACGGCAACGGAAACAGCGCAAACGGCTCTTGGTCATCGTTTTAGTAGACGTAAAGTGTCTACGAGATTGCGTGTAGCAGGGATTCAGGCTAATCGCCTCTTCCGAGGCATTGCCTTGACCACACAGCATATGCGTCGTCGACTTCAATGGGCGGGGCGAGTTTTCAGGTGGCAAGTCCGGAACTGGAGACAAGTTTTATTCACAGACGAAAGTCGCTTCTGTCTGTATCACAAGGATGGAAGACGAAAGGTGTACAGGTGCCGTGGTGAGTGTTTGGCCGCTACATGTGTCCAAAATGCCCATCCTTATTGTGTTGATAGTGTCATGGTTTTGGGCTGTATCTGTGGTGACGTCAAAACGCAACTGGTCGTTATGAATTGAAATTTAAACGCACACAAGTAAATTCATCATGTTCTCAAACTTTTGATACAAGCACAGGCCCAGGGAATGGTATGATAACGCCAGACCCCACACGGCATTAGCAACAGTCAACGTCCTGCAACAGAACAACGTCCATGGTCTCAAGTGGCCTGCCCGTTCTCCCAACTTAAATCCCATTGAACACTTATGGAATCACTTGAACAGGCAGGTATGGACCGGTAGACCCGCCCCACAAAACAGACAAGAGCTGGTTCATGCCCTTAAAGAAGAGTGGCAACGCTTACCTGACGCCGTCATCCGACGTTTAACATTGGAAGTTGACCTATACTTTCTTTTGCCCGTGAGTTTATTGTACTTTGCCCTAAGCGAAAATAGTATGTGATAAGGGACTCAAATATACACTTACAAAGGCCAACATACAGAGGCCTGTACATATGATGTTCAGAAATAAAATATGTTTGAAATGACGCATATTCAAAAGAAAATAAATTTAAGATCGCGTAGTTAATAAAGTTGTTGTGTAGTGACCTATTATTGAAACACAGTAATTCAATTTGAAGGGAAATTGTTTCCGAACGTTCGAATTCTGCAAAAGAAAGTTAGAAATATATACCATATACGATCTCGAAAAATGATTTCAACTTTGAATGAAGAACAAACTCAACATGGCTATAACTTACATCAAGCCGATTGCAGGAAAACAGTTTCCAAATGTCAAATTACCTACAGAGTGTGTTCTCTTGCTTTCAAAACATAAGAATCCTTTCTCTTTCGATAGTTATCGAGATACTGCAGTTAACAGTTTTACGTTCAGTTGAAGAGCACCCAAAGAAAAAAAAAGTCAAAATCAGGTCTATATAATAATAATTAAAAATAATAATAATAATAATAATAATAATAATAATAATAATAATAATAATAATAATAATAATAATAAAACAACTGTCATTGGTGATTACGCAGGTAACAACATTTTCTGATATTATTTTAAGAGCAAAATAGAAAACAGTAATGGGAGACATTATAAACAAAATTAGTTGGCCCTGGCAATGACAAATACTCCGTGTGAGAAAAAACAAATGGGATATTTTTATCAAAGCATGTGTGAAAAATAGAGTTGTTCAATGTCAAAGAAATTGTGTTATAGGGTCATGGACTATCTCAAGAATTTTAATCGTGTAGAAAGGGAGTGGTGAGTTCATTTAAATGGAGACCCTCCTTACACTGTCCCAGTCAACGGCTGACAGTCCAACATGAAGTTCCTTATCGTCCTCACAGCTTGTATTGCAGGTTGGTCGCTCGTCAAACAATTGTAATGTCCGAATCTTTTTCTAAATTAGGAACATTTTTTAAAATAGATTCATGGTTATTTTGAAAACAATTCGGACATTTTTTGGTAAAAGAACTTTGGGAAAGCAGTCCTATAACCAAAACCAGGAACAAGTCTTTGAATGGCATTAGATGTGTTATGTATAAGGAGAACAGGACCCCTTTTCACAAAGCCCTAAGGTGATCGTAAGTCCTTAAGGTAACCCTAGTGCAATGTTAAATGATGGGAGTTAAGGTTAACCTTAGTTAAGGTTGCTTTGTGAAAGGAGGCCCTGGATTTGCTGGATAACGACTTCTTTGGATTCGGATTATATGTTTACTCATCTGACCTAATGAAGGGGAAAGTCTGCACTCTTAAAGGTCTTGAATTTCCAGGAGTTGCTATGGCAATATCGTTCAGCATATGAACAACGTTTTTCAAATAATGGGATCCAAACCGAAGTCTTTATGGTAATTGAGCTTTAAGGAATTGTAAATCTTCATCTTTCATTTTAGGACATAAGTTCAAATCATCATCAAATAGCAATGAATTACCATATTACATAAACAGCATACCCCTCAAAGCTAACAGATATAAAACCTGCCACCCCTCACTTCTCAAATTGTTGCTTAGGAACCGTTTAAACACAGTGCGTATGTTTACCGTTTTGTGTCTATTTGCTTTGCCCTCGTGGAACTTAAAATTGAAAATTTAAAAAATGGCGATTTGATACCAATTGCTTCATAAATTCATTCATTCATGTCTAACCAGCTGCTTCTGCTGAAAAGAGGGTGGTCGGTGGCCAACAAGCCAAAAGGGGAGGTAACCCGTACCTGGCAACCGTTCTGAATTCTGCTGACGGAAGTTACAGGTGTTCTGGAGTGCTGATTGACCGCCGTTGGATCGCCACAGCTGCCCACTGCGTATCCGAGGCTACGTACGTGGATTGATTAACTATAAGATTATATGAGCGCTTCTATCACTCTCAAAGAAAGTAATGTTATACAACTTACTACTTGTCGCATGTGAGGACCTTAAGCCGACGTTAAATATAACTATTCCAAATTCCATAAAACAAATCTATACAATACATAATGATATTGAGCATCTTACCTCAATAATGATTTGTTTCTATTTCTAGTGCTGGTTCTCTGAACGTGGTGTTGGGAGAATATTCCCTGAGCCGTAGAGATGGAACTGAGCAGAAGTTCAGAGCTATTGCCAGAGCGATGGTGAGTACAGCGTCGGCAAATCTACGATGGCACTTGATCTCATTCAAATGAAATGTAAAATGTTCCACTACGTAACGCGTATAGCTGTAATCTGCGCAACGTAGTGCAGCAATATTAGATTTTATTTTAATGATATTGTACATGATATGATGGCGATCTCAACATGAAGGCAAAAGTCCACAACAAGTCGCAAAAGACTCAATCTCTTGCTTATCAAATCCCTTGAGTAAATTTTCTAAGACACTTGATATGACTGTCTCAGTACATAGTCCATGGAGAGTTAATGACCTTCACCTTCATATTACAGACAAACTACCAGGAAACCAGTGGCTACCCCAACAACATCGCTCTTCTGAAGCTGGACAGAGATGCCCAAATCAACAGAGCTGTGCGCACACTGGCACTTCCTTCTGGTTCAGACTTCAACGGAGCGAGTTGCCAGATCGTCGGCTGGGGAAAGACTTCAAGTAGGTTTCGGGTCCGTTCTTCCATTGGATAATTGGCATGAACCAAGCAGCATCAACAGGAATTCAAATAAATACCATTTGTTGAATCAGTTCCCAGTGCGTTAACAAACCAAATGATTTCATTTAGAATAATCGTGTCAGTGCATCGAATGCAATCAGGAATTCTTAGATTTTTTGCTCGATAATCACTTTGCATATTACTGAGTTTTTGTAAATAATCATATATCACATATGCCTTGAAAAATAACTATTATTTTCTGTTACCAAGGTGACAGCGGAGTATCAGACGTGCCCAACACAGCCCGTGTGACCGCCATCACTAACGATGCCTGCACCAGCGCCTGGGCAGATGTACGAGGGGCCTCTATATTCAGCACCCAGATCTGTGCCCAGAATAACGGCATCCAGACCTGCAATGTACGTAAACAGCCATCCTCGGGACAAAAGGGTTAAATCTTCCGCTCCCCTTCGCTAAAAAAAACCTCCCCTACAAGGCATATCTTGCGCCAGCCACAAGCACCAGTAGCTGCATTCTGTGTCCGATTCTGTGCTAGCTCATCAAATATTTGCGGCTGATCTTGACAGAGTCATCAGATATTTTACGGAGGTAACTTATGTAAACTGAAGGCATTACACTGCAAATTTCGGCAGAATGCAGCCAAGCTATAGTTACCCAGTGACGAAGAATAGCGCCATGCATTCCTTTCATCAGGGGACTTGCACTAAATGAATCTTGAATTACATATTTGGTCAGTAAATTTGTACTCAAATAAACTCACTTCTTCAATTGTTAACCAATCAAAATCAATTAGCGTGACTTCCAATTTTCAAGCCATGTGTGTGCAAAAAATGGGTGGCTAAGGTTATGATTCAAACTCATTTAACCAATACGTCTTTGTTTTTATTTTCGCCGAGGTTAACCTTAAATTGATTTTAAGTAACATATATTTGTTCAGGGTTGCTCTGACTCTCTCCTTAGCGTTCATTTATAATATCTTAAAATCCAATTTAACCTGAAACTAAAAGCGTACATAAAATTTCACTACAATCGATTTACTTATTCTGCGTCTTACATTCCTTAAAGCCATTTGTTGCTCCTCCATTTTCCTTTAAAGGCGCTATAGCTTAATTGCTTATGTTTTCATATAATTTTACGCAAAAGGTATTTTCATCCTACTACTCAACCCTATCTTTCGTTATCGAAAAATATCGGGTGTAAAGCGAAAATGTCTTGCAGCCAATTTTTGTGTGTGCATAAATTTCAAATTAGAAAGGGTTATGGTTTTGGAAACTGATGAAACCAATGATTATTTTGCAATAGGTTACATTTATTTTCTCTTCTTGAGATCTTTTTATTTCCACAAAATATAGTGTGACTCTTTGTTGTCACATAAATTGATAAATATCACTACCATTAACTACCATTAATTTCATTATATTCATTTGTCAAAACGTTATTTGTTCAGAATCAGAAGTCCTGAATACCATAGATCCTCAAATAAGCGCACGGGCGCACCTTGACCCTTCGGGCCAGTCTTCTCAACGACTTTGACCTCCAAGCGCTTATCAGAGGCATGGCGCTTATTAGCGTTTATTACAGGAAATACGGTAACTTATATTTATACTCTGTTATTTCGTTTAGGGTGATTCCGGCTCCCCTCTAGTATGTGGCGGAGTGTTCGCCGGTGTTGCCTCCTGGGGCGACGCGTCCTGTGCAGGCATCCACCCTTTCGTCTTCACCCGGGTCTCCTCCTACAACAGGTGGATCAGGGGTATCATCGCAAGACACTGAGGGATCATGTCTTTCATTTGGAATAAATTCACAAACCGCCTCACCATCTTTTGAAGGTTTATCAAATTGGCTTACAAAAAAAAAAAAAATTTTTTTTGGTTAGCAACGTACAATGTTAGTGTTGTTTTGTGTGTTCATAGATTGGCAGTTATATGTATGCATAGGTTGTTGTTTCGGTGGAGGGGAAGGGGGGGGGGGGGGGGGGGTTTGGCATCTTATTTGTTATGAGAATTCGTCCAGTCTGGTAAAAAAAACCAAAAACCTTAAGAGTTCGTGATTCCACTCTTGGAAATAGACATCTGAATCTTTGATGGAACATATTTAGAAAGTATTCATTTCTTTTCAAAAGTATCATTTATATATAAAAAACCGTATATTTGCAATGTCAGTATAGCTGTCTCCGCAGTCGTAGTCAATTTCAAAAATCATCATTTTAGGGATGTAAGGATTTAGATAGTAAGGATAAAGCTTAGAGAAAAGATTATGTTCGGTATTGTAAAACCCGAGGAAAGCAAACTGAGAAATAAGGCCGAATGCGAAAGATTTAACAACTTCCCATGTATCGCCGAACTTGCGCCAAACCAAATGACTTGCTGATATTAGCCTTGAAGCATTTCCCTACTTTTCTTTGGTTGTCATCCAAGTTCCCACCACGGATCTCGATAGTCCACTGAGAGAAACCTCATGAGAATTTCAACTTACCGCCGAAGAGGCAGCTGCACTCAAAACACGAATTTTGGCGGGTTGGCTTCAAGGTTTAATATCAGCCCGGCAATGATGAATTATGGCACAACTTAAGCCGTCCCGGGGAACTTCGGTTTTGACCGACTCTCAGTGTTTGATCCAACTTAAATACCGCAAGGAATATTGTTGTAAAGAAATAGTTGTATAAATGAAAATTTTCACACATAAGACCCTATTTGTCAGGGTGCTGATGTTGAAATCTTTAGGAAAGATTGTAAAATTCAGTAGAAGGTTTACAAATGACGATAGACAAGTCATGTGGTTGATATTGAAATGAGGGAAAGAACTTGCAAATATACATATAAATTCAATCGGGTGAAAATTTTCCTGATTTTTTACGTTTTTCAACCTGCCACTTCTAACATATTTAACTGAAATGTTATATAGACATAAATTGTCTAAGATAGCCTTCAAATAACATTATGCCCATATTCAGGTACACATTTTCCCACCAGACATGTAGTATGCTTTAAATGAAAATCGGATACCTGCGTATGTGTATTAATTGTGCATACATATTTACATACTTTATGGCCTATTGATTAACCACTAACAACACAAATATGTCATAATTTCTTTAAAAAACAGGAGCTGTTTGCTTTAATCAATGATAATATTAAAAAGCCACTCCGTGATTTTCATAACATATCATTTACTTTTGATACAAACCTAAATGTCATATGTGGTGATATAAAATCAAAACATCTTAACTTTTCATTTCCAAAAGACAGCTATATATATGACAAATACTGGTTTTCCATGAACATATAAAAACATGCTTATAAACGCACAAAGGTGTAGATATCACGTCCATCATACATGGATACTAGTTATATAACCTCACAAACACTATCAACTCCTAACTGCCCTCCTGGCTGTTTTAGATAAGTCTCCAAAATTACGTTTGACTATTTGACGCGCCCCACTGTCCGGTTTTCGATCATAATTGCGACGTTCTACCTTCATATTGTCCCTGTAAAAAACCCCAATAAGCTTTAAAATGTGTCTTTTTGGTAACAGTCGATACTTCGCGATCAAATTGCACCATTGATTAGCCTACGTTTGGCATATATGACACCATAAACTCACAGAGTGGCTCTTTAACAACTTTTGACAAAAATTGACCCCCAAAAACACACACATCCCCCGAGGCTTGGATAAACGGTTCAAAATCTGAGGACCATGACCTCTGCAGTCTTGTCGTTATCGCTATAGTTGATACATTCATTTTCCAAAAAAAACCAACTTAACACTTTTGAGACTTTTCTACGCAAAGGCATAAAACAAATATAATAGTTAAGGACATCAACATCTATAATCATCTTAGCAAAATGCAGAATCACATTAAAACTTCATTTCATTTGATTTTATGGAATTGTCACCCAGTGAGTTGTTGGGGCAACATGCCATATCTTATGTTATGTCATTAAAATTAAACATAATTTATAGGTTGTAACCAAGATGATTCCCTTTTAATATGCCAAAAATAACAGATCGGAAAATACTTTTTAACCTACAACCATTAGGAATATATGTAAGCCTGGTTCACGTGCATGCCATTCAGAATAATCTGAAAGAGTACAAAATCATGAACTCTTTCAAACAGTGCCCTTTACTGGATTCGAACCCAGACCTTGAAATATATGTACCGATTACAAATAGCAAGCGCTGACGTGATTTTTTGGGAACCTTATTTTTTATCAATAAATGTGTTTATGAACTATGAAAAATAACATACATCTGATGGACGTTTAAACTATCAAAGTTCGCCGTTGGCTCATATTTCAGAAGTAGTTACGATTTTGCGGTAAGCAAAGGCATAACAGGTTAAGAGTTGCCCCCCTTAGAACTGGTTGCGATCATCAACAGGGAATGGAGTCTAAAAAGAATCTTCAGACTTATCAGTTTGATTGTCGTGACATAGTTTGTTAGGGGTGCAAACTAGGCCATGTTGGCCAGAATGGATAGTGGAATGTTCCCCGGCGGGATATCAATCCGCGGTGTTCACTTGAAGCGACTTGCACTACTGGTGACTCTCGGCGTATTGCTTATCTGGGTGTTCGCTCGCTCCCGTGGTAGCTCAACGAAACGCTACGATCTGACCGAAACTTTTGAATACGATAATAAGTTCGTCAACAGGATGGAAGGGGAATCAAAAACGCGAAGCATGACTGAAGGAACGAGTTTGTCGTTTGAAAACAGACAGTTTATTCTGAATGGAAAACCTCTAAAAATATTAAGTGGCGCTGTGCATTATTTCCGGGTAGTTCCAGAGTATTGGCGAGACCGAATGCTGAAAATGAAGTCTTGTGGTCTTAACACACTGGAGACGTAAGTTCAAAAGAAATGTCATGGATATATTCAAATAACTGTTACTTATTGCAAGACTTCTTTGTTACTCAATGCAAGTTTTTCAAGTGTCGCCTAAATGTTCTTTTATGAGCAGCTCTTTAATTAGAATATTAATGGGGTGTGACTGTTTGGAGGTATGATGTATACAGTGCTGTCGGGTAAAGCTACGCACCTAAGAGATAAATGTTCATTCTTCCGGAAAAAATACGGTATATGGGATAAAAACCACGTCACTGTTAAAGTTTAGAGCATCACTGATAATATCAATGTAAAATATTCATGCTGAAATGTGTTTGTCAGTGACACTGAAAGTTTTCCAACGACTACCCCCCTATTCCCGTAGGTGGTCACGTGTAGGCTAAAGATACGCACGCCGGGTTTGAATGCTCTTTAGTTTACACTTCCAATATTATGATTTTGATAGATTTTAAAACTGTTTTCGGAAGTCTAGGTTAGGACAAACTGAAAGTCTGATCAATAATTTGGTTTCCAATAACAATTGTTATGTGGGAAGGCAAACTGCTTGATTACGATATGTTTTCTAGGAATTTTGTCAGTTTTTACCAATTTTTTGCTAACAATCAACAATTAAGTCCTTTTTACCTTTTCAAAAATGTCATGATATCTTCTAAATTGCCTTAAGATGCATAAACATAAATTGATTAGAATCTAAAACTCATCTTGCTTTACTAGTTTTGTGCGAGTGCGTATCTTTATCCGACGCGTATCTTTACCCGACACGGCTGTAATACTAACTGCATCTCCGCCCAATATTTATATTGGGACGTCCTATTTTAAACAGGGACGAGAGTTAATTATTAATACGTGCATAAAAGAAGAATTAATGTGGTGTGACTGTTTGCAAATATGATATATCATTACAACTGCAGATTCTCTTAATCTTTAGATTGGACACATCCCAACTTTGAATCTCATATTTGGACGTCCTATTTTTAAATGGTGATGATCAATACATACAAATAACAATGTTATTCTATTAAGTAATTGAGCAGCACTTAATTAAGAATTAATGGGGCATGAGTATGAATCTGTTATCCCAACTGCAGTACATTCCAATCTTTAGATAGGATGCATCCCAACTTTGAATCGCATATTTGGATGTCCTATTTCAAAATGGTGACGAGGGTTGTTAATACATGCAAATGACAGTGTCATTCTAAAATGGACATTGATCATGGTTTTGTTACATGCTTTTCACACAAAATTTGATTTGATGTTCTTTTACTTGACTTATTTAATCAGATTCATCTGTCATAGTTATAATTAAGCCATTGAACACATCAAGCAAACAAAACTCTTTCACGATACGTATCATGATATCTCATTACACTACCATTTCGATACATTACAGTCATAATACACGTTTTTTTTATAACAAGAAAGGTTAACCTTTGACAAACACCTTAATTTTTAGGGAAAAGAAACAATTTTAAAGTCAACAATATGTATCCTGATACTGAAACCATATCGCGATACTTGTATAGTCAGATTAAGTATCACTATACTTGATACAATCATTTATTGTCACAGCTCTTATAGAAAAAACCCATAAAAATTCTTGTTTTTGTCTATGGACAGTAATAAGCAATCAACAAGCACAAAAATCAAACGGTGAAACCAAGTAGCATTCACGATTTATGTTTATCAAAGACATTCTTTTGCACTTAATTATTTCAATAGGACATGAAAAACCCTAAAAATCAAGCGTAGAACTTAATTTCTTTGTAAGTTGGTACCAAATCATTGCCCTCTTGGTTCTGCTTCTTACAAATGATTACAATGCATGAATCGATTACAGACCCATCTCCTTTAGTGGTATGGGTAAATTGGTTTAAGTTAAGAGTTCAGGTTTCTTTTAATTGTGTGTACATTTAGGGTTTGTATGTCTCTGTAAACTTTTCAGAGATTGGACGTCCTAAAAAAAGAAAATTTCTTAGGGAGTTAGTACATTTAGTCCTCACCACCCTTTCAATCAGTCCACCTTCAACTCTGCCTTCCCAGAAATCAATGCACGGGAGCTAAGAAACTATTGCAGGGAACCGAGTACATCACTTCTTGCTGCATCAGTTTATTTGTATCTGTGTAGCTCCTCATGTCTTTCATGTCAAATTTTAGTTTAAACATTATTTCAGTGAAGTTAAGAAATACTGCTAATCGTACATTATACAATAAAGTATACTTTTTGAGTGATGTTCACAATAGGTCCATGATGAAGACAACTCTAGTGTTATTAGGTCACTTCCTGTTGCCCTACTTGAGGACATTACATTATATTTTGGTTGCATGAAATGATATTTGCTGTATAAATAAACAACAAGGGAGATTTTTTCTATATTGTGATTAACCTTAGATGTAAATGAAAAGATCTCTAGAAATGATTTCTTCAAGGTCAGGGTTACTTATCCTTACAAGCATTTTTAGTAAATATTGAACTAAAGCATACATTTTTTTATTTACCTTAACAACATGATATTGGGTAGGTGAGTTTTTGTGTGATGCATTGTCACTGATGCATAGAAACTATACATTACCTTTTGCAAATTAAGAATTAATGTCTATAAATTCATCTTACCAATCTGACTATTTACCAATGCTATGTTTGGTCACTCACTGCTTACCTAATTAAGCTAATCTGCATGCTCCGCGAAATTGTATAAATGTTTTCTGAATCTCAAGAAGGCTCCAACAAGTTAAGGCATCTTTTCTGGTTTGCTTTGCTGCCAAACGTTTATGTTCATCTGGACCGGCTTTTTAACCATCAATGTTTGATCAACAGTATGGCATGATTTAGTTTGTAGGCCAGACCCTGATATAAGTTAGAAGCCTAAGCAAGTCTATAAAAAGACTTTAGAGCTTGATTTCAGAAGAAATATCAATCTCCTTTTCATTTCATTTAATATTTTAAATTTTTTTCCGATTAACTGATGCATTTGTCATTTCAGAGTCTAAATGTTAGACTAGGCATGATTTTAAAAACTGTTGATCTATATATGATTACATTGGGGCAAGACGGTAACTTATTGCAAAACACATGCTTGTTGTGGATACACTAAACGATTCAAAAACAAATGAGCTAAAGAAATTTGATCTTTTTTCCTATCAAGGTTGAAAAATTAATGACCTTTCATTTTTGCATTAAGTCACTGTAGTAGTTAGATGTGAAGAAAAGAGGCGAGTCATTGATTCTTCATTGTCTTTTTAGTGAAGGCAAAAGTAAAATTTGTTAGGCCAGTGACCTGGGGCTTAAAGATTTTTTAACCAGAGCCTACTTTCATTAACCTTACCGCACACTTGCACACAAGATGACCTAAATACTTTCACTACTATGCAGTGGACCAGAATATGAGTTATGCACCGTTGATAATATCTTTTTTAGTCACACAATGGAAGTTGCTATCAATGCAACACAGAAACCTGACATACTTGATTTTCAAATCTGGTAGCTGTTCAAATTGAGTCAATTACCCTATCTCAAATTACACTTTATTTATATTACTGAATATCATATTCTTCACTGATGACATCATAATTAGTTTGCACCCTGCCTAATAACAGAGCTCCAGATAAACTTTTTCTTATGAGGGTGTGAAAATTTTTTGTTTGTGTATTTGGAATTACAAGTGAGAATTCATACCTTTTGATGCCAAAATTTAGGTATTAGGGTATTCATTCAAGTGAAAAATTTAACATGCTGTATATGTGTTCCAATAAAAAGAAACAGTATCCTTATCCAAATGAAAATGCAATCACATAAGTGGTTTGAAATTAAATACCATGACTGCTATTTTACTTGCATTGGTATTTTAGTGCTCCTGCTACAAAATAGTCGGAGGTATAAAACTTTGTAGTTTTACATAATTTTCTTTGAAGTCATGATCAGAAACAACAAAATTACAAGTTCATTGATAAATGTTACTCAGTTCAGCTTTAAACAGCGGAAATAAAAACCTGCATCGGATTGAAGTTATCAAGGGTTGGAAATGACATTTGCTTGGTTCAAAGTAAAAAAGTTTTTTTATTTTCAAGTTCATTGTTCCCAAAACTCAAACCAAATTGTGATTCTTAATTTGAGTCTCTTATTTTTCAATAATCACCTACAAAAGAGTTTTGCATCCAATAAGGCTTCTTCCATTCTAGTCCGAGAAGTGTTTGTATTACGGGGGTTAAAAAACATTTTCAGTGTCTTATAGTCACTGATTTATGCCTCGACACAAAGTTGTTGAGATCTGTATAAAGTCAAGCCACATGTAAGTTAATTTCTTTAAAAAAAATTGCGATTCATTGACTTATTGGTGATGGTTTGTTCTAAGTCAAAGTTGATAAGTCAGTGACGGTTGGTGGACTGACAGATTTGTTTTAACCCCTGTATAAGAAGGGAAGTTGGGTCAGGATTTCATTTCTTGGGCTACCTCTGTTGGAAACAAAATGTTTTACTTTCAGGTATGTGTCATGGAACCTTCATGAACCTTCTCCGGGGATATTTGACTTTGATGGGATGCTTGATGTGAGGTGAGTTTTGAGTCTATCCAATGTGTTATTGGATAATACAACAGAATGTTCATTGAATGAATAACATATATAATTTTCACATAGTGCCAAATTTCCATTTGTAGACTTTAACTGCTCTACGCTCCAAAACTAGGGGTGTAACAATATATTGAACTATCGATGCATCGCAATAGTCATCCTTGCAATAGTACTCTATCGATAGGAAACCTGAAAACACTATTGATATATCAATAGTAAGGTAAACTATTGGTGCTATCGAAAGTGTTATTTTTCCTGGATTAGTTAAATTCTTAGTGACTTTTACAAATATTTCAAGCATGTTTATTTGAATTCTTTAACTTCTTAATGTTCAAGATGAGAAATTTTCTTTTAGAGTTATGAACCCAGGTTGCTACGGTGGAAGATTGCTGAAACCTGTTTTATCAATCAGATTTTCCTCATGAAATCTTTGGAAATACATTTTTGTTTGGATCTAAAACTATCACAATAGCAATTGCAATAGGGGGTCACAATAGTCTATCGTTATTGCAATATTAGGCTGCAATAGTCTATCACTATCGCAATAGTCAAATTAGGCCAATAGTCACCCCTATCCAAAACCTTTTTATAACCCTCGTGACTAGCTAAATGTTTACCTCCAACACAATATTTACTACCGGTAGGGTTCTTTTGTATAGCTGTATGAACAGGGACATTTTTTTAATAAAGTCACGTATCCATGTACAACTCATGTCTCTAAATGATGAGCTTATTGTCAGACAAGAGGAACTATAAATGACTTCACATGAGCTTTTTAGTTTATTATGGTGTGGAGGTTTGTGTGTGTTTGTGACCCTAAAAGCAACATGAGCGGGATCATCAATGGTCCAAGCAAGTACAAAGGGCATCTTCCCCGATGCCCCCCAATGGCCTGTCTCTCTATCGCTGGCTATTTTAAACCTTGCTGCCAACAGGTCAAAGTTCATGTTCTGAGTGCAGCAGCCTCTTTTGTGAAAATTTGCTTTTTTCGTATGATTTCTCGTTGTACTATCGGAATCTTTCGCAAAAGTCTTGGCAACAAGAACAGAAAAGTACGGGAAATGTGGCAGGGCCTATCTTAGCAAGTCATTGGGGTGGCTTAAGAATAGGCCATGGTGGTAGGATGGCAAAGGGCAGACCTCAGGTGAAACTTTGGTAGTTCAAAATTGAATTGTCTTTTTCTTACAATATCATTCTATTTGTCTTTCTCTCTCCCTTTCCCTCCCTGATCTCCTGCTCTCTTTTGAATGGCAACTTCCACAGGTTAAATAGCGAAAAAATACTGCTTGAACATGTTCAATGACAGTTAGTCAGTGTTTATGATATGTATGTATGATTAAATGACTGTATATTTCAGGAAATACCTGGAGCTAGCTAAAGAGCTTGGTCTGTATGTCATATTCCGCCCCGGACCTTATATCTGCTCTGAATGGGATTTTGGTGGTATGCCAAGGTTTGTGAAATTTCAGATTGCTTTCATTTTTATCATCAATTTTGGCGATGGAAAATGTGTATGGCAGTACAATTCATTGAGAGACATTTGACAACTTTATACAGATGATATCCTGCTACATTCGAATATTTGTATCCACACATCTTTGGGGTCTCCCATAAGTAGCTGGCTCTAGTAGAAGGCATTACAAATAAGTTATGTTAATGTTTTGATATTTCTGTATACATAATGTCCAAGGTGCTAAATTTTAAAGATATTATGACCGAATGTGTCAGATTGTCAATTCTACACTAAATAACATTAATCAAATGTGATTAAATGTCCCCTGAATTTGTTAATGAGTCCTTGGAAAGGTATGAAAACTGTTCAAACATTGGCCAGAGACCATAGCAAGACTGACTACTTATGGGTCACCCCTCACAGCAGACCTCTGTTTAAGCAGGTGGATATAATGATGAAGAATATAGTACACCTTCATTATTTGCTATTAAAATAAATCTCTTAAGATATTTGTTTGTTGTAACTATAACTATTATATAGAACTATATAATTACAGGTGTCAAGATTTGGATGACAATATTCCCATCTTTGTTTGCCCAAGTGAATTGTTATTTATTTCAGACGACATTGCAAACATTATAGCGTGTCCTCGTGATATCATATTTCTATCCCGGTGTGTACTTTGGCTTCAGAATGTTGACCTGCTTTCCCTCAAGATCTAGCCTTATCAAATCTAGGTCTTATTGACTATGTAACATCAGTGTCTGAACATTAATTTCAAATATAAGGAGTAGGCATTTCCCTATGTTTTAGCCATGAATAAGTGATTTCTTTAGATTTATTTTCAAATGGAACACCAGCAGTGTTATGATCTAAGCACATTTAAGTCTAGCCACAGCAATTAATATCATGAGAACAGAATCCATTCTTTTGCCAATTTACTGTCAATTAGACTCAATAACGACAGGTAGTTCAAGTCCTGAAGTCCATTTCTATCCTCTGTTTGAGTACAAGCATTTCTTGGGATTCTTGCACAACTCCCCCAGCGGCAAAGAAATGCAGAGCAAACTTTCTGTGAAATTTGAGCCAAAGAAAACAATTTTTGCATTTAAGGCCTGGTTTGTTTTAATTTTATTTTAAACAAATAAGGCCTTTGATTAAATGTAATCAGGTGTCTCCCGACTCTCCATTTCTTACCCAACAAATGGTACGTTGTATTCAAACAGGTTAGCTCAGGATTTTCTGCTCCGAGCTTCCTCTGTTCGAGAATACCGGAAATCTTGTATAAAGCTACTGTCCTATCTGGAATGTGAAATTTTATTTTGATGACCTTGTGTCCATTGACCTCATGTAACATATGGAGTGAAATTATCCAATCTGAAAACTTCAGCAAAGCTACAAGAGGGATTTGTAAAGACATTGACTCAAAATTCCTGAATCTACCATTGCCTTTCTCCCATTTTCACGTAGTCA
Organism: Phorcus lineatus; assembly: GCA_921293015.1. Lineage (NCBI taxonomy): Eukaryota > Metazoa > Mollusca > Gastropoda > Trochida > Trochidae > Phorcus > Phorcus lineatus. The sequence continues at coordinate 27,819,525 of OV121098.1, read as the reverse complement.
CCCACACTTTGTGTTGTTTTCTGCCCCAGCTGGTTACTGGCTGACCCCATGATGAGGGTGAGGTCTAACTACAAGCCCTACCAGATGGCAGCTGAAAGATTCTTCAAGAAACTTATCCCTATGGTAACAGATCTTCAGGTACATTTTAAATCTTATTGAACTGAGGTTCTACTTGATAGAAATATGTTAACTGAAAAAAATGTGTGCCTTTTGGTCAGACTAATCAGATGTGGTTTTTATTATTGATCAGACCAATCAGATGAGGTGTTTATATTTGATCAGACCAATCAGATGAGGTTTTTATATTTGATTACACCAATCAGATGAGGTTTTAATATTTGATCAACCTATTAGATGAGGTTTTTATGATTGATCATATCAATCAGATGAGCTTATTTTTTATTTGATCAACCAATCAGATGAGGTTTTTATAATTGATCATATCAATCAGATGAGCTTATTTTTTATTTGATCAGACTAATCAGATGAGTTTTTTTTATTTGATCAGACCAATCAGATGAGGTTTTTATGATTGATTACACCAATCAGATGAGGTTATTTTTTATTTGATCAACCTATCAGATGAGGTTTTTATTATTGATCAGACCAATCAGATGAGGTGTTTATATTTGATCAGACCAATCAGATGAGGTTTTTATATTTGATTACACCAATCAGATGAGGTTTTAATATTTGATCAACCAATCAGATGAGGTTTTTATGATTGATCATATCAATCAGATGAGCAGATTTTTTATTTTATCAACCAATCAGATGAGGTTTTTATAATTGATCATATCAATCAGATGAGGTTATTTTTTATTTGATCAGACTAATCAGATGAGTTTTTTTTATTTGATCAGACCAATCAGATGAGGTTTTTATGATTGATTACACCAATCAGATGAGGTTATTTTTTATTTGATCAACCTATCAGATGAGGTTTTTATTATTGATCAGACCAATCAGATGAGGTGTTTATATTTGATCAGACCAATCAGATGAGGTTTTTATATTTGATTACACCAATCAGATGAGGTTTTAATATTTGATCAACCAATCAGATGAGGTTTTTATGATTGATCATATCAATCAGATGAGCAGATTTTTTATTTTATCAACCAATCAGATGAGGTTTTTATAATTGATCATATCAATCAGATGAGGTTATTTTTTATTTGATCAGACTAATCAGATGAGTTTTTTTTATTTGATCAGACCAATCAGATGAGGTTTTTATGATTGATTACACCAATCAGATGAGGTTATTTTTTATTTTATCAACCAATCAGATGAGGTTTTTATAATTGATCATATCAATCAGATGAGGTTATTTTTTATTTGATCAGACTAATCAGATGAGTTTTTTTTATTTGATCAGACCAATCAGATGAGGTTTTTATGATTGATTACACCAATCAGATGAGGTTATTTTTTATTTGATCAGACCAATCAGATGAGGTTTTTATGATTGATTACACCAATCAGATGAGGTTATTTTTTATTTGATCAACCTATCAGATGAGGTTTTTATTATTGATCAGAGCAGTTGGCTTGGCATTGGATCAACATTGATCTTTGTCATTATCTTTGATCAAAAATTTATTACAAAACATAAATCATACAAATTTGGTGCAAAATTTGATATTCATGTTACTAATAGTTTCATCTTTCATGCACAGTATTCACAAGGAGGGCCTATCATAGCAGTTCAAGTTGAGAATGAATTTGGATCATACAGCGATGAAATTGAGCACCTGGCCTTTATCAAGTGGGTGAGTATCGTGTTGGTTCTAGATCCCATCATACCAATAGGCATTAAAAGATAAGAGCTGGTGATTCCGTGCCAGACGCTCAGCATCATCATCAACATCATCAACATCATCAGCAACAGCAGTAGAATCATCATTATACAGTCAGACCCCGAAAATCCGGCCACCGATAATCCGAATCTCGCAGTATCCGAACGATAGCAAGCTGTAACCAAACTAATCTCTATATAAACTCATTAAATGTTGATTCATTAATCCGTTGATTCAGTCTCCGTATCTGAACGCTAATTAGCTGTAACGGATTAGTTAATTACAGCTATTTCTGCTTCATTAATCCGACTGTTCATCAAAGCGTTCGGTAATCAACATCAATGACAGTGGATTGACACGGGAGTTGAGCGTGTCAGCAGTTTGTGATTGTAATAAATTGATCTGTAATCAGCAAATTCTTCAAACCTGAGGGAGTGTCCAGAAATGCTTTTGTGCAATGATTGTTTATTAATATATGTATCCCAGTTGTTATGTGTATATGAAATAAAACTCATTAGATATTCGTAATATTCGTCTGTCTGTAGATTTGGTTCGTTTCAGTAGTCCGAACGTTTCACTATCCGAACGTTTTTGATGAAAAACGGAAGTGTTTGGATTATCGAGGTCTGACTGTACTCATCATGTATATGCATTGTCGTCATCATCTTCCGCAGAGGCAGGAACAGCATCATCATCATCAGAATCATCAACATCATTTTCATCTTATGCATTATCATCTTCATCATTATTATCATACCCATCTTCATCATCCTTGTCATCACCATTATTCTCATCTAAATTTTTTCGCTGTTGCCAGTTGCTTCAGAAGAATGGAATCACAGAGCTTCTTGTGACATCTGACAATGAATCCGGAATGAGGCGGGCACCTTTCTATAGAGGTCAGTCACCTTTAACCTTTTATCTTCAACCATCATTAAGAGGTTCCAATCCAGGTTCAGGGAATTAAAAAAAAATCCATAGAAATGGTGATCCCTACGGTGATAACCCACCTCTATATCCCTCCTTTGGCAACCACCATCTTTTCAAAATACCTTGATCCTTCACTGATTGATACATTATTTGTAGGTAATATTCATCTTCTTTCAATATCATGGGGGAAAAACGATCCTTATTTCCAGTAATGACCTGTCAATATTAACTGTATTGTAATTGATTACTGTTATGGAGGGGGTAGTTAATTAGTTGCTTTTGAAAACTGGAAATATTCAGTATCTGTAACTTCATCAGATTGTAGGTACGAGTTTTACAAGGTATCGGTTTGTAACAAGTGAATAAACGTAAATCGATTCATGTCAGCGCTTCACCTACACAAATAATTACATGTTGGCGAGGTTGAAAACAGTACATTTATGCAAACATTTATCGGAAATCACAGAAAATATTTTGTTAAAAGAATCACGCTACTGAGTCTGAATATGAATTCTTCATTAATCAATTAGGTCCCGTAAATATGATCAACAAAATAAGAACCAAAACAAAATATCACTGACGATAGCATTGATGAGAACAGTATTGATAGAACCAATTATTATGACATATTTTATAACACTTTACAGGAGGGCCAATCACAGATGGTGTTTCATTCTGATGCTATTTTTAGACACAAAATGTATCTGTAACTGTACTCGCTGTGAGATATGATTTTACGATTGTTGTTTGTAAGTTAATCATAGGCGGTAACAACCTTTTTTAACATCACACCAATACTCTGCGAAAAATAAGGCTTTTTTGCAGGGATTATATCTCTATTTATAAAATACGAGTCAAAATAACTGTGCGAGACAGAGCGCGCACTGATTTTTTTTATGAGGGGTGATTTGATTTTTTAAAACGTGAATCGCGCGATCGTGCGTCCTAGATTGGACACTGTATGTATATGTATGTTATCTGGTTATCTGATTGGTCTAGTAATTGGTCACATGACAGTCTGCATATATAGTATTGGCTATCAAGGATCCAAATGTGACTGGATACAGCTATATTGATTTGAAGTTTCACTGAGTATGATTAATAAATCTTTTATGCGGCCTTATTAACGAGCCAATCTACCACATGACTTGAATTTGATTCAATTTGTTATCTAAATTTACATCTTTATCTCTAAAATATCAATATTACAATATTTTCTTTATTGATTTTTAAATGAGAAACAGTCATGGTTATGTATAGAAGTCAAAATTCTGCGTTCCATTTACATATATTAGTTAAATGACTTTTTAAGCACTACCAATCTATATTTGTCACTGTGTCTGCTTTAAATAAGTTTTGAGAATTATGTATCAGTCACTGGTGCACACCACTGTCTGGTTTCCATCACAAATCTTGACTTTAACCTGTTTAATGTCACTAAACTGAACTGATAAGCATTGATATTTGATGTATTTGACCCCAACAACATAGGCTATGCTTGATTCGTTTAAGCAGCGTATAGCCGGAACATGGAACCGGCGTACGCCGGGTTAGTACCAGGCTCAAGTTGAATCAAGTATGTTGGCATACACACAGGAAGCAGTCATCATACCTCAGACTAGTGTCAAAATACGTTTCATCTTTATGATATACATATTTTTCAAACATTTTGAAATATGACTTTAAATGTCACTACCAGGTTATGGATGGTTTTTAATAATTATACATATTGCCAATCATTTTGAGTTGTTATTTATAAAAATAATGATGACTATAAAAAAGTTGAGGAATAGTTGCAACAAAAATATTTGTCCGCCATTATACGCCGGGTTCGCCTGTCATTTGAAACCCGCGGATCTGGCGTGCTCCTGAAGCGTACGGTGGTTGCCAATAAAGAGATTCGCAGCTTTCGTCATTTCCATCGGCCTACGCTGGATAGTTCGCTGGGTTACCAATCAAGCATAGCCATATACTCTGTGCCCCTTTAAGTTGCCAAACAGACGATGTAAGGCCTTATTCCTGCAAAATGGCCAGGATAACTGGTAGCTAGACTAGTCTACTGGAGTAGAGGCGTGACATAGAGCTAAGTTAGCTGTTACTTCATGATGTGACATCATTGAACCATTGTCCTTCGCAAACACATTAAGATTCTTTTCTTGACTCTGTAGTTTTGATATTTTTCATTGTTTCATTGTAAATTGTATTTGATCAAAATTTGTTTTATCCAACAAAAAAATGGTAATGATCATATCACAATTCTATAATTGGGTATAATTAGAAAATATGCTTTGAAGTGGAACTCGGTTAAAAACCAATTAAGATTCTTAGATAACTTACTTAACTTACTTAATCAATCATTGGTGTGATATTTATCTTTAGTTGACATTGAGTATAAGATATGAACAATTATATATAAGTATTGTTGAAAAGCAAGTGGATAATAAGGCAATATTACAAAGCAATTTTTTGAAAAGCTCAATGAAACCTGTCCGTGGGAACTATTATAATGTTTTTTAATTGTAAATGAGCATAGCCAACTACATTATTGTTGAATAAACATAGTTGGTCATAATTGAATATTCTATAAATACAATTTTTACACATAATTCAGAATAAACAATATGGCGGACTAGAACTTTTCAGAACCCTTACTTTAAAGTGAGACTGCATCCACAATGGAAATATGACTCATTTTTATCAAACCATACTAATTAACCCTCCTCCCAACGAGCCTCGCTCCTGCAACTGATTAGCCCCGGATGATAATCATGAGCCTCATTTCTATAATGGATGCAGTCTCGCTTTAAAAGTACCATTACTTCCCTTCTGATGATACAGTTCAAATCTGTTTTAGCAACTGACTTGATTTGTGTTTATCATTTAAATACGGTATTTGACACATTAAGCACCTTTGTGGCATTGCAAATTGGAAAGGGGGCGCTTTTTAAAAGGCTTTCCATAAAATTCAATTGAGGTTATGTAGTAAAATTTCTGTTCATATTCCATATTTAGAAAAAAAATCCTACCATTTTGATTAATTTAAAAATGATTAGCATTTAAAGATTTTGCCACCATATGGATTAGGAAGAGAGTCACTAGAAGATGGAAAGCTTTTTATGCTCACTAGTGGGAAAAAGAGCGAAATTTTTGCTTAATGACGCAGGTCAAGTATTGAAAGGGGGACACTAATTTACTTTATAGTAACATATGAGGATATAAGGCTCTAATGAAGTGAAGACGCTCATTGCGTCATTTATTGTATTGCATATAATTTTCTTCTATGCAGATGCCTTGCCAACCGCTAACTTCCAGGATATTGGGAAGAGCCGTGATGTGTTTGAGGCGATCCATGAGTACAACGACAAGTTCCCGCTGATGGTGATGGAGTTTTGGAGTGGATGGTTTGACCATTGGGGCAAAGGTCATGAAATATACCCTGTAGAAGGTAGGTGCAATAACGCAAAGTGTTTGTTTTCATGTTTGACTGCCTTAATGGAACCCGACCTAATGGTTTCTATGCAAACCAAGGGTAGACAACTCTGTCATCGCAGTATGAAAAGGAAGCCTTTTAAGCTTCTAATATACCTGTACCTAATTATCATCCCTAGCTAAATGAAGTTTACAGGGGTTATAGACCTCGGTTGTCCAGGCTAACTCTTTTCCAGTCCAGAACTCTAAAACATTAAAGCTTGGTATGTGGAACAATCATCACGTGATCCGCATGGGTTTTAACTTGTTCCTTTATCTATTTTCTATGTTTCCATGGAAATGCAACTTACAATTTTGTTTCAGCAAAAGAACTATGATACCTAGCTCAATGAAACTTGATACATGGAACAATCATCATGTGTAGTGGTGCCTTTTGTTGTATTCAAGTTAATCTTCCTTTACTTTTGGCTATTTCCGAGGAAACGTTACATCAAATTTCATTTCCTGAACCAGAACTTAAAAACCATAAAGTCTAGGTTATTCCAATTTAGTGTCTAGAACAATTACCATGTTTTACGGTTTTGTCTTCTTAAAGAATTTTTTTCCTTGTTATTTCAATTGAAACACAAGCGTCAAAACTGTTTCCATTTGAACCTTAAAACCGTAACCCTAAGCATTATGACATTAAGGATCTCTAAGAATCTTCTCCAGAAGGATGAATGTATGACCAATGATCTGTTTTAGAGAGTTTTCAAATAAGAATATGATTATTGAGGGTTCATGAAAGAATACAGCTTCTTTACTAGTTTTCAATATATTTCACAATTTATTAATCAACTATATCTGTATTGGCCTAATTATAGGACAGAAGTCCATTGTATTGGCAAGAGACAAACTCTGCCAATAGGGATGTACTTGATTAATGACAATTTTATTAATTAACCTCTTTTTTATATTACTTGCACCATGTTAAGAGTTCATTTTCATCAAAATCAAAATTGCTTATTTAATGATTATTGACGGAAGACTGGTTAATATCCTCTAAATATCTAAATATCAAGTTTGAATCCATTACAGACTTTGCCAGGAACCTGCGGGCTATTCTCCTGAATGACTCATCCGTCAACTTCTACATGTTTCACGGTGGCACCAACTTCGGCTTCATGGCGGGAGCAAACTTCTTTTCTGACTATAAACCCGATGTCACCAGCTATGGTGGGTAGGAGACAATAATTAGAGTTGTGACGCTACAAACAACACGATATCTGATAACAATATAATACGAGTATATATCACATTACACTCTTTTCAGGGTCTTGCGCGTCATATAGAGACCATAACATGATAAGTATATTGTCAGATTAAGAATCACTATTCATGATACTATAATATATCATTGCAACTAAAATATTTATAGCTATGATTGTAAAATGTCCTTTCCTTAAGTTAATTTGTACTAATCTAATTTAGTGATCTTTTTTATACTATTTCCTTTAATATAGTTATAGGCAAATCAAGACAAACTAGGATTGGGAATTGTAAAATAAGGTTAGTCTTCAAGCTTAGATAATTAATTTAGCAAGACTGTTTATTATATTTCGAATGGTGAAATATGTCATTTATTTATGAGTGAAATAAAAATGGTATTCTACTCCGTAAAATGATGCAACAATCATATGACGTCGTCTGTGATGTCATGAAACAATTGAATGACGTCATGCAACGGCCGTGCTAGCAAAGCGTTTTAGCTTCTCCATTCGTATAGTTAGGGTCATTTACTGGGTTTTGGGAAACATAATAAATAGAACATTTGACATTTCTTGTCGAATACCATGAATATCTCATCTCGATGGTATTCGACGAGAAATGACAAATATCCTCTATATATCTTCAGCCTTCTCTATAATTTTTAAATAAAGAAAGACTATATATCCAGCCAATGGCTCTATATTTCAGACTATGATGCTCCACTAGACGAGGCAGGAAATATAACGCCAAAGTACGAGAAAGCTCGGGAAATGATGATGGAATATGTACTGAAAAAGCAAGGTGAGCTTTTGTGTTCTTCTCTTTCCTATGTTCAAATAAAATGTAACATTATATTTTGGAAATGCACAAGAGTGCTTATAGAGAACTTGTTTTGAAAACCAAATTGAACATTTACTTTCTTCTTTAGAGCTGTATCCTACAATTCTTGGCATGTTAGAAAATGTGTAATAATATGTTTAGAATAATTTCAGACCCTTTTTCATACACACAGGATATTTTATGTTCCTAAGATTACCACATTTCTGCTTTGGTCAAAAGCCGCTGACAAAGCCATTGTTGTATATTGGCATGCACATGTATCACTGTTGCCTAGCTGTCATTTTTTCTTTGCAGCGTTCTGTATATTCTTGTCTCAGACTTTGTGACATCCATAAAAAAGCACTTTATGTAGTTGTTCTGATACTTCTTTCTTCTAAATGTTATATTCCGACTGTCACATTAAAGAACTTACTTTTCTCTAAAAAACTGTAAACTATAACATATCAATATCTAGAAATGTTAAAAAGAATTTTTCCAAACAAAAGCCATACCAATTAAAAACATCTCCCTTGTTTCATAATGAATTGTATTACACTCTTGCTCGTGTAATGATCTCTATGGAATTTATGTTTGCAGGGGTCACCAGTCTTCCTGAGCCACTCCCCAACTCACCTAAAGCTGACTATGGTAGGTATATATAGCTAACTGTATATATTATTTCTCTTCCAAATAGTTAAATCATCAAGGTAAAGCTTAAGGAATTGTTGGGGGCGATAGCGCAGTGGTTAGCGCGTTCAGCTTCAGATCAGGCGGTCCGTGGTTCGAATCCCGCCAGGGGCTCTGCAACTTTGTCTGCAGTAGAGAACTGTTCTACACGCAGTCAGGTTTGGGTGCAATGCTACACAGAAATTCAGTGCAGCACCACCCATGGTTCGCTAGTTCCAGCCGATGCTTGCAGGTTTCACCGCAATGCATAGCCACAATAGTGTTGCTGGCTTCTCCCTCCAATAATACTAGCAGCCGCGATATAAGTGAAATAATCTTGAAAGCGGCGTTAAACACCAACTCACTTAAGGAATTGTCATACCTGAGTTTATGATTAAAGAGAGTTAAAAAGTATATAAAGTAACAATTTGTTGTAAGGTGATGATAAAAGGGATTTTATGTTTACTTCTTACACTTATGTGATAAAACATGTATTGTCTTTTGGTGGCAAAATAAGAACAATTATTATTGTTGAATTCTTTTTCAGGAAGGGATCCTCCTTGGGGTACTACTGCATAAAATCTGTATATTTTTGCTACATGACAGGTTGTGACTATTTTTTCAATAAAAAATATACAAAAAACCACTCAAAACTTGTTTTTGTACTTTCCACCCCCCTAACAGGGCCCCTTCCCTGGCGATAACTGGTCCGCCAGGGCCGGTAACTCCATTAGCAAACCACTTATCAATCTGTCATTGAAGAGGAAAGACGTGTTCTCTAACCTTCACAAAGTTGCTAAGTTTCTCTAAGAAATAAGGACAATGGAAAAAGATTCAAATGTATGGTAACCTTTATTGCTAAACGTAGTTTAGAATAGGTTCGCATTATCGCATTCCATCGCGTTGTGACTTAGGCTTTTCCCAAGCAGTTCGGGCCATGTGCTTCGTCTTTGCGCGGGAAAAGAGACAAACATGGCGGATTTTCGAAGATTGTTTTTCCCGACTAGGTGGAAAATAGATATCTTTCGTTTGGAATCAGTCGTTGTTTGGCACTTGATGTTATTATTATTATTATGTATTAATAAGCATCTTTACGTCGATGGCGATTGTTTTCACCTGGTTTTTAACTTGATGAAAACTTCCGTTAATCGGTGGGCAAGCCATGTTGTGTACATGCTTTTTTTGTTTCAGGCTGTGATTGTAGGGCTTGCTTTTGATGCTTCTCACTATTATATCGCGGCCGTCATGTTCTCTATAGTTTTATATATACATTTATATATTAACTTAGATTACACTTGCACTTCCCCTTCCCCCTTTAGTTCTTTCAACTGTTTCTTTTATGTTTGGCTTACAGTCATTCAAGAAATGCGTTGATTGCGGGGTCAATATCCCCCAGGCAGACGGCCATGAGGCCTGTTTGCCGTGTCTGGTGACCAGGGGTCACGTGGACAGCGACTGCTCTCTTTGTAACGGGTTCTGCGCCAAGACAAAGAAGAAGAGGCAGGCTGATACGATATTCTACAAGGGGATGTTGGAGGCGGGGCAGGAGCTGAGAGGACTGACCCCCCCGTCTAAGTCAGGTGGTAAGGGTAAAGGCAAAAAGACAGTGCGTTCCCCCCCGATCCCATCTGAGGAAAGCTCAGATTCGGAGGTGGGGGGGCGGATGTCTGCCACTAGGGCCCTCCCCATAGCACCATCACTAGATGCAATTAACTCGCTAATTAAGGGGCAGATGAAGGGCCTAATGGGGGAACTTATGTCCAAGCTCCGTAAGGAGTTCAGGTCGGAGGTTCCCCCGGCGGGTCTGGATGCCCGGCCGACCGGTTCCCTCGGGGCTGTCGTCGGTGCCGGTTCCAGAGCTAACCCGGGCAGGGGCCCGGGTGATGCACTGATGATACCGGAGCAGCGGCCCAGCACTAGCCGGGTTCCTAGCTGCACTGTGACACGGGACCCCCCGAATGACCTCGGTACCGCGGAGGGGTCGGGGGGAACCGGTAACCCCAAGAGCCGAGACCCGGGCGCTTCGGCGTCTGGGTCTGCGTCTGGATTCGGGCCTCCGGCTCCTTCTTCGGAACAGCGGGAATCGGTGGGGTCGCGGTTCCGTATTCCCTTGCTTCCTTCGTCTACTGTTTCGGGGGGTCCGTCAGATACCTTGTCCGTTCAGGACACCGAGGGTACTGAGGACTCCTCGGAAGAGGAGATGGAGGTCGAGGGGGGTGCGGGGCCTGACCCGACTGACCTTCCCATTGCTGTAGCCCTGAGGGGGGTGCGCGAGAAGTTCGCGGCCGCCTTCCCTCAGGTAGTTGTTCCCGAGAAGGAGTCAGACGCTGCGGAGTTCCGGCTTCCCGGCGGGGCCTTCGCACAACGCAAGGCACCGCAGGCGCGGCTCCGCATCCTCGAAAGCTTGAGGGCTGATGCGATCACACCTCTCCTATCGGGTACCCGCACGAGATTCGATCTTCCCGAACTCAACAGGATGTACCCTATAGGGGAGGTGGGGTTGTTTGATGTCCCACAGGTCGACGATGATGTGTTGACATCAGTCAACCCGGACGCCATTGGGCTTCCGGGCCGGCGGGTGCCGCTCTTCAAGCATCAGGACCAGTTGCTTAAGCGCACGTTCCGCTCCTTTGAGGAGATGTATCGGAATGCGGCGCAGCAGCTTCGGATCTCGGTGCATTCAGCCTACCTGGCTTCCATGCAGGGCCAGGGGTTGTCTGAAGGGTCGGAGCAGGTCAAGAAGGCACAGTCCGAGACGGTCCTGCTCCAGAGGCAATTGACTGAGGTCTCTAGTTACCTGGCTCGCGACTCTATTAGGAGCACGGCGAGTCAGGTAATGACCGCAGTGATGGGGCTGCGGAGGCTGTGGATGAGCTGTTCTTCGCTCCCACAGCCGACTCAGAACGCACTGCTCGCTCTCCCGTATGAGCTGGGTCAAACCCTGTTCCCGGGATCGGCGACAGTGATCAAAGACTTCGCGGAACGGCTAGATAGGGCCAAAGCTGCCAAAGGCGGCTCTGGTTCTGCCGGGAAGCGCAAGTCCCCCCTGGAAGGCCTCCCGCAGGGACCGCCGCCCAAAGTCGGAACTTGGTGGACAACTTCGCTCCAGCCAGGCTCCGGCAGGGGAGGTCAGCCAGGGAAGAGAGGCAAGAGCAGAAGGGGCAAGCAGGCTAAGGGCCAGCAGCCTTTTCGGGGGAGAGGGGGCTCCAACCAGGGCTCCTAATCCCTCCTCTGCTCGAGCCGGAAACCTGTCAGGGGGCCGGAGTGCCGCCGGTTGCAGGGATCCGTTGCCTCTATCCAGAATTACCAGTAGGGGGCAGACTCTCCCACTTCCTGTCAGACTGGGAGAGGGTCACGTCAAATCCCTGGGCCCTGTCCACACTCAGGGACGGACATTTGCCTCTTTGGAAGCATGGGCCACCTTCGTTTACCGAAGTGAGGCGCACCCCGGTGCCATCCTCCCCGGAGAAGGCGGAAGTCCTCAGGGCCGAAGTCGCAGCTCTGCTCGACAAGGCGGCCATAGAGGTGGTCCCGAGGGGCCAGGAAGAGACCGGGTATTACTCGACTTACTTCCTGATCACCAAGAAGGACGGAGGGTTCCGACCAATCTTGAATCTCAAGTATTTGAACAAGATGTTGGAGGTGCCATCGTTCAAGATGGAAACTCTGAGGTCGGTGATAGCATCGGTAGAGCTGGGGGATTGGCTGTCGTCAATCGACCTCAAAGATGCATACCTCCATGTCCCAATGCACCCCCAGTTCAAGCAATACCTAAGGTTTGCCTTCGACGGGGTGTGCTACCAGTTTCGTGTGCTCCCCTTCGGCATCTCAACGGCGCCAAGGGTGTTCACCAAACTGATGCTGATTCCTGCGCAGGTGGCCAGGTCCAAGGGCAGGTGCTGTCACCCGTATCTGGATGATTGGTTAATCAGGGCCCTGTCGCAAGTGGGGAATCAGGAGGCCACCCAGGAGATTTTAGACATTCTGCTCAGGCTGGGTTGGATCGTGAACATGAAAAAGTCAGACCTCACTCCCACACAGGACTTAGTGTTCCTGGGGGCTCGGTTCGATACGGCGAGGGGACTAGTTGCACTAGCCCCCGCCCGAGTGACCAAGGTAATTCAGACCACGCAGCAGTTCTTGCTGTCACCCGCACACTCCGCACGGACATGGCTTCGTTTGCTGGGGAATATGGCGGCGACGGTGGACGTGGTTTGGAGAGCCCGGTTGAGGATGAGACCAGTCCAGCAGGCTTTAGCGGGACGATGGTCGCATGCCGGGAGTCTAGAGGAATCAGTGGCCATTCCGGAGTGGCTTTCCACTCATCTGGAATTGTGGCTGAAGGAGGACAACCTCGCCAGGGGTCTACCTTTGGTGACGCCGATGCCCGAGGTAACAGTTCAGACAGACGCTTCCCTCTCAGGTTGGGGGGGAGTCCTGGGGGACCACTCAGCCTCGGGCCTGTGGTCTTCGAACCGGTAAGAGGTCGGGTGGTGCATCTGGAGATGGACAACCAGACTGCCATGACTTATATCGCAAAGCAGGGGGGAACGGTGTCTCCAGCTCTCCTCCAGGAGGCGTGGCAGTTCCTTCTCTGGTGCGACCGGTTCAACATTCGGGTGATACCGGTGTACCTTCCGGGAGTGGACAACGTCCGAGCGGACGCCTTGTCCCGGCGCATCCTTGCACCGCACGAATGGATGCTCCACCGGGAGATATTCGGGCTTATCTCCCAGTTGTAAGGGTCGTTCCAGGTGGATCTGTTTGCGTCCGGAGTGACGAATCAGACACCGGTGTTCTGCTCCAGGATACCAGACCCAAACGCTCTGGCGTCAGACGCCTTCGCGATAGACTGGACCGGCAGGGTGCTATGGGCGTTCCCACAATGCCTCTGATTCCCAGGGTTCTGTCGCAGGTAGGCAAGCAGCCTCCACAGCTGTTGGTCCTCATGACACCGCTGTGGACGGCCCAGAGTTGGTTTCCATCAGTACTCGGATATCTGGTTCAGCCTCCTGTACTGTTACCATGTCTGCCAGATCTGCTGACGCAGGAAGGGGCGCAACACCCGAATCCCAGGATTCAGTGGGTGGCCTGGCCTCTGTCCGGAATCGCCTCCAGGAGAGCGGTATTCCTGCACGAGTTGCAGACACAATACTGGCTTCGAGGAGGGATTCAACGAACATTCAGTACGAAGATAGATGGGCCTGTTATGCGCGCTGGTGTGGCAGTCGAGGGATTCTCGATCCCTTTTCTGCGGGCCTAGTGCCGGTATTGGAGTTTCTTCAGTCCCGGCTGGATGCAGGTTTAGCGGCCTCTACGGTTAGGGGGTACTCTACCGCTATTTCGGCATTTCATGTACCGGTGGATGGCGCCCTCTTAGGGGGTCATCCGATGGTCCAGCGCTTCCTAGCAGGTGTGGACAGGATTAGACCGCCTATTCGGCGAGTTAGTCCTACTTGGGAGTTAGCACATGTCCTGGACTGGCTGTCAGGGCCGTCGTTCAGGGACCCTAGTGCTGTTTCCTTGCAGTTGTTGACGTGGAAGACGGCCTTTTTAGTGGCGGTCACGTCGGGCAGGAGATATCCATGCGATGTCTTCGGATCCCGAGCTGACTGTCTTTCACAGAGACGGAGTCAGCATTAGACTGCCAGACTCGTACCGGCCAAAGGTTGATCATTCCTTCCATGTCTCGGCCCCGATAGAGCTGCCAGCAATGAGGCAGCCAGCAGTCTCAGGGGTGAGGTCGGCGCAACCCCACATCTTAGATGTGCGTCGCACCCTCAAGTTATGTATACATTAAAAGAACTAAGGAAATCCGTAAGGATAAACAGCTGTTCTGTTGCTACGGTGGGAATAAGTCCGGCCTACCGGCCTCAAAGCAGACCATCTCAAGATGGATTGTATCGGCTATTTATCTGGGGTACGTCCACAAGGGATTGAAAGCCCATTCGGTTAGAGCGGTGGCAACATCGAAGGCTTATGCGGCGGCTCTGCCCATTGAAGAGATCTGCTCCGCCGCCATTTGGAGCCGGCCTAGCACGTTCGTAAGACATTACCAGTTGGACAAGCACTCGAGTGAGCGTGCTCGGTTTGGCAAGTCGGTTCTTTCCAGTGGGCAGAGTCGTGCACCCTCTAGCTGAGCGGGCTTTCGGGTGATGTTTTTACGGTGGTGGTTGTACTAACGTACTAACTTCTAACAGTGAAATGCACATTATGGGCCCTGGCGGCAGACACCCGAAAGGTGTTGTCTGCAGGGATAATGATTGTTTTAAAGAAGTCCCCTAGTACCTTCTTTCAAAAAGAGGAGAGGGGGGGGGGGGGGGGGGGGGGCGTTTTTTGGCTAAATGTCGTAAGCAGGCTTGTTTTAGCCAGTATGAGTAGGTCCCAGGGTCAGTGCCTGGAGGTAGTCCCGGCGGCGGCATGAGATCTGGTAAGTGTAATTTACGCTTTTTCCCTTGTATAGGGGTTAGTTGAGCTGCAGACAGAAGACCACTACCATGAAATTGTCTCTGGGAGTCTCTTTTTATGCAGTAGTACCCCAAGGAGGATCCCTTCCTGAAAAAGAATCGAACAAACCTGCAGAGGTTTCTGATTCTTTGAAGGGGATCCTCCTTGGGGTAAGGCCACCCACCTCCCCTTATTCTGTCTGGTTATGCTAGATTGATAAGTGGTTTGCTAATGGAGTTACCGGCCCTGGCGGACCAGTTATCGCCAGGGAAGGGGCCCTGTTAGGGGGGTGGAAAGTACAAAAACAAGTTTTGAGTGGTTTTTTGTATATTTTTTATTGAAAAAATAGTCACAACCTGTCATGTAGCAAAAATATACAGATTTTATGCAGTAGTACCCCAAGGAGGATCCCCTTCAAAGAATCAGAAACCTCTGCAGGTTTGTTCGAATTTATTATAAGAGCTCAGTGTTTTGATGAAGATACTTGTATTTTCAAGTGTGAAATTACATCCATTTAAATAATATAAGTACAATATAAAAGATCTGTTTTGTTGAAAATGTTTTGACAAACCATATTTAATTGCTACTAGTTTCTAATATAGAAAAAAACCAGGTTTGATTATCGGATGATAAAAGTGAATAATTTGAGTGAAAATTTGGGCAGGAGTTTTCCAATTTTTTCAACAATGTTAAAATATGTTCATGTATTGGTATAACAAATTCAAATTCAACTGCTTTCTGCCCTATCAAACAATTTGAACAAATTCCCCGTCATGACATAACTCACACAAGTCTCCATTCAGGCTGATTCAAACCTTGCTGCATCGCACCATAAGTTTTATATATGAGTGCAGCTCTCATTGGCAAATAAAAATGTTTGGTACAACAATTAAGTTCACCTGGCACTGAAAGGATTTTAAAATGCAGAAAGGTTTGAATTAGCTGGTGATGGAGACACCAGTTATGCATTACTAGAGAGTTTTGAATAATCTGATGATGTTCCACACTATTTGACCTTATTGAACATTTTGACAGGTCGTGTTGCTGTGGAGAGTTATCTTTCTTGGTCAGACATGCTTGGTCTTATGGAGGTGAGTCATAGCTGTAGAATAAATCTTACCGGGGTACTACTTTTGTTTTCACTTTTCATATGGCACTGTTAGTGTTAAAGGTTGTCATTATAGTCCAGCAAGCCTCATAATTATTGGGATAGGTGAAATTCAACTCTTCTCTGTAATACTCACTTCTATCTTTAAGACTTCCGTGCATCTCGGAAGACCAGACTACATGGAGATGTTGAAGCTTATCAACGGAGTTGGACAGAGTTATGGGTTCATCGTCTACCGCAACTCCCTGCCTGCAGCGACCAAACTACAGCTCAAGCTGCCTCCGGTCAAGGATAGAGCTCAGGTAAACATGAACATTCTATTCCGAGTAGGGAACAAATATCGAATATTTATCATAAATTGATAGTGTTCCTTGAAAGATAAAATCAACAGATATCATTCAGGTTCATTTACAGAGGATGCGAATTACAAAAGTCAAGGTCAGAACTTTTTTTGAAAATTCCATTGATATTACAGGTATTATCATTTTGAAGGCTTGTAAGATATAAATATTTATTTCTAATGAAGGATGATTTCCCTCACATCTCAAACCTCTGTTGATAACCTCTATTTATATGAGTGTCAGTAGTATATGATGATATGATGATTTACAATGATTTTAAATAAAGTTGAATGCATCAGTTTTTATTTGAATAACTGTGAATGTTTCAGATCTTGATCAATTCACACGAGGTTGCTATTTTGGACTGGAAAGAGGAATATCCAGAGGTCCCACTTGAGTCTGTGGAGGTTAATCTGCAATTTGTTACATTAACCCTTAAGATGCGGGTCCCGGAATATTCCGGGATGAAATTAGCTTTGCCCGCAAGTCCTCTTAGCGGGATGCGAGTAGCACACTCTATTTTTCTCACGCTAACTAATTATGACCGCGGGTCTCGGTAGCGGAGCCCGGAAATTTATTGCCTAGCAGTAGTCTCAGTTCAACGAATGTATTTTCGTTCCGGCTGTCGCCAAGCAACCGTGTTTTGTTTCGTTGGTGTTCTAAATAATGCGCGAACATGCTCCGAAAGTTATGCGAGCATTGATAATGATTATCGTACCGAAAATAAGCGTTAAAATCACTCAATTTTCCCCCACTCCCCGCCGCACGTGCTAATAGCCTGAGGGCACTTTCTCCCCGCTCGCACGAGCTTACCGACCCGCGCGTGCTATCGTTTGCTTACAAGCCTGCACTCACACCAAACGTACAACCTTATATCGCACGCCCTATGCTCTGAACCCTTGGGCGGATTTCAATACCGGTTGGATCATTTGAAAGAGCAGAAAATTGTCTTCAATTCAATATAAAATACATAACTACGCTACCTGAATTGAAGATACAGCATGTGCCGCAAAAAAGGTGATTTTTACATATTTTTAGTTTTACACCATTTTGTCACACCAATGTTACATCATGTGCTCAACGTATTTTGACAATTTTTATATCATAAGACAGAGGGAAAGATTGTCTTTCTTTCCATGTAAAATGTGTACATGTGCAAAAATAAATAAAGACACGGCAAGCGCCGCACAAAAAGCTAATTTCTCGATTCAAATCATGTGAACTGAACGGCGATTTTGACACGTGCCTTTCTTTCGCTCATATCTTCTCAACATCTAGGCGTATTTTGAAATTGATTACCTCGTGATAAAGAAGGAATAATTGTCTTCGATTTGATATAAAAAAATTATATACACCATATAGAATAAAGATACAGCAAGTTCCGCAAAATTGTGACTTTTGTTTATTCTTTACGTTTTTACCATTTTCTCGCACTTTATATCACATAAACTTCTCGGTAAATTTTGCAATTTTATATATCAAAATATAGAGAAAAGGATGATCTTTACTGCCATATAAAATTGGTATGTACAAGAAAATCAGAAAGGACCGGGCGAGCATCGCACAAACAGACAATTTCTCTATTCATATTTTGTTTACCGAGAAGCGATTTTTTTTCAACTGCTTTTTACACTTCCTATCCATTTAACGGCAGAGCGCATTATCATCTTTTTTATATCACAATAAAGAGGAAAGGATCGTCTTCAATTCTATATAAAATTTGCAAATTACAATTAGACAATAAAGGAGCGGTTAGTGATGTCGCAATTATCAAAATCTGTTCTAAAATACCCGAGGGTACCATCTTTGCAAACTTTATATATTCCAAACCAAGTGGTACATATTTGTTATTTACATATCATCGTAAAGCAGAAATAAATACCTTCATTTTCATGTGAAATTTGTCCATATTTGCATCAAAATAAAACGTGTGGAAACGATGCGACATATGTTGCGGTAAGGCGATTATCAAAGAATTTAATACTAGCTATACCCACGTTTCGTTGGTAATAACTTCTAATTACAGTGCAAAAGATTGTTATGATTTATTTCTTCGTAAAGAAGAATAAATTGCCTTCAATTCCATATATAATTTGCATGTATACAAAGCGAATAACATGATTTATAAAGTTGGAAATAAAGACAATTTATATTGTGTGTGAGTGTATGTTTCAACGGGGATATCCCGCCTGCACGCGCTGAGCGCGTGCGTTTGCCCGGGGCTATTAGCTTAGTAATATTACTGTGGGGTCGGAACGTTATCGGGATTTATCATTACCCTGTTTTCGTAATTTATATCTTTCGTTTAGGATGGCGTATCGTAATAAAATTTATCATGAAATATAGAGCAAGAAATTAGCTTCAATTCAGTATATAATTTGCATGTGTGCACTCAGTGATTAAATGATTTTATAATGTTTGAAATGAAGACAATTTTTAAAATTTAGTAAAATTCGTTCCAGACATATTATAAAAATAATTTTTATATCGATGTGAAGAGGAACAATTCATCTTTAGTTTCGTTTTGATTTCGCGCATGCGCTCTTGGAATTTATTGAGTTATGGCGCCCGAATTGAAAACAAGTTTACTTCAGTTGTAGAAACCGTTCTAGGTAAGATAAAAATTTCATTCAAAGTGTCGGATAAAGATCGTTCATTTGTGTACGGAATTGGCGGGCTACTTTTGTATCGAACGGTCAGTTTCACCCGTAATCCGCCATGTGAATACACCATTTATCGAAAAAACAGCCGCGATTCGCGGTGCGAAATAATTCAGCCACAGGGGCTAATTGCGTTATTACCGTAGCGAGGCGAGTGCTGGAAAATTCAGCCACGGGGGCAAAACTGGTCAAAATAATATTCAGCAACGGAAGGGTTAAGATGAAAATGATATTGCTGCCAGTTTATTCATTTTGCCAAAGTATTGTAAAATTTCATGTATTCAGTGTTCCTGTTTTCCGACAAATTCTAGTCAAAATATTACCTTCTGGTTTTCTAAAAAACTGTCTGACATGATGTCCGATAAAAAATCAGGTTTTCAACTTAAATTATTTCACCAAATCAATCTAACAATGATTGTTCTTAAAAAAAACCAATATTGTCATAATAATCTGTTGGGTTATGAATATCCCTGCTTACTCAAAATAAAATGTAATCATAAAGTGCGCAAGATATAAATCATTCAGATACTTTAAGCTGAAATTTTCTTCTCGGGGCCAGTGTTTACAATTGTCTGTTTACGGAAATTCACGCTATTTTCTAACCAATTCCGATTTCAAACATGTTTCAACTGTCAGTAGAAGTGAAGAAGATGAACCTTTTGACCTACTTCGGAGTGAAAAATAGTCCCCTAAGGTCTAAGTGATGGTATAAGATGAAAGTTTTATTAATTAATTAAATTTTATGTACCGGAAAAAAATGTAAATATTTTATAAAGCTTTTGGACAGGCTGTTGAGAATGCCAGTGGAAACACTGGTATTTCACCACCGAGATATTAAAAAAATCACCCCTTTAGTTTCACCATAAGGTTTGAAGTATATCCCTTAACGCTCATATTTTTTCTTGTCATTACAGAAAGACTCGGTGCTTGATATTGTGGTGGAAAACTTGGGGCGTGTCAACTACATCAACGCTGGCTCGGATATCTTAAATCAACAGCGGAAAGGTCGGTTAATTGTACTCTTGTCATTGGTGACATTGTTACTCTTTACAGGTTTGACTTTGCAGAGATTCGATATGTTCCACAAAATATCAGAACAATATGATTTCTACTCAACTTTTATGATAAACTTCCTACTATTTTAAACTAGATCAATATGGGGTGGAAGATTCTCAATTAGCAGCTCAAAGGCACTGTTTCATATATTTAAAGGAAAATGACATGACCTTACATTAGGGAAAAGAGATGTTACCAATTGCATTGTCCCATATCCCTTTGGCTTAATTGGTAGAGTGTCTGACACTCACAGTTAGGTCCATAGACCCACTGGAGGTGATCACTTCTCTTAGAATGCGATTGAACTTGAAGTAAGGGCAACTCCCTTGAGCTACCTCCAACTGTTGAACTGAGGTACTTTATAACTGAAAAAGCTTCTGTAACTCAGGGACATGTCACTTTGCAGAAGGGGAGACTGAAGCATTCCTACTAGCTTTGTCAAGTGGGATATCCTTTTAGTTGAATAGGTAGAATGTCTGATTCTCAACTGGAGGTCCTGGGTTCAAATTCGGCTTCAGATGATCTCACAATAACTTTTCATGGATTTTCATTATCTTGTAGGTATCAGTGGAGATGTGTATTTGGATGAAAAGCAGCTACTGAACTGGAAAGTATTTCCCTTGGAGTTTCAGAAATCCTATGTTGAGAGGTATGTCTTTCTCTTTTCCTTTCCCTTCTTCCCTTGGAAGGCAGCTAAGTGTTAATTTTGCTCTTTGTATTAATTGAATTATGTCTATCTTTTCTGATGAAACTTTGGTCCTTGTTTCAGACCGTTCACTCCACACACAGGTTAATCTTTTAATACTCAAGTCTTTTCTTGGCAAGTTGTACCATGCTTTAAGGGCCCTTGGCCCCAATTTCACAAAGCCCCCTTAGTGCTAAGGGCATCCTTTATACATAGTTAAAGCATTGAGTTACGATATCCTTAGCATTGGCGTAGGAACGATTTTAAGGGTGGGGGGGCCCAAAAACCTTTTTTTGTGAGTGGGGGTGAGTCCTCAAAAGATATTGACTGAGGTCTACCAAGGTGGGGGGCCCAAATTTTTTTTGGAGGGGGGGGGGGGGGGGGGCAGAAAGGGGCTTAAAAATTTACTGAGTGGGGTTTTTTTTATATGGAGGAGGGTGCGCGCGGAGGATGCATTCATTCTGTCCGTGTGTGAGTCATAGAAATATTTGAAGCTTTTGTTTTAAAGCTTTAATTGTTGAACTATAGTTTTTATTCAGTAAACAGTCTTAAAGCACTTAGCTTCAAGTAATCATACATAACATATAAACATTCATCACGTTGTATCTCGTAACATATCAGACAATGGCCTTTTAAAAAGCTTTCTTTACGTAACATTAGGTTGCAGCTACATCACAAAGTGCATCCATCTTAAGAATAATATTTCTCATGTTTTACTCTAAAATAGTGCCAATAAATGCAAGATAACATGTGCCATCATAGAACAAAGAATGGAACGGAATGATGCTTAGTTGTCAATGAAACACATATTGTCATCTATTCTAAGATACAACATTTACAATGAACACTTAAATCTTATTAAATGTTTCTCTCAGAGCTAGAAATTCCGTTAATGACATTCTAAAATCCAGCAAAATCCATTCCTCACTGCATATCAGTGTTCGACTTTAATCAAAGATCCCAAAGAATCAGTGATCAGTGCATCCCAGCTAACATGCTTTAAAGTTTACATAACCACAAACATATTTCTCTATTTTCTTTGGAAACACATGAATGTCTGATTACAACATTGTATAGCGCGTCAAAGGTCGCTACTCAAATATGTTCAGTTTGGTAATGAAAGCCGTTTTTGAATGCCACTTTTGATGGGCCGGTTAGATCTATCTGGCCACAAACCAGTGAATGCATGACTGGTCACACGCCCTTTTAGTGACGTCATAAACAGAATCATTGCCTCGTGATCTATACATCTATCGTAACAATATCACATGAAAAAAACAATAATTAACGACTTTATGAGAATGTTTTTCACTCAGTTAGATAAATCATTTGACGATGTAATACTATTAAGCGTTTGGTGTAAGAAAGATATCCACATCAATGATAATTAAACAATTATTTAAGGCGGTATTTCAGTTGAAATAATGATGCACCACTCTGTACAGTCTGTTTATTACGTCACAGCTGCATGAAGTTTATGGCCCCTAGCTCAGGTGGGTTTTTCACAGCCGATAAATTCGCTGTCTACAAGAAAGGCTAATTAAAGTTGTTTATTGGACAAATCTAAAAAAATCAAGCCCAGTTCTTATTTTGTTGAAAAATCTTTGAACGAAAATTGAAAAGTGACAAAGTCGAGGTTAGCGGTTGTTTAATGAGTTTCTCTTGGAGGTTGTTATAAGCTTTTATTCTCTGTAGGTCCACCATTTTGAAATGTCACTTTCGGGAACTGAAAAAGACATTACCCGTTTATTTATATTCAGCAATGGACAATTCATTTAAAAAAAAACAAGTTAAAGATCAATAGCTCCAAAACGCTTTGAATGTCTTTGTTAAATACCAAAAATAGACTTATAAAGCCAAACACATTTTAGTAAGAATTAGCATTTAATGGTCGTAGTGTTTCAAGTTTAGGAACGCCTTATTTCTCGCCCCAATATGCACACTAGGTTCAAATTACCAGTTGCACACTTAAATAGCTCCAGATAATGATTCTAAAGTATCACAGGCGCAGATATACTGAATAAATAATAATTCGATTGATAATGTTAGTTATGTATCTGTTATAGGGAACCATGGAAAGCATCAACAGAATAATAGTAATTTAAAATAATTTCGTACAGCTCTAAAGTTCCAAATTTAGAATGACCCAATTCCTACTTTCGGTTTGAACATGCACATGAAAGTAATTGTTGCCTAATTAACCTGCAATGGGTTTCTCTATTTGGATGATAAATAGACATACTAGTTCATACACAAAGCCTTTGCTTAATTTTATAATTCACTTTCATTTTCTGTCATTATTATGCTTACCTTTGAAATGGCATGCCACTGTCATCTGCTTGGTTACCCCTGAACATGGGTTTTGAAGATATTCTTTCTCGATAAAATCGTGTCAAAAGTAGGGGGGCCGTGCCCTCCCACTTTTTAAGATGGAGGGGCACGGCCCCCCCGGGCCCCCCCTGTTCCTACGCCTATGCTTAGTCTAAGGGTGCATGGTGCAAAAAGGCCCAGGGCTCTCGCTCGGGACGTACTGATATTAAGCACTCGTGTCGTAAACATAGTATATCATGGACACTCATATAATATCCTCTATATCTGATTCCTCATGTCTTTCCCGCCAGGACCAGCAACTCTATTGGGTTTCATAAGATCTACCGTTTTCTATCCACCATGTATCTACAAAAAACAAATCTATAGTTTTGTAGATAAAACAAAATTTGAGCGAATGGCTATATCTTATTTAATGAGAATGTGTTTTATGGAATACACTCGTTGATAAAAGCCTCGGATATTTGTTACTTTTATCAACTCGTGTTGATATATTTGATATCAGAAGACACTTGGGTGAGATTCTCTATTTGTGGAAAATATTGTCCGACTATAACAGAGATAACCTGGGAAGAAGTGACAAATTGAGAGTTGAAATCGGTTGCAGGTTGTCCAGGGCGGTGTCGTGGAAGAACTTTGAGGTGCAAGTGAACACTCCATCAATGTACCGATGTAAACTCGAGATCAAAGACGAGCCAAAGGACACTTATCTTCTTATGAAGGTACATTGTTAATTGTTTTTGTTGTTGAATCAATGACACAACTAAGCTTCTTCCTTTGAAAATTGTAAATTCTTTGGAATATGTATAGTTCTCTGAATGTTTTTTGGTCATGGATTATCAAGGATCATCTTCCCCGCATGACTTTAAATTGCACAAGTCTCTATCACTGGCTAATTTAAACCTCGCTGCCAACCAGTCAAAAT
Organism: Phorcus lineatus; assembly: GCA_921293015.1. Classification (NCBI taxonomy): domain Eukaryota; kingdom Metazoa; phylum Mollusca; class Gastropoda; order Trochida; family Trochidae; genus Phorcus; species Phorcus lineatus. The sequence continues at coordinate 27,795,081 of OV121098.1, read as the reverse complement.
TTGTGTTTTGAGTACAGCGCCCTCTTCATTGAAAATTTGCAATTCTCGTATGATTTGTTTATGGTCATTGGTTGTCAAGGAGAACATTTAATTTACGGCTCAACTTCCAAGATAGACTGGATGTACTGAGTCATATATGTTTCCTCAAATTGTTAATATCATTTCATTGTAAAGGACACAAGTAATCACCTGAGAAAAGATAAAAACTTTTGGGGAAGTTTACTTCTTTGATGTTCGTTGCTGTTCCTTTTAACTTCAGATTGGTAATTTTTTTCTGGGATCAAGTCACCATGGCCATAATACTGTTGGTTCTACTTCATTGATTTTTGTTGTTACTATAGATGTTTTATTGAAGCCATGACTTTTTCAGGGCTGGAAGAAGGGGGTTGTTTTCATCAACGGCTTTAACCTTGGCCGCTACTGGAATATCGGACCACAGAAAACTCTCTACGTCCCAGGACCTCTTCTGATCACTGGGGTCAATGAGGTACAAGGCTTACATTTACAAGTTATCAGAGAGAATTTGAGACAGGTGTTTATGAATAAAAAATTTTTATTCCAAGAGGCATAATGTTTGTATCGTTTTTAAGCAACAAAAAAACAGATTGAAACCTCATGTTCTTGGAATAATGAAGTTGTTATCCATAAAAGTGTGTCCTTATTTGACTTTCCAAGTTTAAAATTGCTTGTCACAAAGAAGAATATTTTGTGTATTTAAGATGCTGTTAGTGTGTCTGCCAAGCGCGTGATTGGAAGATTCTTAATGACATTTATGATATACTTGTGTTAAGTATGGAGGTTTTGCTTTTGAGATAGACCTGTGTTGACATTTAAAGAAATAATGTAGGTGTTTTGGGTAAGGGATAAGATGTTTGACACACTCAATAAGATGAAATTTAGTGGATAAGCAATTTCTTTAATCTGCGAAAGCTACACAACATAAATTCTAATGACATCAATCAAGCTATATTTGAAGAAACATAGAGAAAATATACACCTGGAAGAAAGTATCGCAACACTTGATTCCCGTTATTTCTACCAATGTTCTGCAAACCGTATCAATGTTTCAGTGTAATTTTAAGAGCTCTTCTGAAAAATGAAAACAGAATAAAACTAACTGCCTCGCAGAATGCGCAACGTCTTGTTGAGGAAAAAAGGGGAATGTTTTCCGTCAACCATTTGTACTCAATGGGGTAACTTATAATACTTACTTTCTCTCTGGTTTTGTGTCCTTTACAAAAGTCATTGAAAAAGTAGGTGTTGCAATTCTTTTTTGCAAGATTATGTTTATACATGGATTTCATATACAAAATTTATACAAAAATATATACAATAATTAGTCTTTGATTAGTAAGTGATTTAATAGGGAGATGAAGTTACTGACTAGAAGCTAGTGGAGCCCCCTGACTTCCCATCATTAATTTGATTCATACTTGCTTTTCAATAAGCATTGATTTGAACTGTATTCTCCTGTCCAGGTGCTGATATTTGAGCTTCATAAACCAGCGACAGACATCACTTTCCAGAGTTCCGCTGATCTCGGCACCGTCGAGAAGTAACGGTCCTGCAGTACGAACAGCATCTTCCCATGCATGGCCTAACTTGCTCCTGACCCAGTGCCTAGCTAATTTAGGCCTTGAAGCATTTTCCCAACTTTCTGTGCTTGCTGTCCAGGCTACTGTGATGAATCTCAAGTCAAATGTGAGAATTGCAACTTTTCGCTGAAGGTGCACTTAAAACAATTATTTTGGCAGGTGAGCAGCAACGTTTGAATTAGCCAGGGATGGAGAATGTCACAATTTAAAGACATGCAGGGGCAGTTGTACCAACAGGTGCTTTCAGCTGAAATCATGCGCGTTTTGATAATGGTTGCTGTTAACTTCAGACTTTGTGTGTGTGTCGGGAATGTGTGGATCTTCTTATGGTGTTGCTGATTATTTATGGAATTTGTATGATTGTAACTTGTACTCATAACACATTCAGGATGTACTGATGAAATATGAGAATTGTTGTTGACTAATTATGTAATTATTATGATGGTGTCAGGCAGGATGATGAAATCCTTAACAAGATTTGTTGGGGCAGTAGCACTGTCTTTTAGGTGAATATAATGTCGAGAAAAATGAAAATAAATGTAATCGCAAAGACAATGTTTTTTATCAAAAGAAACTTCTTAAAACAATAATACCATGATCATTTAAGCTTTTGGAATCCATTTCCCTACCTCAAAGGATTTAAAGGTGTTCACACAAAAATGGCTGTCAATGGTTTTTACTTGATTCTTTAATATTTCCTCTACAAATACAGATCATCGGGTTGAGTATTGAGATGTTTTGACCTTCTGAAGAAAATACATTGCGCCTAAATATTGGGGAAAATTTAGGAAATAAAATCTTTAAAAAACACGCAACTGCCCCTTAAGATAAACATTTTATAAACAAGATGATGTTTGAGTAAATAGGAAACTATGTCCGAGCTATATGTTCTTCAAATCTCTTGTACAAAATATACAATTATTTATTTGATTTGATAAGCATTTAAGTACTTAATTGGCAACGATCTTTAATTAGTATTCATTGTTAAGAAATGAAAGTCTCGGACATGTAAATTTTGATTTCTTTACACAAGGGATGAAAAAGTGTATTCTGAAAGCAAATATGTGAAATATCCCTTATAATTAGGCTATTGTTAACGATTGTTATATAATTTGTAAAAGTCTTTTTAAATGTACATAGAAATACCAAGCTATGATAACTATGGTATTTAAATATTAATATGTAATGGAATATATTCACACACATTGGTTGTTACAAGTAGTGTTTTGATACGGATATATGGGATTTTCATAGACTTTGATTGGATATATGGGATTTTCATAGACCTCCATTGGATATATGGGATTTTCATAGACTTCGATTGGCTTTATGAGTATTTCATAGACTTTCATTGGTTATGTAGGATTTTCATAGGCTTGATTGATACGGTTGTATGGGATTTTTATATATAATTATATATACTTATATAAATGTCAAGAAGTTGAAATTCTGCGTCCAATTTACATGACCGCCATAGATAACTTTCCAAAATTACGTTTTAGTTTTTGGCGCAGACCATTTACCAGTATTTGATCACAAATCACAACTTTTACCTGTTTATTGTCACTATACTGAACTGTAAAAAGAGTTTCACAAGAAAACCACTACTTCTCGATTAAGTAACATTACTAATAAAGTTTGACATATTTGTCTCCAACAACTTACTATGTTCCCCTTCAAAAGGGTTTACTGTCCACCAGGTTATTTTTGTAACTGACTAGGGTGCCTGCCTTTTAACAGGTATTATGTATTATTTGTGATTATGTCTTGTATTTGTTTTTGTGAGTGTTTTTCACTTTGTATTATCACACATCAGCATTTTCATTTAACGAAAGGAGTGAAATAATCTTTCATCATATGTTAATAATATCTTCTGTATATTTTCATATATCTTGTTTTATGTTCAATTTAACTTTTTGCTGTTTTCTTCTATTTCAAGATCAAAATGAATTAATGAAATGGATTTTGAAAGTGTGTCAGAACTTTTTAAAGGGGCAATGTTGAAAATGTACATTTTCTCAAGCATAAGGTATGTTTTTATAGCAATAAGATATGTTCAGACTGAGATTATGCTGTTATGACCATTTAATCAGTGGGGTAAGTATACCATATATACAATATGTCATTTTTGTCAATTTGTAACATACATACATTTTTAGTTAGGATGCTTAAATGTCATCATCATTGACATCATTAAACAATGGAATGTGATGTCATTTAACCCTTTTACAACTTACGAACAAACTTACACTGACTACCATGGGATCTAAGAGACCCCAGAGAATTTCTGGCAGTGATGGCACCAATGGTTCACTACACATTTTGCAAAAAAATTATACTCAACTGTATCTTCGGATAAATGTAATATATTTGAATTATTTCCACCATGAAATTTCAATTAATTTTTTTTTTACCATTTTGATGGTGTGTCTCTTTGAACCAAAAAATCATTTTTTAGAAATATTTTTTGTTGCAAAAGTCAAATTTTTATAATGTAATTGAGAAATAATTTTTGGTTAAATAAGGATGCTTTGATGAAAATACTTACTTTGTCTATTATTTGACAACCTGATAGTTTAAACTTTGGCTAAAAAAATTAAAATAGATAATTTTTTTAGTCACTTTTACATTCAATTTATTTAAGAGACATTTTAGATATGCATCATGAAGATTTATAATGACAGCAATAGTGAGTAAATATTTACTGTTTGTAACTTTTGAATGCTGAGGTCTAACAGACCCTATATAGTAGGGAAGGGGGTAGGTGTGTTTAGAATTAAGTATGTTTGTAGATAATATAGATAAATAAAGTTCATTATATTGTTCTTGTGTGAATATGGTTGGTTTGAGTATACACAAATCCTTGGAAAATCAGATAACTTTATTCATTTATTTTAGGTAAAGACCATGGGGTCCAGAAGACCCCAATAGGTCATACAAGGGTTAAAGGACTTTCCAGTAGATTTTATGAATTTGCTTAATGATGAATGATTGTATGTCAAAGGCCTATCAATTCCTTTATATGTTTTCAACCTAAGCTATTAAAAAATACAAATATTCAGCTCTTGAAAAAAGATTTAAAAAATTGGGTATAAACAAGTCATTGTTTCTAACCCTTTTGTGTTGGTTGTATACTTCCTAACATTCCGTTTTTGCTTCATAATTTTCAGCTTTTCTTAATTTTCTTATACTAATATTGTTGACAACACATGGATTAAAGCAGTTATTGCACATCACCTTTCCTTAAAATGATTTTTTTTAATAACTAACAGGTGTCAGGAAAGCTACCATAAAAATATTGCGTAACTCTTGTATGTATTAAGATCATATAATCAATCTCAATATTCCCTCTTGCATTGTTTGCATTAGAGCGACCATTGCTTGCTGTTTTGGTCAATAGAAAGAACATGGACCACTAATCTAAATGGATGCTGTTACGAAGACAATAGTAATAATATCATGATAAAATCATATGCAAAACTTAAGTTTTGCAAACTTTGTCACACAATGGGATATAGCTGTTGTTGAATGTTAACAAATTTTTCACTTTGAAGCTGTCTGCGTTAGTGTTTTATTGTCAGTAATTGGCAGGTGAATGACAGTGAATAATGACTGAAATGAACAAAAGGGCTGCTTCTTGCATGAAAACTCATATCTACTACTGTCTATAGAAACATTAAAAAATGTGGAATAGTGCCTTTAATGAAATCCCGACTTTCTCTAAATCTGGTATGAAAAGCATGGCAATTTTGTACATAAATATGATTATTTATTTAATGAATTAAATGAACAGAAGTATTTATTTTGAATAGTTTGTATACTGTTGAGAAACCACAAAATGTTCAAGTTAGTTTTAATGGAATTCTCAATATTAGAAATTAGATTTTGGAATTGTTGACATATTTTGCTTCCTTTTTATACATGCTAAGTTGTCCTCTGTGATCTAGGCCTTAATGTTCACATACTCTTTACATATTAACCTTGGAATTTTTCATTAGGAAAGTTTGTTTTCAAAATATCCACTTTGGAAATTTTTTAACCAATGAGGGATCAGTTCTTGAAATGTTGCAAAAAAAGTACCAATTTGATTGGCTGACAATGCAAATGTGTGAGCATTGATTTTGAGCAGCATTCTCTTATACCTGACCAAAGATTCTCCGAGCCCTCTTATAATGAAAAGATGAAATCGGCAGGGCAGTTTAATTGACTGAACTAAATGGCAGGAGGGCTAGAAAGAGATTTTCAGGAAAAAGATTCCAGGTGCAATAAGTATAAAGAGTATGTGAACAAGCTGTTTGAGTGGCATTCTAGAAGTTGTCAGTATAAGGAAGACAAGTAATTTTTTTATGGATAATCAACTTCTTTATTGTACTGATAGCGATGTTTCGGTATCATCACCCCTCCCTCTTTGATCCCAAACCGCCTCAGCCTAATTAACTCCCCTCTGATTAATCGGTAATCCCACACATCTTATCATGTTTTCCTACCTGTATCCTTTCATGTTATTGTTACCTCATCCTGTTGTCATTGTTACCTTGTTATTCCATCCATATGTAACTTGTGTATAAAATGCTGTATCTTACAATATCACCAATTGCTTGAAAACGGTATAAGAATCTATACCAAAACGTTGCTATCAGTACAGTAAAGAAGTTGATTATCCATAAAAAATTACTTGTCTTCAGTATGTGAACAATTAGACCTGAATGAACTCAGATACATAGGCACTTACATCAGACTTCAATAACTCTCTAAAATAAGTTATCTTTTTTGAGCCAAAGTTTACATAAATTGCTGATTGAAATCACTGATCCAATTAGGCATTAAAGCGAAACAAGTATTTCTTGTGAAATGTCTTCCTGGAATTCAAGTTAGGATTTCTTGGTGCTTTAACATCTCAATTATCAGGACTCATTAAAATTTCTATGCATTGAAATTGAGTTAGTAATATTTTTATAATACTTGAAAAGGGATCAAATCTGCAGCTTATAAGTGTGTCAGTGTTTGTGCAATTTTTACTATAGTGTCCAGTGCTGCACACTTTATGGTCCTTGAAAATGTCCTTGAGGCTCTGATTTGGTATATCAACTAAGGAGAGGCTTCAACCTTTAATCAAATTGTGAAATCAGAAATAGGTTTTCGAAATCTCAAATTCATTATTTTTTTTATTATACCCCTTTTAAATTCAGACGTTGGCATCCAAGGTCAAACTTCTAGTTCCCAAGGTCTGAAATCGCTAAAAATTGATAATCAAAATGGATGCCATCCCAATGATAGTCATGACATCCACATGCAACTAGTTGTAAGTGCAATTTCTTGACTTTATTGTTCAATGTCTTTTGTGGTATATTTATTTAATAAATTCCCATTTTAACGTGGTTGTGGAGCAGGCAAAACAGGGGAATGCAAAGCCCGCTGTATCCGTGATGTGATGAATTTTGACTTTGCTATTAAGTGTAGTAAGAACAATGGTGTACTTGTTACATGCTTTCAGGTTTCACATTTAACCATTTGATTGTAGGTGTTTGCCCTGTAGAGAAACCAACCAGTTCATTGTAAAGTGAAAACCTCTCAAATGATGCTCTGAAGTTCAGTTTGGTAACACCAGTAGTTTAATTGTTTAATCCAATACTCACAGGTTTCACTTTAATGTAAACCACATGGCTGTTGTTGGCTTTCTTCCCGAACTTGTGAACAGGTGCTTGAATGTAGGTCAAATGCTAAAACCTTTTTCAAAACCGTAACACTTTGTCAGCACATTTGTACTCAAAATGTATTTTCACCTCATATTTATAATTATTGAGAGTATGCCCCCTATGCATAATGGAAATTCTTAAGACTTTGGTACCAGTATGATGCTATTCAATCTCATTAAAACCAGTTAAAACCTAACCACTCTTACCAGGCTTCGTTACTGCTCCATATGGGTTGTCCTTGAAAAGTCATCTTGAATTAATTAATTCCTCCAAAATTTCAAAGAAAAAGAGGCCAACTTAATTATCAAAAAGTGACCATGGCTTTTTAGCCTCGCTGCCGGAGATCAGAATTAAAGCAATAAGGTATGTTTGAAAGGCTTGAACTGATATCATTGAGATTGCATGCCATTCAAATGTTTTTTGTTTTTTTTTACGCTGCTTTCGGAATAGTCTCCCTTTTTTTACAAGATTAATCTCCCTTTGAGTGACTTTTTGTTTTTACTCTTACAATTTTTCACATTTAGCCTTTGAATATTTTCATTTAGAGTATTGTCTCATCAAACAATTATATCTTGGAATTAGAGTGGGCACCTACAAAAAATATTTTAGTCTCACATATGTGTACATGCTAATAATTGCTGAAAATTTGCCCAAGCGGCGCTAAAAAATAACTCACTCACATATCTTAGAATATATGACAAGTATTTTTAGTATCCATATCTTAGAATATATGGAAAGACATAATGACCTTTATCTGTGACATATATCTGTACATTATTCTCAAATGAAATAAAATATTCTAGATAATATAAATTTGATTTTGTTGTAATTTCAACAGCAAGAAATGGTAAATCCAACATTGATTTGTACAAACACGCCTGACCAATTTAATTCAACCTATTGCCAGATGTCTGTAAAATCTTCAGTAGTAACCAAGCCCATTACCAATATGGTTAATCATAAGCAGTGACATATAATATTTTCAATATGAGCACATGTGCACATATCACTTTTACCTAGAAACGATAGTTTCAGCGCGAGTTACCGTATTTTGTCGTTTGTGACGTCATAAAACCATTGTTCATGACGTCATGGTAGCCGGCCCTCACAAGGAAATGAGGCTGTTTTCTGAATATTTCCATGCGTTTGAAATGAAATAGAATTGGTAATAAAGAAATTATTACCCTCTGAAGTTTATCATATCACTTTTACGAAACTCGTGCAACTTTGTGCATAACCTTCGCTCTCGCTCGTGTAATACAAAAGTTCACGCTCGTTTTGTAAAAGTAATATGACACACTTCCTCGGGTATTAATCTCTACTTATCATTTAGAGAGGCTGGCCTATTGGGTTAGGTCGCCACGTTGTTTGAGAAAAAATGACATGAAAAATTGCACTGGATTTTTACTAATTTTACATCATAATAATAATTTATGTATGAATAAAATATCTGCATATTTACAAATGATTTCTGACGAGACTTATGAGCAATGCCTCGTAATCCTGTTTCGAGGCTTTTCACTATACCAGGTGAATGCCTTCACCTCTCATTCCCCTTTTATCTTATCTATGTGCGCGCTTATTTATCTACTAAGGCTACTTGTAAATTTTGAATCAACCAAAATGTTATCCAAAGTAACATTTCCGCTGGGTTATGTCATAAACCTGTACTTATAACCTACACTGCCTCTGCCATCATACAGCCATTACATCTTGATCGGTGATAGTACTTAATACACATACATTTAAACTTATGAACGCATTAGCTTGCCTGAGAAATTAAAAGCTAAGGCAATGGGAGAGTCAAATATACAGGGATGTATAACCTTAAGCCTTTAAAGCCTGAATCCTCCTGCTACATCAGCGTAGTTGTCTCCCCCCCAGCTCAATCACATACCCTGATAACCTTCGGCCTCAAACGCTCGTATCGCTTACTGCTGGCTATTTATATCCTACATTGACATTCGTTTCAATTCTCATCCGGGTTGTGCCGCTATTGCTGAATGGAAGTCATTTCATTGGCTTGCTTTATTTAGTGATACGAGCGTTTTAGGCTGAAGGATATCAGGGTATATGATGGCGCTAGGCGGAGACAAATACGCTGATGTAGCAGGATGAGCCTAAATATAAACATTCCTTATAAAGCTCTTAAAAGAACAAAAAGCCAGAAAAACACTTCAACGACTTGAAAAAGCTTTGACCTTTACAACTTGAAAGAGAGATAAAGGAGGCAAAGGATATCACTGTGTTTGGTTTATGGATCAAGAGGTCTGAGATTCAAAGAAAACATTGTCTGCAGTCTGCTTACAATTGACCGTGTTCCGAGGAAAAAAAGTTTCAAAATATTGACTCTACCGAGATTTGAAATCTATCTGTCTAGCCTATCCTCTCCACAACGGTTTGAAGGCAGGCTCACTGCTCGCACGTGCTGACACCAGTTTAGCGCAGACAAAACCTAGTCATTAGCGAACCAATCACATCATCGCGTTTAAAATAAGGATAGCGGCGATCAAGTTTAACGAATGGTAAATGGGAGTTACTTGCTCCTAGCTTCTGATGCCGATTGCTTTTGCTGCGCGCATTGTGATTGGTTAGCTGAGTTTACGTAAGAACATGCGCAACAGTAGGCTGCGGTCAGACCGTTGTGGAGAGGATAGCCTAGACAGATAGAGTTTGAATCTTGGTAGAGGAAATATTTTGAAACTTTTATTCCTCGGAACATGGTCGATTTTAATCAGACTGACATTGTCTGCCGTAAGGAACTTTTCTGTATGGTATGAGCTATGCTACGCCATACTTCAGTGCAGTTCAATATGGTTAAACAGTTTCAGCTGATGCCAACAAGTTTTTAGTGATAATTATAATGCATTGCCATTTTTGAATCAGCCAATCAGAATAAAGAATACACCCAAGTCATGTTACAATGATACTTATAATGCACTACTACTTAGTAGTTACTCGGTTTCTCTCTACAATATAATTCTGCTGTGATGTAAGTGATTTATATTCTTAGTATCAAATCAAGAATCAACTTGCAACACATTGTGAATTGATGGTATGATTGTCTGTAAATATATAATAAAAGAACAAAAAGCCATTCAAAAGATACATCAATTATAATCATGTCAATGTATACAAAAACAAACATCAAAAGTAATCAAAATATTCAACATGTTAATTATTAATTGGAAATATAAATTTATCTGTATAAAACATACAGAACATTTTTCACATCCAATCTGATTGGAGATATGAATCCATCTGTATAAAACATACAGAATATTTTTCACAGACAATCTGATTGGAGATATGAATCCATCTGTATAAAACATACAGAATATTTTTCACAGACAATCTGATTGGAGATATCAATCCATCTGTATAAAACATACAGAACATTTATCACATACAATCTGATTGGAGATATGAATCCATCTGTATAAAACATACAGAACATTTATCACAGACAATCTGATTGGAGATATGAATCCATCTGTATAAAACATACAGAACATTTATCACAGACAATCTGATTGGAGATATGAATCCATCTGTATAAAACATACAGAACATTTATCACAGACAATCTGATTGGAGATATGAATCCATCTGTATAAAACATACAGAACATTTATCACAGATATGCTCACTCTAATATTTCGTGATGACAATTTTGCTTGTTTATCAATTCTCTCAAGCCAGAGGTTGCTTATTACCTCCCACAATCCACACACTTTCATATGAGATCCTAAGACTAGCAACATTAACTATTTAGTTTATCAGTACTTTCATTACAAGGGTTACTAAATTAGTCCTACATAACCTGTTGCTAATCAACAGGCTCACTCTAATAACATGAATAGGTTTGCTTATCACTTATATCATGACAGTCCCTCTTATCCTCTGTTACAATCAACAATTCTTGCATAACAAAGGGAGAATGAATTGATCGGAATCATCTTATGGTAAAAAAAAGTCATTATATAGTAACTTAAATTTCAAATGTTTATAATGCTAATCTCTGATCTTAGCTAGCCCTTATCCATTTTTGGTAACTAAAATTGTCATAGAATAACTTAAATTTCAATTGTTTGGATATCCCTGGTTTCAGTTTATTCCTGTCCGGTGGGATCAGGACCCCCTGGTTTGTGGTTCTTCAGATAACCTCGGCTAAACAAAAAGGAATAAAACATGTAATACTGAAAGCTTAAAATGACAGGATTTGTTCAACTTCAAAATGGTAGAGACATTTTACTTATTATTTGTCTTTTGAATGATCTTTAAGATTAAAGATGTGATTGTAGTATCTGTAACCTACGTATCTGCATATGTTTGATTATTCATCAGCTTTTATGATTCAAAACAAATTCCTTTGGGATAATAAATCATCATCATCATCATCATCATCATCATCATCAAGCAGTCAGGTTTGGTGCAATGCTACACTGAATTTCAGCGCAGTACCACCCATGGTTCGCTAGTTCCAGCCGATGCTCGCAGGTTTCACCGCAATGCATAGCCACATGGTGTTGTGGGCTTTCTCCCTGCAATAATACTAGCAGCCGCGACATAAGTGAAATAATCTTGAAAGCGGCGTTAAACACCAACTCACTTCACCTCACCATATCATCATCATGAACATCAGTATTAATATTATTATTTTTATTAACAATGCATATACTCACAGAAGAGCGTTTGTCTGCTGAAGTTCTGTTATTTTAGCCTCTGTCGCCTCAATCCACTCTTTGTACTTCTCCCCCCAGGATCTCTGAAGCTGAGAGTTTCTTCAATTGTAAGTAAGCGATTCAAAGGCAAAAATTATAATATTAATATATAAAGTTTCAAAGGCAAAACTAACACTTTTATGCTATGCAGACTCATAAAGAAATGCACAAAGAGGTTGATCCATGTGGTTAACAAGAGTTTAATGTTCTGATGCACAAGAGTTGAAAACCCCCCTGAAACTTTCATCAGGAAAATCTGTGTTGAATTACCTGCCCTTGATTTGAGTAGGCCAATGAGATATGCTTTGTCGATTGGACCTTCAAGCCACTCAAAATACATGTTGATGAAACTTAAGCTTGCAGTTCCAGATCTAGGCTTACACATTAGTGTTTAGCGCCAGTAAGTTGGCAATGTTGAATTTGAAAAGGACTGTCTTTTTAACTTAGCATTACCTCATACCTATTTAAATTTTCTCATATCAAGCTGTTTCATTGGGTTATTGTTTCTTTCGAGGCAGGTTATTTTAGTTCAGAATTTCCTTATGAAATTTTCCTATATTGATTTGTGAAGAGTATCGAAACATAAGTCCTGGATAACCAAGGATGACATATATACTTGAATAAAGTTGAGGTTGATGATGACCCACCTCAATCTTCATCCTTTCCTCAGTTTCACACCACTTTGCTTCCTTAATGCTGAGCTGAGTGGCAAGGGAGGTAACTCTATCTTTCAGATCCTCATTCTCAAGTCTCAGGGCAGAGTTATCTCCCTTAACCTCACTCAGCTGACTGCGTAGCAATGCCAGTTCGTTCTCATGATCACACTTTGGACTCTGATGTACCGAAGAAGAAAATAATTCTGAGAAATGGCATTCCTGTTTCATTCTCTATAATTTCAGCTACTTGTAAATGGTAGATTCATAGGCTCTCAAGACTATATATTTTCTCAAAGGTCGAAAACTATCATTACAATAAAGCACTGTCCTTATTGTCTATATTATGGTCTAGGACAGTGACAAAATTTACAATTTACTATCCTTATTTGTAGACATACATCTACACCAAATTTTGCCATCTTTAATGAGTACATTCTAAAGAAGAAGGGGGGGGCGGGATAGCGCAGTGGTTAGCGCGTTCGGCGTTGGACCAGGACATCCGTGGTTCGAATCCCGCCAGGGGCTCGGCAACTTTGTCTGCAGTAGAGAACTGTTCTACTCGCAGTCAGGTTTGGGTGCAATGCTACACTGAAATTCAGCGCAGTACCACCCATGGTTTGCTAGTTCCAGCCGATGCTTGCAGGTTTCACCGCAATGCATAGCCACAATGGTGTTGCGGGCTTTCTCCCTGCAATAATACTAGCAGCCGCGATATAAGTGAAATAATCTTGAAAGCGGCGTTAAACACCAACTCACCTCACCTCATCTAAAGAAGAAGTAATATAAAGTTTAAAGGATATATCTTTAAAAAAAATATCTAAATTTCACTCAAGAAACCATTTCTGACTAAAACACTTAAGCTTCAAATAGCATTATCTCATTTAACCACAAACATCTGAGGAGTACTTCCCTTAAACCTCTTAACTCAAATTACTGTATTCAACTTCAGAGTTACTCTGTCAACATAAAAAAACCCCCATCAAACTCATCGAATTTAATTAAAAAAATGAACATGATGTCTATTCTTTTCCAAAACCAAAGCATTTAGCAAACATACATCCAATATGATATTAAACAGGCTCTGACAGAAAATAGAATTTACTAATTACTAATTTCCTGCTTGATTGTTAGTTTGTATGTGTGTTAGATTGTGCACGATTTGTCCTCCCATTAAATTATTTTCAGCTAAAGGGAAAGTACAACACAGTGTCACATCACACACAAAAACATACTCTAAATTATTATAAACCTCAGTGAGAAGTAGTTCAAATTGCTGGTTAAAAACAAATCACATCCACCTGTTCATTTTGTTGTTTCAGTATCTCAACTTCTGCCGCAAATTTCTTTCTAAGTTCTTCCATTTCAAGTTTTGAAACATCTTGTTTCAGAACAGTCTCTTTCTTTGAATCCCTGAAATTTAAAAGTGAAAGGATCAATCTTTGTCAGCATTTTTCAGTGTATTTACCCATCCTTGTTTGTCTGTGACATCAAAAACAATTGTTCACGACCTTTAGGAACATATAATTCTTATAGGGATAGAAATAAGTTCTTCAAGGCACCCAATGTCAAATTTATGCTTGCCCCGAAAAATGGAGAGAGCCAACAGAGATCAGGATCATAAGATTAAAACAATAAAGATGCAAGTTTGATTAACCCTCAAGTTGCTGAATATTATTTTGACCAGTTTTGCCCCCGTGGCTGAATTTTCAAGCACTCGCCTCGCTACCGTTAATGCGTAATTAGCACCAGTGGCTGAATTTTCCAGTGCCGCGAGTCGCGACCGTTTTGCCAATATATGGTTTGTTTACGTGGCGAAATACGGATGTAAATATCGTTGTATACAAAACTAGTCGGCGAATACCGTATAACAAATGGATGATACTTACCTGGCACTTTGAATGGAATTTATATCACCCCTAGAACGGTTTCTATAACCGAAGTAAACTTGTTTTTAATTCGAGCGCCGTAACTCTAAAATTGTGAGAGCGCATGCGCGAAATCAAAACGAAACTAAAGGCGAATAGTTCCTCTTGACATCGATATAAAAATTATTACAAAAATATGTCTAGAACGAATTTTACGATTATTTAAAAATTGTCTTTATTTCAAACTCTACAAAACCATTTCATCACTGAGTGCACAGAGACAAATTATATACGGAAATGAAGCTAATTTATTGCTCTATATTTTACGATAAATTTCATGATGAAACGCCATCCTAAACGCAAGATATAAATTACGAAAGCAAGGTAGTGATAAACCCCGATAACGTTCTGACCCCCACAGTAATATTACTAAGCTAGTAGCCCCGGGCAAACACACGCGCTCAGCGCGTGCAGGCGGGGTGCCCCCGCTGAAAAATACACTCACACATAATATAAATTGTCTTTATTTCCAACTGTATAAATCTAGTTTTTCGCTTTGTATACATGCAACTTATATATGGAATTGAAGGCAATTTATACTTCTTGACGAAGAAATAAAACATAACAATCTTTCGCACTGTAATTAGAAGTTATTACCAACGAAACGTAGGTATAGCTAGTGAATAAAATCTTTGATAACCGCCTAACCGCGACATTTGTCGCATCATTTCCACACGTTTTATTTTGATGCAAATATGGGCAAATTACACATGAAAATGAAGGTATTTATTTCTTCATTACGATGATATAAAAATAATAGATATAAACCACTTGGTTTGGAATATATATAGTTTGAAAATATGGTACCCTTAGGTATTTGAGAACAGAATTTGATCATTGCGACATCCCTTAACACTCGTTTATTTTCTCGGAGTAATTTGCAAATTTTATATAGAATTGAAGACGATCCTTTTCTCTTTATTGTGATATAGAAATGTTGATAATGCGCCGTTAAATGGATAGGAAGTGTAAACATCAGGTTAAAAAAATCGCTTCTCGGTTAACAAAATATGAATAGAGAAATTGCCGGTTTGTGCGATGCTCGCCGGGTCTTTACTGATTTTCGTTTACATACCAATTTCATATGGAAATAAAGATCATCCTTTTCTCTCTAATTTGATATATAAAATTTCAAAATGTGCCGAGAATTTTATGTGATATAAAGTGCGAGAAAATGGTAAAAACCTAAAGAATAAACAAAACTCACATTTTTGCGGCACTTGCTGTATCTTTATTTTACATAGCATATATACAAATTTTATATCAAATCGAAGACAATTATTCCATCTTTATCACGAGGTAATCAATTTCAATATATGCCTAGCTGTTGAGAAGATACGAGCGAAAGAAAGGCATATGTCAAAATCGCCGTTCAGTTCACATGATTTGAATAGAGAAATTAGCTTTTTGTGCGTCGCTTGCTGTGTCTTAGTTTATTTTTGCGCATGCACAAATTTTACATGGAATAAAAGACAATCTTTTTCTCTATCTTGTGATATAATTTTTTTTTTAATACGATGAGCACATCATGAGAAAATTGATGTGACAAAATGGTGCAAAACTAAAATGATGTAAAATCACCTTTTTTACGGCACATGCTGTATCTTCAGTTCAGGTAGCGCATGTTCGTAATTTATATCGAATTGAAGACAATTTTCTTCTCTTTCAAATGATCCCACCTGTATTGAAATCCGCCCAAGGGTTTAGATCACAGGGCGTGCGATAGCAAGGTGAGCTTTTGTTTTGAGTGCGCACGCCTGAGCAAACGATAACGTGCGCGTCTCGATAAGCTCGTGCGCGAGGGGAGCAATAACTCACAGGCCTATAGCAAGCCCGGCGGGTAGTGGGGGAAAATTGAGCGTTTGTAATGCATATTTTCGGTACGATAAACATGACCAATATCTATAAAACTTTCGGAAAATATGCCCCCATTCTTTAGAACAACAACGAATAAAACATCGGCGGCTTAGCGAAAGCCGGAACATAAATACAAGCCTCCAACCGACACGACTGCCGTGCAATTTTTTTCCGGGATCCGCTACACAGTACAATTGCGTTGATTAGTAAATGCGTCAGATTATAAGTCCGGCTTCCGGGGTTCGCCAAGGCTAACTGCGGCGTAGTTTAATTTCTTCCCGGACCATTCCGTAAACCGCGGCTTGAGGGTTAAACATGTTTGTTGTTAAATTACAGTACAGACAGAAATTTTTTAGAAAATGCATTAAGATTTAAGTAGGCTTTCCATCTTGGCCCACAGGACGCGCAAGCTGCAGACACTCTTTACAAAATAACATTGTTTTTCTGTCTGTCCAACAAGCCAATTCCTGGGTTTTGGCAGAGGCCAGGTTTGGGGAATTCCCCAGGTTTGTTTCTTGTCAATGTCACTCCTATTTGTTTTGACACTCTCACATTGATAATTGGCGGATTTACAGAAAACACTATACCAATCACTTATTTTTAGTTGTTATTTTCATGCCATTGATGTGCATGTACTTAGCATTGCTCTCTTTCATTAGAGTGTTCGACACTCCTATGAACTCTCATCCAGATGGTGCTGTAATCATGGTATGCGAAACATTTCATCGTAGGTCAATGGATATCAGGGTAACTGTAGGAGCTGCCAAGATACAAATATGCTGATGTAGCAGGATGCACTTGTCTATACCATTAGAATGGGTCTTTGGTTACAGTTATCAATCTATTATAGTATTTATACTGCATAGTTACTAACCTGCGTCCAAACGGTACAGACACATGGACAACTTCTCGCTCTCTTTTCAGAAATGTTGTGTTTTTGGCTTTTCTCAAATCTTCCAACCTTTTTTTGAGACTGGTTACTTCTTCTTCTAGCTGGAATTCAACATACAAGGAAATCATTTTAGATGGTTTCTCTGACTATTTTGGAAAACATTCATATTTAAGTGCAAGTAGGAAGCTCTAACATTTGATGAAAGACAGATATAGATTTAAACTATTTGGATGCCTCGGGGTAGGGCTGAAAGAATTTACGACAATAAATGATCAAAATTGATACATTTGTCAATACATATAAATCTTTAAACATGTTTGTGTCCTCTGCACAAGAAAACTTCTCCTGCGAAGCGAACTTCCTGTCAGATTCAATCACTGGCTAATCAGAGCCTTGCTGCATTTCCAAAACTTATCTGTGCCAACACTCTATAGTGCACACAACCTCCAAGTCAGGGCGCCTTCCCTTCGAGTACCTCTAAGGTAGTTGCCCTGCCTTCACTTGCGGGGGCATTGTTGTCAAGAATCTTGACAACAATAGGAATTTTTAGTGTGCATACAAATAACTTGGTTCGAGAGTATGTTTTAAGCGTTACGCGTATGAAATTCTATGATTATTACCAAAATTGGTCTAATTTGCTTCAAATATAATTTGTAATTTGATGAGTATATGGTGGACAATTTGCTATGTTTCAACAATTCAGAGAAAACGTAATAAAATAACAAAAAGTTTCGTTTGCCGTACTCATTTCTTGAGTCGTTGTTCAGAGTTGCATTGTGAATCCTATGAGTTAGGAGCTTCACTTTTAGAGCATGACATCAATCGTTGGTTGCACGCACTGTGTTAGAGCTTTTTCACCTTGAAGCCTTCTGATGGCAGCGAGTATATTAGTGACGTCACGGAGCGGATACTCGCTGTCTGAAGCTAGTAGTGCACAGTGAACCTGAACTTTAAGGGCCAATAAAAACTTATGATTGTTACAAGTCAGGGAAGTACAATCAAACAACAAATTTCCATGCTAAACAGAAAGGTTGGAATAAGCCAATGATATAATTCCAATAGGCTCTCTAACGTACTGCAAATGACTTTGATAGTCCAATGAGATACTTCAGTAAGGTTTAAAATAGCTGCTCAGAGATTAGCATGAGTTATGCCTCGTGGGTGAAAATGGGCAGCATGCAGACACAGAGAACACTGCAGCGTCAGTCAATATTGTTTCATGGTGACAAGCACAGCTTTGGTAACAAGCACAGAAAAGTACAGGAAATGTGGCAATGTCTTAGCAAGTCATTAGGGCTGGTATATGCCATGCATTGTAGATATAATTTATGTAATGAATTAGTTTTTAGTTGTAACAATTAAGCTTGCTAGAGTTATATCCCCTTATACGTTAACGCAGTATAGTAAGCGTGCCTTGCAGAGAGTAACCTCCCTTCCTTGCTTTGCTTATGATGTATGGCGAAACGCATGGTAAGCGGCGCCGGCAAGTATTTTGCATCTTAAATGAAGAAGAAGAACATTTCTGAACTATCGCCGCCATGTCAGAGAGACCTAAACGTACGTAAGGGTGCGGCTGAGAACTTATCGAAGCTTTTAGCCTTGGAAAAAGAGACTGACTAGGACTTTTGTTTGTCAAGTTTGTTAAGCCCAAATTCATTGTTGTCATTAAATGTTTTGCTTCCTTGTACGAGTGGAGAGTAAAAGATGAACTGAACTCTGAAAGTTGGTGTAAACTATTGGAAGCAATGAAGTAATTTGAAAACACCTCTTTTACTTTGGTCCTCAGCTGTGCTTCTGTTGAACGTTTGTCTGTGTCTGTTGTGCTTGTGCGTTTAATGGTTGCCATGGTTGCACCTTTTGACTGATCAACAGAAAGAGGAACTTTAAAAGGAAGAAAAAGAATGGTTACATAAAGTAGCAAATGACTTTGCTGTAAATAACATTTGAATTGTTTACACTCATTGCATTCACAATTAACTTCGTAAAAATAATTAAATTTCATGCAAATGAAAGTCACAAAAGCTTGTTTGAAATTGGCATAAAAAAGACAATATTGAACTTGTAAACTTTTTTTACACAACTCTTGATATGACTTGAATGACAGCTGAGAAAATAATAAGTTATTAATTTACGGATTCATTTTGATTGGAATTAAGTTGGGAACGGAAATATTACTTTTTGAGAATGTTGAAGATTCGAGAGTTTTTCGGGATTTGATCTCCTTACCTGAGAAATCTTACAGTTTGACCGCTTGTCTCTCGACCTCGATCAACATTTGTTTACATGTCAAAGGTCAAGGTCACCGAATTTCGGTTTTTATTTTTTGTTTTATAATTAGAAATAAAAGGATAAATCATTCTTATCTTTAATTTCAAAACCAAATGCGAGCATTTAATATAAGTTTGTATTTTTATGAAAATACTTTGAAAATTTTGTTTGAGACAGCGCCCCCTAGATATATATATCGGCCATATTCTCAAACGAATTGGTGAGTCGACATTGTAAATCGGAGTCATCTGCTTGTTGTTTAATGTTGTTTTAATGATTGAATAGTATGAAATGCAAGTCTGATAATTCATCTATCCGTTTGTAAAGTTATTTTAAACTGTATACTTCAGATTAAGGACTGTACAACCAATTTGTAACTGCCAGATGCTGCTTCGTTAAGATTTGTTTACAGCTGAAAGTGAAAGCCGGTTACGCAGAGAATTGTTATGGTTAGTTCTATTCCTTAAATTGGTTACATCCATTGAAAGTGAGATTACCATTCATATCCATACTGCACACCATGTTCGAAAGTTTGTTTTATGAGATTGACGTATCGGTTTTTCAAGACAACGGATTGTCAAAAGTTGTAACGCTGCTGCCCAACGACGTTGTGTATCAATACTAAATAGGCCTGATGGAAAAAATAGAGGTTTGCGTCCAAATGACTTCCTGTAATATTTTGTTTAAGGATGTAATGCCATCGAAGTCTCGAACGGTGTAAATGATCATTTGGTTTATTCACTTATATGTAAATATATAACGCCAGCATAGGATTCAGTGAATCAGCTGATAACAAAGGTCGTCGTCTCGATGTGAGAAAACCGTGAAATTCTGTTACCGTCTTCCTAAGCAATCAAAGACTTGGGGAGAAAAGTTAACGTGAAACTAAAAAAGCATGAATGTTAGCAATAATATGTAGCAAAAAAACCACTTATTTCTGCCTATATGAAAAATAACCCTATCAGATTCATTGTTATCCAACAATGACAAGTTTATTTAAAACTGAGCATAATAAGAGAAAGGAATTCCCTGCTGTTCAATTACACTATTGTTAGAGATGTATCCAGGACAACAGTTGTAAAGTGTCGGTATGATATTCATAATTTCAGCATCGTACAATGTCCATCAGAAGCATACATTAATGTGAAGTCTTTAAAATTATCACCTTGTCCTTAATTACTTCTGACGCCGCTAATGGCTGAAATATTGCCCAAGCGGCGTTAAACAATAACTCGCTCACTCACTCACTCAATTACTTCTGTTAACCCTAGAATTGACAATAGACCTACATGTGTACATATTCTCCAAATACCTTACAATAAAGGAGAATGATAATCTAACATATACTAGCAATCTTGACTATCTAAAAAATGCAAAAAAAGATTCTGGCTAGCCAAATGCATCTAAAATATACATGTTCATATGTAGAATATTAACTGGTCCTTCAGATTTAAGTCATTGCGCTTCAATCACCAAGCAAGCTACTTCACTAACCAATGGGCTACCGGACTAAAGCTAATTTTGAATCCTGTAGATGACAAGAGTTCAGATTAATTGTGATATCGAAAGATATGCATTATCTTAGTTCAACAGTGTTTAACAATGTGGTAGGCTGCATTTACTATCAGATGTTGACCAGGCTAAATTGACAAAGGCTAATTTGTCTGCGCAAGTTTGAAAATTGTAGGAATCGGAATGAAATCCATTTCAAATTCATTTATGGGTAATTCATTATCAACATTTACCAAATATCGGTTTCAGTCAGTACCTAAGTATTACCCTCCCAAAAGATGTCTTGCCACATAATGCCATTGTTACGTCAAAAATCATCTGAAATAAGTTGTTTTTTTCAGTGTCACTTGTGTTTACAAACTTTAGAATTAATAAGTAATCTTTCTGAAGTAATTTGTTTCATTATCATATCAAGTCAATATGCCTTTGGTTGATTCTCTATTTTATTCGACTCAAATTATTCTTCAGCTGAAGGGTGTAAATGTATGAATCAATTGTTGAAAATAATCCATTGATTCTTTTTTTTCTTAAAAAAGAAACCAATAATTATTGAATACGATATAATACAGATTTGACAGTTCAGACATTTGGCAATTAGATATGTAACACAATATCTCTTTACAATAAGATTCATTTTGATAGTCACAATTTCAGGCACCTTGATTTTTAGGCAAAATAAACAATCTTAAAGTCAAAGATTTGTATTGCGTTACAGAGACAGTATCACAGTACAAATATCGTCAGATTAATCAGGGTTCCAGATAATTATATGGACTTAGGGGTTTTTCACTCCTCAAAATAAAAATTGAGGAGTAAAATTACCACATGAAAAAAACTAGGAGTATTTCATGGTTTATCGTTTTCTGATCCTCATTTTGACTTTAGCATCTTTTTTTATGTTAGTCGTGAATCAAATTTTCCACACGTTTAATCTGTAAATAAGTGAGTAATTTCTCTCTGATGAAATATGAACTCGGTAATCTTTGTTTTCATTCAGGTTGACAAGAATTCAAGTTAGCTACTATTCGAGATGTCAAGATCAGACATGTATAAATGAAACTTTGTAAAAAAATATCTGACTCGTATTCTGTGAGAGTTGTGCATATCTGTCACTTGTTGATTTAATTTTTAATGCGTATATCTGAATTACCCATACGTATTTTACGCAAATACGCATCTTATCTGGAGCCCTGCGGATTAATACTATGATATATCATCACAACTCTACGAAGAGCAGACTCTTTATGTTCAAAATGTTATTTTTTCCAACTAAACTCGCTTGGGACACTTTTTCTGTGTGACAATATAGAAATGTTTTTTGAACAAGTATGACTGTCCAGAATTTAAAATTTCATTGGCTAAATATATCTTTATTCTGTTTAAATTCTTTTCCATGATTTGCAGGTGTCTTATGTGATAGTGCGTTTTCACTTGCGTGTCAAGATCGACTGAATTACCCGAGACCTGTGTTTATTTAAAACAAGATGGCTGCCCCACAGGTGGAGCTGCAAAACTCAAACAATCATACTAGTCTGTCGTCTCCAGCAGATATCAAATCTGCACAAACAAAGTAAGTTTGAACTATGATTTAATTTTAGCATTCAACACGGTGTCATCCTTATCCCTAATGGCCATTCCTAAAACAATGGAAAGATAGTCACCCCACCTGTCCATTGATTATAGGGAATGGGTTAATGGATATGTAGAACTTGATTATTTTGAATTTAGTCCACAGTGAAAACTTACTCCATGAATGATGAATAACTTTCAGTTCTGCTACTGACAATGTCTATGCTGACCTACCAACCTGAATGTGGAGTAAACCATTTTGTTTAAAAATACGTAATTTGTTGAAAATTGTCTATAATTGTTCTATAATTTGTTTTATGTCCTGTGAATTGTTGATACCCTTGCCTAAATTGTATTGTTCCAGTGACCAAGGCTGGAAAGCTCAATTAAAGAAGCCACCGAAAGACTGCAGAGTTAGAACCTCAGTAAGTTTGCTTCATATTCCTTAACATTATGCAGACAAGTTCACTTTACTGGCACTTGTGAATCGTAATTGATAATATTTCTTTGCTCTACGAGAAACACCAAATTTCATAGAGACTTTATTACTTTCTCAAATATGAAACAGTGTTTCCGCTGGCATTTTTGTCATCATGTCCGACGGCTTTGAAAAATACCGGACATTTACATTTTTTACCGGTCAGATAAATGTAGCTTATAAATGTTTCATTTGCTGATTTTTTGCCAGTAATAATATTACCTGCGCCTGCGCCTTTTTCGTTTGTTTAATTGACTGTTTTTGCCACCAAAGAAGGAAGAACAATTCGTCTGCTTTTTCATTGTTGAAAAAACGTGTTTACATTCGGAAATGATCGGAATAAGTCGATGATATCCGTATATATTTCACGCATACATTGAAACTGGGGTCAATAAATTCAGCTGCAGTTATTCGAATGATTATGTCATGCGCATTTCGTTACGTTCTATTTCAAGCTATTATTTTGAAGCGAGTGGGATTTCCAGACAAATATGATCGGGGTTTCGCATCAGTAGATGTGACGAGTGTTTTTTTTTCAAATAAAGGTTTATGAAATGAGTTTGACAGCTGGTTATTTAATCGGACATCATGTCCGACAGGTTTTTTAAATACCGGACAATCATATATTTTATCGGACTATGACCGGTATTTACCGGACAACGGAAACACTGATGAAAGGTTTGCTTTCCTACATCCACCACCCAAACTCTTCCCAGGGCTTTTTAAAACAATGGCTATTTTAAGCCATCTTGCATTTTGTCAACTTTCTGTAACCAGTCCTTAGGCCTTCTGTGTAGAACTTGAGTCTAATGATTAATCAGAATTCTTTAGGTGTAAGTGAGAATGCTGCACTCATACCACAAATTTTGGCACAAGGCAGCAAATCTTTATTTGGCTAGTAATGGATAATGTTATGCTTTGAAGTTGATGAAATAAGGTAGAATACAATGTCAATTACTTTTTCAGGATGTCACAAATACCAAAGGAAATGAATTTGAAGATTTTTGTCTGAAGCGTGAACTTCTAATGGGTGTCTTTGAGAAGGGCTGGGAAAAGCCCTCTCCTATCCAAGAAGCTAGCATTCCTATTGCCCTCACAGGACGCGATGTATTGGCACGTGCCAAGAATGGAACTGGGAAAACTGGAGCCTATGCTATTCCAATTATCGAAAGATGCGACTCGAAAAGGGATGAAGTACAAGGTATGTATACTTACCTGTTACCACATCACACACCTTTACTTTAATAGTTACTAAGGACAAGAGTAGATTTATGTAAAACGGGTGAAGTATACTCCATGAATGATGAATAACTTTCAGTTCTGCTACTGACAATGTCTGTGCTGACCTACCAACCTGAATGTGGAGTAAATTTGCGTAACTAACAGAATGGTGTTATCTTCCGACAAAATAAAAATATTAATAAGTGAATGTTACATTTTCCATGTTGCTGGCAAATATTTGCCTGACTTGATTTTGAGGGATTGCTAGAAACTTCTCTTGTTAAGTTTTGCATGATTTTATAATTGTCTGTTTCAGCTATGATTATTGTGCCAACAAGAGAACTTGCTCTTCAGACTAGTCAGATATGTATAGAACTGTGCAAGCATCTGGGCACAAAGGTCATGGTCACAACTGGTGGAACAAATCTCA
Organism: Phorcus lineatus; assembly: GCA_921293015.1. Lineage (NCBI taxonomy): Eukaryota > Metazoa > Mollusca > Gastropoda > Trochida > Trochidae > Phorcus > Phorcus lineatus. The sequence goes on along the minus strand of OV121098.1, from coordinate 27,770,258 downwards.
AAGATGACATAATGAGACTCTATGACCCAGGTGAGTTGATTTATTAATAGCTAAATAAATCTTTAAATGTCATAAAATAAATTATCCCAACTTGCTGCTACTAGAATATGAGATGGCCCATTTGGATAATATTAGCCAGTGTCATTTATTCCTTTTTTTTTTCAATTTGAACAGCATGGACCTAACTAATTCAATAATCTTTTTGTTTTAAATGGACATGTTTTTAGAAGCATTGACCTTTGAGTTCTGGTTGAAGTTATCTGGTTTATTGAATGCTTAAAGAAAGAATTTTCAGACAAAATGGCATATATATTTTCTGGTGAGGACTTTGATTTGATTTTGGATTGAAAGCTTACGAATCATGGACTCAGTTAAGTTTGTGAACATTAGCTACAGGTGTCTCAAGAAGAGCAGTAAAAAAAATTTGAACTTTTATTTAATTTCTAATCTTCAACATAGGAAAACATTTTCTCCCCACAGAGGTAGCTCTGTCATAAATTCCTTTACCAACCTCTTTCCTTCTTTCATAGATATTCCAACTCCATTTGATGATGAATAATTTTCAGTTCTGCTACTGAAAGCATTCATGCTGATCATACCATTGCTGAAAGTGGAGTAAACTCTTTTCATTCATTTGCAATGTTATAATCTAACAATTATGGACAGTCAGTGTTCAAGGTTTGCTGATGTTTGATATTCGAGCATCTTCTGTTCTGTTTCAGTACACGTTATAATCGCTACCCCAGGGCGTATCCTTGATCTCATGAACAAGAATTTAGTTAAAATGGGCAAATGTGGCATACTAGTTCTTGACGAGGTAGGTTGTCTTATTGTTGTTCATTTCATATTCAATCTCTTTACCTGCCAACATTAAATCCACTTTTTTTATGTCCTCTGAAAAAGTTCATCCTAATAGTGGAAGCTGTATTACAATTCAAATGACATAACTGTTTTTTGTGAGATTTGTTATCAAGATTGTAAATATTCAGGAGATTAGGGTTGTCAGTCTGAAATGTTAACCGAACCTCCTACAATTTTTTGTGATCAGGCAGACAAGCTGTTATCCCAGGACTTCAAAGGCATGTTGGACAGCATTATCGGACATCTGCCAGGCGACAGACAGATCCTTCTTTACTCTGCAACCTTTCCTCTGACTGTTGAGCAGTTTATGGTTCGTATGCATTTTGGAGTTAAAACTTATACTTATCTGTTTTATCTATCCTGAATGGTAAGCTAATTACATATTATTTTTCAAAAATTGCTGGATTGACATTTTAGATTTGCGACAAGAAATTGTTGCCAAAATCAGTTGATAATTATGCTGAGTATCCAAGTCACAAGTCATTGCACTCCATATATGATGAATAACTTTCAGTTCTGCTACTGACGATGTCTGTGCTGACCTACCAATCTGATAGTGGAGTCAATTAAGTCTTTGACATTTCATTACCATCAATTACTCTTATATCTCATCATGTTTCTTTTTTCAGAGGAAACATTTGAAAAACCCCTATGAGATTAACTTGATGGACGAACTGACACTGAAGGGAGTTACACAGTATTATGCATTTGTTCAAGAGAAACAGAAGGTTCACTGTCTCAACACATTATTCTCAAAGGTAAGTGGTATACTAAGGATAAGAATCCTTAAGAATACTAAGAAGAGGTTTTTTACTAAGACCCATTTCATGATGAATAACTTCAGTTCTGCTACTGAGTGAAAATGCTGACTTTACCAATACTGAAAATGGGTTTATTATCTAAACTGATTTGATGTAATCCAAATTTAAAATTCTTGCTACTAATTTTGTTTTGTAAAATTATTATCTAAAGATTAAGATGCATAAATATATACAAATTAAGCTAAAAGATAAACTTGTGAAAAATACTTATGTACACAACAGTTCACTTTGACTACAGAAACTTTTGAATCAAATTTGTAGCAGATCATTCAGTCATTCAAGAATAAATTCAACAAAGATACTATATGCTATTTGACCACTGGCTAAAACACAGCAGTATTAGAGAATGTGTCACTGGCACTGGTTGGCAGAAGTCTGTTCTGAGGATATTGCTTGTCTTTTTGTCGACAGCTTCAAATCAACCAGTCAATCATCTTCTGTAACTCGACAAACCGTGTGGAGCTGCTAGCCAAGAAGATAACCGAGCTGGGCTACTCCTGCTACTACATCCATGCCAAAATGAACCAGCAGCATCGTAACCGGGTGTTCCATGACTTCAGGCAGGGACTGTGCCGTAACCTCGTATGCTCAGGTAGCTTCTGGTTTCAACAACAATCACTGTCATCTGGATCTTGGGGACTATGATGGACAATTGCCCTGCTGCCCTTCTTAGACAAAATTAGCTCAACTGTAATTTATTTGGGGTTGCAAGTCAGGGGCACCCAAAATCTTTGGATTCAAGACAAATATAAATACCGTTTAACTCACTTGGTTTTGTGTCCTGAACATAAATTGAAAACTGAACGACTTCATCTTCAAATTTGGTATTGATATTTTCAAAGTGACCTTTCCCCTTGATTTAAGTTCTTTTTATTCATAACTGTTTTGTTTTTTTTCCATTTCAGATCTGTTCACAAGAGGTATTGACATCCAAGCTGTAAATGTTGTTATAAACTTTGATTTCCCAAAGCATGCAGAGACTTACCTCCACAGGATCGGTCGATCCGGCAGATACGGTCACCTTGGGGTGGCCATCAACCTCATTACATATGATGACAGGTACAATTGCTAGTGACTTGCATTTATCAGTGATTCAACATGGATTTATTTATCCTTGATTTCATTTGAATCTCTCAAATGGCCAAAATAATCTTACAAGAGCCTTTAAAGACCACAACTATTTCCTGATTATTTTTTAATGATAAATTAAGGTGATTAAGGTGGTTTGATAATGTATCTGCTATTTAGATCTCTCTGTCAGTTGTTCAGTAGTTTGTATCAGTTTTATGCATACTGTCACAAGAGATATGTTGGATAAATTTTTACAGTGTTTAACCATTTTGGATTAATATGTCCCATCTCAATTTGTTCCTTATTTATTTCAGATTTGCGTTACACAAAATTGAGCAGGAGTTGGGCACAGAAATCAAACCTATCCCGAAGCAGATCGATCCATGTTTGTATGTGGCGGAGTATGGCATGGAGAGGGAAGATGAGGATGATCCACGCATGGGGGCGTCAGCCGGAGCCAACTAGGCCACCGTCCACTCAATTACCTGACCCTAGACTCTTCCCAGCCCCAGATGCCCCCATTCTTGGATCCTTAACTGGCCCAAATCCCACTATAGTTGATGCCAAACTCTGTATATAGACCTCCACCACAGTTAGAGCAGCAAAGATCCGTTCTAAGCCCATCAGGAACAAAACGGCTTCATTGAATACAGTGTATATACCAGTGGTCCAGTTATGTTTATTTATTTGTCTACAATACTGATAACTGATCCCTCTTGTGTGTCTATGTTCACCTCTACAATTTACAACAGGGATTTGAAAGTTCTGTGGAAGACTTACCTACAAGACAGCAATTTTCAGTTGATTGGTGAAGTTTCTTTTGAGTATGCCGGGTGCTGTCTGTGTTGACCTTTAACTGGAAAGAAGTTTTGAATTGTTGCAATGTAGCTTGTCTTGTTACTGATAGGGTTAGAACTTTGGTCATTTTGAAAACCATTGTGAGGGGGCCTAATCTGATGCCTTCATGGAGAGTTGTTTTGAGAAAACTGCTAGTTTTTAAAGAAAAATACTAGCGTAATGATTTTGAAAGTTGGATTTAAAGCAAAATGTGTTTGAGTTTTCAAGGATCTGATTGAAGGTATTGCAGGTTGGTCTCCCACTCCTAAGTTGAACTAAAACTGTATATAATATTTTGCCTGTCTGGAAATATTGTCAGAACATCATCCCATTGCATTCATAACTTTCCAAAGTGAAGTCGTTCTTTGCCACAAACAGCATGAGAAATGTGAAGGAGCAAGACTAATAATACAAGTTAAGCCACAGATTCATTCAAAATTTCAAAAGGATTTCATGTACAGGAACTTTGAAAATGCTTCAAAAGTTGTTCTTTGGTTTGTTCATCAGACTGTTAACTGTCTTAATAAAGTATTCTTAAGTGAAGACTTGGACTACTTGAAAAATCTTGAAGCCTGAAAGAACAAGTTGAACTGTGCCATCATCCTGTTACCCTGTGTTCTGATGAGTTTTCCTGCTGCCAGAGCATTTGTAATATATATTTTTGTACAGACAAAATCTCATTTTGAGGGACTTCCATTGATAGTGACTGTCCTGTGAACTGACTGCAAGCAATGGCGCTGACTATTGAGAGGACAGGGCAGACATGCAAAAAGAGATGTGAGATAGGACTCCATGCCTGCCTCCTCAATCAGAGCTTGCTGCAAGTGAATGCTGAACAAATCTGCTGCCTCGTGTATACGAGCACCGTCACAGTACCTACGTACCTACCATTGTGTAAATACTTCACGGAAGTCTGATCATGACTACATATCACTGGATCATCTAATGCAGGTCCTGTTTGTGCAGACAGAACAGTCTCGCCATCAAGTTGTGGAAACATAGCAACTTTTCTCAAAGTGCTGAGATGGAATGAATCGTGTTCTACTCTTCATTCCATGTGAATATTGTGAGCAGCCTGTTTCATTTTATACACAA